>CM076570.1:759424764-759923394 GCA_034641835.2 Pinus albicaulis | reverse complement strand
CCATCACCTTGCTCTTTATTGGAGGAATTGTGCTTCTGATACTCTTTACTTGCTTACCAAGGTAGACTGATTCAAATCATTACTGGAAATAATCCCCCAACACCAATTTTGTGTTCTTTCTAAATCACTGTTTTGTCTTCTTTTTGCCAGACAACAAGTACTTGTAAAAAAAAAACAAAATCGATATTATCATTGTGTTTGGGGCCAATTCCTTTGAAAATAGATGTTTGTGGTTTGTTATGTGAATAAGGATCCTTTGTGATTTGACAGAAACAAAACAGCCTTGTATTTAGATAAAAACAAAACAACACCCTTCCTCAAATAGTTTCTTCTTTTGCTGCTCACTGGTTTCTATACAAAGGTAAGCCAACCACCTTCCACTGATTTGAAAACCTTCATAGCATATCCTGCTTTATGGAGAAATGGAAGGCATGCATCAGGTTTTCCTTTTATCATACAGAGAGGTCACTTTTTGGAGTGGCAAAGTTTTCACATATGATCATTGTTTAGGAGTGTGACAGTCATAGCAACAAAAAGAAACTTTGAGTTCATCCAACAACACTGTCCTCTAACCACTGTCATCCCTCTTGTGCTTTTATATGACAATCGCCTTTTCAAAACCACTGTTTAAAAACACTGTTTAAATTGAGCTGAGACCCCCTAAGCACCAAAAAGGTTTCTCCAGCTTGATGGGGACTTAGTCTCTTTAACACTGACTTATCTCACAGTTGTTATGTGATGGAATGGTTTTTTTAGAACACTACTTCCTTCTCACCAAAAAGACAGCAAACACACCCTTTTCACATTTTGAATTTTTCCAAGAGGCACTAGATAAAACCTTGAAAACTTTTCACGGGCCTTTGTCGATCATTAAGCAGCTCCAAAGATTTGTTTGAGGCCTTTGAGTGCGTGGCGTGTTCACAGGAGAGAGCGCCGCACAGAGTAAATAGTGTCGGGTCGGCCTTCGGGCAAAAGCTGAAAGCACGCACAGGCGCGCCGCGCGCCACTACAGGCGTGTCGTGCCATAGTGTATTGCTTTGTAAACGATCGGCTTGAACGCACCGCGCAAAGCTACAGGCGCGTCGCACAGCCTAGAAAGCCCAGAAACTCTGTGTTTTTGGTCAAAACTTCTTCCTCCAGTTTTTTGGACAGTAATAAGAGTATTGCTTTGCGTTTTGAGGATTTGAAAAAGGCTTGCAACGATCCCTTTGTTCTTCTGAAAGTGAATAAGTAAAAATCTCTTGAATTTGACTCGTGAGGGTCTTTGAAATTTTTTGAAAAGGCCTTTGTTTTTAAACAAAAGTTGAACCTTTATCTTCTAAAACATAGCCTGATACCTTTTGTTTGGATATGTGTCACAGTGGAAATAAGCAGCTCTTTTATGAACCTGACCCCTTCTTGAAATGAAAACAACCCCTTTGAGAACTTGAAACTTTGACTGCTTCTTATTTTAAGGAATAAAAAGGTCCTCCTCTTCTGATAGCTATGCTAGGGAGGGAAAATCTGCTTTGAGCTACTGTGAAGGATTTTATAGATGTGCCTTTTGAGGGCAACCACCTTTTCTGGGAAAAACTTAACTGTGATTTCTTTATTCCTGTTCCTCCTCCTATCTTGGTGTTTCTCATTTGATGTCATTTTGACAAGTTTCATTTACCATGTCTGCTCCTGATGCCATGGGTATGGACATGCTCATTGTGGAAACTGAATGAGATAGCAGGTGAGTTTGAGCTTCTCTTTATACTTGATGGCAGAGGTCATTTTGAGTCTAGGACTGTTTGTCTCCTTTGACTATTTTCTTTCACAATTTTTCTACAGTGATGATGAACCTGTCAGTTTATAGGTTTTGCCTTATGATTCAAAGATAATGAAACTCCTGCAGACCATTTTAGAACCTACTTCTTTACCTCTATTCAAAATGTAACAGCAGAGTGCCTTGACTTGTTTTCATAGGTAAACTGCCTTCCTTTGTGACAGTGGCATGCAAAATTTTCTTTCAATGAGTTCCAGAACCTGAAAAATATGCCAAAATATTTCTTGCATTTTAGGAACCAATGTGTTTAGTCGAAATACCTTCCTTGGGAAAAACTGAACTCAAATTTTCCTTTGTCAACTTATGATGAGTAATCTGAAGGACATTCCCTTATGAGTAGGAAAATCAGTACTCTCTGCAATATGATCATCATCAATGGGCCTATGTAATGACCTTTCCCTTAATCATCAACAAAATTGTCTTATTTGGGCTCCAGATTGCTATATTGGAAAGAAACCTTGATGAGAGATAAGTTTAACATTTTGGATTACAGTGGTACCCCTGCTTTCCTTCTTTGTCCTTTTACATTATTTCTCTATTTCAACTATCTCTTACTGTTCTTACCACTCATATTTTGATCAGTCAATACCTTGAAATCAGTCACTGCCCTAGCCCTCTCCTTGTAAATGAAGGAGACGCTTTCAAAACCCTCTGCTTATAGATGAAGGACGTTTCTTTGGTATTCAAACCCTCTGCTTATAAATGAAGAAGGTTCTTAGTCATGTCATATCAACAACCTCTTGACAATTTTGTTTTTCTTTTACTGTTATTTCAGGCTTCAAATGTGGTCGTAAGAGTTTGATGAAAAACTCTTTGCTCTGTAGCTGCATCCCAGGCTCAAGATCACATTGAGAAGCAGTTGTCTTCTCATGTGGAGCCAAAAATTGTCTTCTGAGATGCTGGTATGTTTCTGTCCTTGAAAGATCCATCAAACACTGTAAAACACCTAAAATCAGCTTGACTAATGGTCTATGAATTGCTGAGACTTAAGGGTGTATTAGTGGCGCGACCTAGGGTTGTAACCAACTTTATTTGCAGAATGGAAAGGTCTGTTATGACTGGTCAATAGTAGATGGAGGTTATTTGGCTCTTGGATAGTTTTCCAAGGGAGAAATGCCTTAAAGCGCCACTTCCTAACTTAGGGGAGACTATTTGAATAGATTTGGATTATCTCTTTAGAGCTGATGGGAAGACTAGTATGGATGAGGCTAGGTAGGGTTGATAATGAGGTTTCATCTCGTTATGGGCGGACTGAAAATTAAGAGGGAAAAAACATTTTATGGGTGTTTTCCAGCTGGAAAATTTGACAAATTTTAGATCAGCTGCTAGAAAACTTGGCTGTTACAACTAGTCATCCCAACAAGTGAAAAATACTAATGACTAACAGTGGCTCCATTTGGGGAGGGCAGCTCCTTTTCAGGAGGTGTCCGGAATTTCAGATCTTTGGCTTATGAATACCAGTGCCTTACCCATTGGCACAAATTTCACTCTTCTTTGATGCTACTTCTAAAAAGAGACATCATGATTAGCATCAATAATATCTCTACCTACTCCACTATCTTTCCTAACATTTTTTCTTCTTTTTGGCGCATTTGGACTAGCAGCGTTTTGAAAATATACATTTTTTTATTTTTGAAAATGAACCTATCTAATTCTACACTTATATCTGCCGGGAGTTCATATTAAACTGATGAACTCCTTCATTACTCTACCTACGCTAGATCAACTATCAAGGTTAAGAGGTTTGACAGGATTTTGTTCTCTAATCTAAAACACAAAATTGAAAAGATGATCAAATCAAGGTTAGACAGTCTGATTTGTCATGTATTTGTGGCATGAAAGACAAGCTGCACACAAATATTATTTTGCATAGAATGGAAACTAGGAAAAACAGGGCTAAGATGCACAATTTGTTTTTCATCCCTGCTTCCTTCTTTGGTTCTGTTTTGGGCGTGTGGAACCAGTATATTTTCCTAATATACTCTCTTTGATAAGTCATGCTTACACAATGTTGACCATATTTTCCACTCACTAACTTATCAGCAAATAAATTTAAAACATGTTCAGCTACGATTAGGTTAGATAACTGAACAAGACATTTGAGCACTAGTAGCGGCATTTAGACTCACGCGCTTTCAGAATGACTATTTTTTGGGTATGGGGCTATACCATTGTTTTTTATAAACTGCCCTCTTTTTCTACTTTTTACTGTTTTTGTATTTTCTTCTTTTTCACTTTTTCTTCAAACAAACTAAAAATAAAAAGATGCTCACAAGGCTGAGCTTATTTTCCATAGCTATCTATCTATCCTAGTCTAAACTATACACAACATACATTCATTTGGTGAACTCTTTTTTCCAATATAGCCAGTCAAGTAGATGATTGCACGGTTGATTCTGGTTTAGTTCTTTCATGATGCTGAAGTAATGAAAAGGCCACCTCCATTTGGCTTGTTTTCGGATAGTAGTGCTTAAGTTTTTTCTCATTCTTGGTAGAAACTTGTTTATGATAGAACCCACTACTCCTTCAAATTTCTCAAGGAAAACAATAAATGGATCTTGGAATAATACCTGATCTAGAGGATTTGATATATAGGCTTCATTCAGGACTACACTTTCTTCCACTTGGCTATATTTGGGACTCTCCTGGTAAAGCAACTCTTCCTCTTGCTCATGGTCACTTGAACTGTCAGGTTCATCATATATCATAGTGTAGTTTTCTTTCCAAGCTGATGTGTTCTGATTAAGTGGACTAAAAATTGTGTGAATGTCAGCAGGTTGATGAGAAGGGATACACTTTGACAGTAAATTATCTTGAAAGGATAGTGTGACAACTCTCATGTGTTTATCAACCTCTTTTTATTCATCTGCAATTTGTAACTCAATGGAACTTGGTGGCTGTAAATCTGGAGTTAAGGAAGATTCCATGTCCAAAATGATTTCCTCAACCATTTCAGGAAAAGGCTTCTCATTTACAACATGCTCGAGAATTTCATCATCCTCCTCGACCTCATCATCAAAGCTAAAAAATAGTTGATTTCCAATTATGTGAATGTTATATTTGATGGACTGAATTGAAGTAGAGCAAAGAGTCCGAGACTCTTCACTTACTTCTGAACTCTCAAGGCTCTCCTCATTAGTGTTATAAATGACCTGTAATGGCTGCTCACTTTTCTCAAGTTTATGAAACTGAGCTTCCTCCCGAAAATCCAAAACTGAGTCTTCTGCAAAGTTAGCTTCTGTTTGGAAATAATAATCATCAACATATTGATCAAACATTGGAGAATCATTAAAATAAGTAATGTCACCAACCATGTACATTGGACTATCAGATTGCTTTTCTTCAACTTGATTTACAAATCTATTTTCTGACTTATGATATGCAATATTAATAGGAGAAAGCTCAGAGAAGTTTCGATTATATGAAGTTTCAGAGGTTGTCTAGATGTTTATAAGTCGATATTTTTCTTCTCCAGTTAAAGGAGGAGGTATTTTCTATTTTCTTTGAAGTGGGCAGCAATTTCTTTCCATTTTTTGTGGAAGTTGGTCTTGTGGCTGAATGTCCTCTTTTATTTTACAGGGAAGGGTAGATGGATTGTTATCTGTTTCAACCTTTTCAAAGATTTCTTGTGGATCCTCTCTTATTTTTTGATGGATTTCATCTAGGATTAACTCTTCTTGGTCATCTTGATGGTTAGCTTGTGTAAGAAAATTATGGATCTCCTCTAAAAAATCCTTAGGATGCCAATTTCCGAAGTGTTCTTCAATGCTTACAAGGTGTTGTATGAGGTTTTCAGAGTGATCACAACAATTTTCAGCCAATGATAGAGATGGACAATGCCCTCTATAGCATTTACAAAATACTTTGTGGAAATCCTTTAAAGAAAACAAGGTGCCAGGTTCTAGGTTTTCATACTATTCTCTTGCCTTTCCTTCCAATGTACCCATGAACATTTTCATGAGGAAATCCTCATGCCATTCAAGCTTTAACATCCATACATGTATATGAAAATTGATGAGGTGTAAAAATGGGTCGTCAATATTTTCATATTGAAAGAGAGGTAGGTTTCCTATCCAATTTACATCTGTAGGCATTTTGTGTGGGAATCCAGGGATATGTTCTCTACTCATTGGAGCATATCTCCTTTGTATCCTTGGATTCATATTTGTTAATCAGAAAGGATCACTGTGTCTTTTCAAGCATTCTAAAGTTCTCTACCAGTGGAATCTTTTGGTCTAATGAAGGTTGTGGAGTCGCTAGGTGGAAGATTTCAACTGTGTTGTCCACCATCAGCATGATTGGGATTGCTTAATGCATTCCTAGAAGATTTTTATAAGGACTACTGGAGTAATAGGCCTACTAGAGGCTAGTGGAGTCTACAGGTGGAACTTGGTTGTTTGTGTAAAGATATAGCTATGGTCCACCACCAGTAACTAGGGAAAAACCAATCCGGGAATTTTTTGGGGTTTTTCTGAGTTTTTATGTGCATCCTATGGTTTACTTAAAGTATTCTAAGCTTGTTTCATCACTTTGCTAGGGTGGCGAGAACAAAAAGAGTTTACTCTAAAAGGTTTTATGGACTGCTTGCCTGTGAGGTTTGGAAGAGCTTCCTATGACTGAATCATCATTTTGCTAACATGGTGACAAAGCTATACTCTACTCTTCTAATTTTGTTTGAGATTTTGAGCATTCCTAAGGGATACCTAGGATGTTTTGACTCAATGTCCCACCGTGATCGCCATTATGTTAGTGAGCGGTGGGATAGGTCGATCGGATAGTGTTCTAGAATGTATTAAAGTAGTAAGGCCTACTGGAGGCTAGTGGAGTCGCCAGGTGGATTTTTAGTTTTTTTGAGGTATATCTGTATGGTCCACCACCAGTACTGACAAAAACCAATCTAAGGGAGTTTTTTGGGGTTTTTCTGAGTTTTTATGTAGTCCTAGGATGTAAGAGTGTTATAAACCTGATTCATCACTTTGCTAAGATGGTGAAACAGAGAGTTTACTCTGAATTATTCTAAAGGCTGATGGTCTAAGTTAAATGTTGAAGGACTAAAGAGTTTATAAGAGTTTGCTAGACTGTCATGTACTCAATAAGTCCCACCATGATCGCCATTATGTTAGGGTCCCGTGATTTGGATGATTGGTGAGCCAAATGATAGTGTAACATCAAACCAAGCTTTGGAGTTCGAGGACCTAGCCTTCCTGGACTCAGAGAGGGCTCTCTCTATGTGTGTAAGGGATATCTATGTGTTTGCTTATTGTGTTCTGATTTTAGGCTAGTTATGAACTATGTTTTTGGTTTTGGTTTTTTAAGTTGTGAGGGATGAAACTGATCAAAGATATAAGATAGGTAAAAAGATGTCAGGTTAACTGGGCTATGGGGTCGAAAAGGTCAAGAAAGATGTCAGACGGTGATACAAGGCTATTGAAGGGCCGATTTGATTCAAGGTAGAAAGGATATTTGGGAAAAATCGAGTAAATGGACATCAAGTTTGTGAACAACAAAGAGTTTCAAGCATAACTAGTTCAATAGATAACATAAACATGGTAGGGAAAACCCTTAATCATGCAAAATGTAACTATAAGCTAATCAATACATATAAATAAACATTCAAGCCATACATAGAGGTATATGACCCTCTAACTTTGGGAAATGACTATCAGACTTTGGGGAAAACACTTAAGATGGACAAAAAACTTAAATTACTATGCTAGAACGCCTAAACACAGTACTTCAAGTAATTGGGCACTTTGAACAACAAAATTTGCATAGTTTTAGGCAAAGGGCTAGATCGGAACTAGGCCTCCTTGGTTCAACAAAATGATAATCTAATCAGTCAAAGAGAAATTTCATGGATGGAACTATAGCTAGCCATAGGTAAGCAGGGCGTATCGTAAGTCATACTTAGCATGTATAAAACCATGAATGAAACAAGCAAAAATATCCTAAACTATTAAAGAGCGGTCAAGAATTCTTTAATGTTACTTAGGAAGAGGAAAAAAAAGTAGCTATGAAGAAACGGGAAATTTGAGGTGCCTCCATGGGCATGTCTCAAATATGTTCTCTACTGATCTATAGCAAGCAAGAAACATGTATTCATGAATGAAAAATAGAAAACAAAACAAAGAAAGAGACACTATACCATTCTACCAAGTCATGGAATCCAACAACAATCCTCTATTCATCATCCAAGAACATCCAAGAGGAAATCCAAAAGCATGAGACAAATATTTCTTCCAAAGCTTATATGAACATATATTGCTTCTATCATCAAGTTAAGCCTTTTTTACAATGAAATCCTTTGGAATATATAGGCCAAAGTGAGGAAAACCTCATGGTTCAACTTGCTATCCCATTGGCCTAATCAAAATATCTAAACTTGTCCTTGAGGCTTTGCAAAGCCCAAGGCACAAAATATCTCATAAAATATCTAAAAAATGCTAAAAAAGGGAATTAAATTGACTTTTCCTTACTTCTCATGTGCAAAAATAGCTAAACGCACATGAGGAAATATCAGTTTTTAAAGGTTCAAAAATTACAAAAATATTCAAAATTTACATCAGCAAAAGGTCCCTTGACTTTCTGGCAACATTTGGAATCCTTTCCGATGTCGAAACGAGGCTCATGATAGCTCGTTGGAAAGACATGAGTGTCTAATTTCTGTAACAACTAAAATTTTCCAAATCTGATGCTTGGAAGTCCTCCAAAACTGAACCTGTGTGTAAAAAACCAAAAAATACAGTCTGCTGATAGACCGGGCAGAGTGTGCAAAAAGCGAGCATTTTTCTCTTTTTCGGGGGAGAAAATGATCTCCAAATGTCCCAAAAATTTGAGCAGATGCTCCTAAATTTAATATATCCAATGGTACCACTCTCAAGAGTTGAGGATGCTCCAAACTGAAAAGGTGGCGCCCATGATTTTATGCAATTAGGCCCAAAAATGTCGAAAAACAAGAACATGTCAAAATTTGCACAATTTTGGTGAGAAAGTCCCTGAAGGTTTTTTAGAAACATGTCTAGAAGCTCGAGAAAAAATTCAAAGTCCTGATGTGTCCTTATTCCCTTTCGGTGCTGGGCGCCCTCTTTGGCAGTTTTGAGCTTCTCTTGGTTTTCCTCCTTTGTTGCTTGGCATTCTAGCTTTGGTGAAGAAGTCATGACCCCTTGCCTAGGAGAGGCAGCTAGCACATGCTTTGGAGAATGCCCTTAACGATATATGTTTTGTATTTTCTTTCCCTCATCATTGCTTGCTTGAGGGCCGCCTTGTTTGTCTCTGCCACTGCTTTCTTTATGACTGTCATGCTCTTTCCCTGTATCGGCTGCTATAATGTTCCTTTTCATCACTTCCTTAGTACCCATCACCTTGCTCTTTGTTGGAGGAATTGTGCTTTTGATACTCTTTACTTGCTTACCAAGGTAGTCTGATTCAAATCATTACTGGAAATAATCCCCCAACACCAATTTTGTGTTCTTTCTAAATCACTGTTTTGTCTTCTTTTTGCCAGACAACAAGTACTTGTCAAAAAGAAAAAAAACTCGATATTATCACTATGTTTGGGGCCAATTCCTTTGAAAAGATATGTTTGTGGTTTTTTTATGTGAATAAAGATCCTTTGTGCTTTTACAAAAACAAAACAGCCTTGTATTTAGATAATAATAAAAACAACACCCTTCCTCAAACAGTTTCTTCTTTTGCTGCTCACTGGTTTCTATACAAAGGTAAACCAACCACCTTCCACTGATTTGAAAACCTTCATAGCATATCCTGCTTTATGGAGAAATGGAAGGCATGCATCAGGTTTGCCTTTTATCATACAGAGAGGTCACTTTTTGCAGTGGCAAAGGTTTCACATATGATCACTGTTTAGGAGTGTGACAGTCATAGCAACAAAAAGAAACTTTGAGTTCATCCAACAACACTGTCCTCTAACCACTGTCATCCCACTTGTGCTTTTATATGATAATCGCCTTTTCAAAACCACTGTTTAAATTGAGTTGAGACCCCCTAAGCACCAAAAAGGTTTCTCCAGCTTGATAGGGACTTAGTCTCTTTAACACTGACTTATCTCACAGTTGTTATGTGATGGAATGGTTTTTTTAGAACACTACTTCCTTCTCACGAAAAAGACAGCAAACACACCCTTTTCACATTTTGAATTTTGCCAAGAGGGACTGGAGAAAACCTTGAAAACTTTTCACAGGCCTTTGTCGATCATTAAGCAGCTCCAAAGATTTGTTTGAGGCCTTTGAGTGCGCGGCGCATTCACAGGAGAGAGCGTCGTGCAGAGTAAATAGTGTTGGGTCGGCCTTCGGGCAAAAGGTGACAGCACGCATAGGCACGCAGCGTGCCACAACAGGCGCGCCGCGTCATAGTGTATTGCTTTGTAAAAGATCGGCCTGAACACGCTGCACAAAGCTACAAGTGCACCACGTAGCTTAGAAAGCCCAGAAACTCTGTGTTTTTCCTCAAAAATTCTTCCTCCGGTTTTGTGGACAGTAATAAGAGTATTGCTTTGCGTTTTGAGGATTTGACAAAGGCTTCCAACAATCCCTTTGTTCTTTTGAAAGTAAATAAGTAAAATTATCTTGACTTTGACTCATGAGGGTCTTTGAAAGTTTTTGAAAAGGCCTTTGTTTTTAAACAAAAGTTGAACCTTTATCTTCTAAAACATAGCCTGATACCTTTTGTTTGGATATGTGTCACAGTGGAAATAAGCAGCTCTTTTATGAACTTGACCCCTTCTTGAAATGAAAACAACCCCTTTGATAACTTGAAACTTTGACTGCTTCTTAGTTTAAGGAATAAAAAGGTCCTCCTTTTCTGATAGTTGTGCTAGGGAGGGAAAATCTTCTTTGAGCTACTGTAAAGGATTTTGTAGATGTGCCCTTTGAGGGCAACCACCTTTTCTGGGAAAAACTTAACTATGATTTCTTTATTCCTATTCCTCCTCCTGTCTTGGTGTTGCTCATTTGCAGTCATTTTGAGAAGTTTCATTTACCATGCCTGCTCCTGATGCCATGGGTCTGGACATGCTCATTGTGGAAACTGAATGAGATAGTAGGTGAGTTTGAGCTTCTCTTTATACTTGATGGCAGAGGTCATTTGAGTCCAAGACTTTTTTCCTCCTTTGACTATTTGCTTTCACGATCTTTCTCCAATGATGATTAACCTGTCATTTTATAGGTTTTGCCTTATGATTCAAAGGTAATGAAACTCCTGCAGACCATTTTAGAACCTACTTCTTTACCTCTATTCAAAATGCAACAGCAGAGTGCCTTGACTTGTTTTCATAGGGAAACTGCCTTCCTTTGTGACAGTGGCTTGCAAAATTTGCTTTCAATGAGTTCTAGAACCTAAAAAATATGCCAAAGTCTTTCTTGCATTTTAGGAACCAATTTGTTTAGTCGAAATACCTTCCTTGGGAAAAAAATGAACTCAAATTTTCCTTTGTCAACTTATGATGAGTAATCTGAAGGAAATTCCATTATGAGTAGGAAAATCAGTACTCTCTGCAATATGATCATCATCAATGGGCCTGTGTAATGACCTGTCCCTTAATCATCAGCAAAATTGTCTTATTTGGGCTCCAGATTGCTATATTGGAAAGAAACCTTGATGAGAGATAAGTTTAACATTTTGGATTATAGTGGTCCCGCTGCTTTCCTTATTTTTCCTTTTACATTATTTCTCTATTTCAACTATCTCTTACTGTTCTTACCACTCATCTTTTGATCATTTAATACCTTGAAATCAGTCACTGCCCTGGCCCTCTGCTTGTAGATGAAGGAGGCACTTTCAAAACCCTCTGCTTATAGATGAAGGAGGTTTCTTTGGTCTTCAAACCCTCTTCTTATAAATGAAGGAGGTTCTTAGTCATATCATATCAACAACCTCTTGACATTGTTGTTTTTCTTTTACTGTTCTTTCAGGCTTCGAATGTGGTCGCAAGAGTTTGATGAAAAAATATTTGCTTTGTAGCTGCATCCCAGGCTCAAGATCACATTGAGAAGCAGCTGTCTTCTCATGTGGAGCCAAAAATTATCTTCTGAGATGCTGGTATGTTTCTGTGCTTGAAAGATCCATCAAACACTGTAAAACACCTAAAATCAGCTTGACTTATGGTCTATGAGTTGCTGAGACTTAAGGGTGTATTAGTGGTGCGACCTAGGGCTGTAACCAACTTTATTTGCAGAATGGGAAGGTCTGTTATGACTGGTCAATAGCAGATGGAGGTTCTTTGTCTCTTGGATAGTTTTCCAAGGGAGAAATGCCTTAAAGCACCACTTCCTAACTTATGGGAGACTGTTTTAATAGATTTGGATTGTCTCTTTAGAGCTGATGGGTAGACTAGTATGGCTGAGGCTAGGTAGGGTTGATAATAAGGTTTCATCTCGTTATGGGCGGACTGAAAAGTAAGAGGGAAAAAAATTTTTATGGGTGTTTTCCAGCTGGCAAATTTGACAAATTTTAGATCAGCTTCTAGAAAACTTGGCTGTTACAACAAGTCATCGCAACAAGTGAAAAATACTGATGACTAACATGTGTGATGGCTAATTATGTTATTACTGCACATGCTTACTGCTTACTAAACATCTGATGAATGAATGATGCAATAATCTAAGTAAATAATTAAATGCATAATAAGATCTCTGATAAAAAGTTTTCAGTCAGATCTAAAGACTGATTCACCCACCCCTCTCAATATTTTTCCTAACAATTGGTTTCAGAGCAGGTCCTTCTGAAAAGCTTAGCCGCTAGAAGGAAGATCAATCAAGATGAGCAATCAAGATGGATTAGCATCTATCAGGCCTCCACTCTTCAACGGAAACAATTTAATCTTCTGGAAAACAAGGATGAGATCCTATCTTCAATATCTGGGTCCATATGTATGGGCTATTGTTGAAGCAGGATATCAATATCTAGCCGCAGTACCAACAGATCCAACAGAAAGAAAGAATTATGAAACAAATTCAAAGGCAGTTAATGCTCTATTGGGAAGTCTAACTGAATCAGAATTTTTCAAAGTCATGCAAATGAAAACAACAAAGCCAATATGGGACAAAATCATTCTAAGTTATGAAGGTGATGCAAAGGTAAAAAGTTGTAAACTCCAAACTCTCAGAATTCAATATGAAAACCTAAAAATGCATAATGAGGAGAGCATTGCTAATTTCTTTTTATGACTTTATTATATTGTAAATCGTATGAGAAATCTGGGAGAAACAATAAATGAATCTACTTTGGTTGAGAAAGTTTTAAGATCACTAACAACAAAATTTGAGTCAAAAGTTTCTTCTCTTGAAGAAAAGCGGGATCTTCAAAATCTTACTCTGGTGCAACTTCATGGCATACTAACTACATATGAAATGAGAAGAGGAGGACCATCTGAAGTCAAAGAAGCCGTCTTTAGAGCTTCTACAAAAGGGAAAGAAGTACAAGAGACAGAAGGATCAGGGTATATCTCAGAAGAAGATGAGGTAAATTTTGTAAAGAAACTCCAACTTGGTACAGGACGGTTCAGAGGTAAGCTTCCTTTCAAATGTTTTTCCTGTGGAAGAGTTGGTCATTATGCTGCTAAGTGTCCTCACAAAGAAACACATGAAAATGGAAAGAAATTAGCAAGAAGGAATAAGAATCGATTTAGCACTAGAAAAAGTTACTATACTCATGAAGATAGTGATGGGTTATCAGACAGTGAGGAAGAATGTGAACAAGATCTTAGAGTTCTCATGGCATTTGAAAAGGAGTCTAGAGAAGAAAAGGATACTTTTATGGATGCTTTAGAGGACAATGATTTTCTTGATGAAATCAATCAACTCAAAATATGCTTATAAGAAGGTAAAATAACCATAGAGACTCTGAAAAACCAGCTTCAAGAAAAGGAGAAACATAATGAGAAATTAGAATGAGAAATAGTAAGTCTAAGAAAAGAAATTGAGAAAGTAAAGACTTTGAATCTTAGATTTGCTAAAGGATCTGAAACCTTAGATGAGATTATCAAGGTACAACGTTCTCCTCTTCTAAATACAGGTCTTGGATATATCGGAGAATCTTCTCTGGCTTCAGCACCAAATTATCTAAAAGCAGCTACAGCCAGTACACAACATTCTGCCCCTCAGCAAGGGAATAAAGAATATTTATAGATAAAGCAGGACCATCTCAATTCAAATAACACTAACAAGAGTACCTTTCAAAGAAACACCAATCAACAGGTAAATTCAAGTAGAAGATTTCATGATCGCAGAAATTTCTTCTTCAATGGACAATGTTTCTCATGTCACAATTTTGGTCATAAAGATGTTCAATGTGTTGCATATAAAACTATCATGACAAGAGAAGCAAGAAAGAAAATGATTGATATTGGAACAAAGAAGAATACATATAACAACTTTTCTCCTCTTCAAAATGAAGTTGAATGTGCTTATTGCAATAAATTTGGCCATGAAGAATCTGAATGCAGGAGCAAAGTCCAGCCAAAAGAGCATCTTCCTTCAAGCTCCAAAGTATGGAAAAATAAGGAATTACAGGTTGAAAATTGTGGCATAGATTTATTTGAAGAAGGAGAAGAAAATCAATGGTACATTGATAGTGGATGCTCAAAACACATGACAGGTGACAAAAACAAACTTCTTGCATATAGTGCTCTAGAAAAGGAAAAGAATGTTACATTTGGAAATGATACTCCTGTTGTCATTAAGGGAAAAGGATCTATTTATCTAAAAGAAAAGGTGAAAGCTAATAATGTCATTTATGTGGATGGATTAAAGCATAACCTGTTAAGTGTAGGTCAAATGTGTGATCAAGGAACTGAAGTTGTCTTTAGTTCAAAATAATGTGTGGTACGTGATCTTGATACAGGTAAAACAATTATAAAAGGAAACAGAACTCCAAGCAATCTGTATGTATTAATGAACTACAAAGAACAATGTTACATGAGTAAATCTTCAGAAAACTGGCTATGGCATAGAAGGTTGGGGCATCTGAGCTTCTCTCAAATCAAAAAATCAAGCAGACTTAAAGTTGTTCATGATCTTCCCAATATTACACCACCTAAAAGTATCATATGAAAATCTTGCCAATTCGGTAAACAAACCAGAGTGCAATTTAATGCCAAGGAAGGTTTATCAAGTAAGCCTCTTGAACTCATTCATACTGACGTATGTGGACCTATGAAGAAGAAGTCACAACATGGTGAACAATACTATATCTTATTTATTGATGATTTCTCTAGAATGTGTTGGATTGGGTTGATTAAACACAAAGATGAAGCATTTGAGAAATTTCAGATCTTCAAAGCACTGGTTGAAAATGAATTAGATCTAAAAATCAAGTGTCTTAGATCTGATCGAGGAGGAGAATATACATCAGATGAATTCCTTGAATTTTGTGAACGACATGGCATAAAAAGACAGTTTTCTATAGCTGGCACTCCACAACAAAATGGCGTAGCAGAAAGAATGAATAGAACAGTTCAACAAATGGCTAGAGCTATGCTTGATGATTTCGGAACACCTGACACATTTTGGGAAGAAGCAGCACATACAACGGTAAATATTCTTAACAAGGCACATGTTCGTGTAAATAGTGATAAAACTCCATATGAACTATGGTATGGCAATCCTCCCACTATGAAGCACTTTAGAGTTTTTGGGAGCAAATGCTTTATCAAAAATAATGATGAAAAACTTGGCAAGTTTGAACCCAGAGCAGATGAAGGAATATTTCTTGGTTACTCCTCTAGGAGTAGGGCATATAAATGTTACAATAAAAGACTTCGGAAGATCATTGAATGTATAGATGTTGTTACTGATGAGTCTCTTGCAGCTCCAAAAGAAGAAAAACAAACAACAGATGAAGACGATGATGACATATATCCTTCTACATCAAATAAGAATGATATAGACAGTGAACCCAATGAAGAACCCAAAGATGATTTATCTGAAAAAGATCCATCCAGATATGTTCAAAAGAATCATCCAGAATCTTAAATTTTGGGAGAAAAGGGATCTGGTGTACAAACAAGGACTCTTGTGGGATCTTCTAGTTACCTGGAATTTCTATCCACTATTTAACCACAAAATGTCAATCAAGCCAGCAAAGATGAATGTTGGATTCAAGCCATGAATGAAGAGCTTGATCAAATTGAAAAGAATCACACTTGGGAATTAGTACCAAGACCTCATGACAAAAATGTCATTGAAACTAAATGGATATTCAAAAATAAGTTAAATGATAATGGGGATGTTATAAGAAATAAAGCTAGACTTGTTTGCAAAGGGTATTCTCAACAAGAAGGTATAGACTTTGAAGAAAAATTTTCCCCTGTAGCTAGACTTGAAGCCATAAGAATGTTTCTTGCTTTTTCAAGCTTCCAACAAATCAAAGTTTATCAAATGGATGTTAAATCTACTTTTCTCAATGGTGATCTAGAAGAAGAAGTTTATATAGAACAACCAGAAGGATTCATTTTTGGAAATTATGAAAAACTTGTTTGTAGACTTAAAAAGGCTCTATATGGTCTCAAACAAGCTCCAAGGGCATGGTACTATCATCTTGACAAATATCTTCATCAACAAGGATTTTCTAAGTGGTCTGCTGATAGCAACTTATACACAAAAACTAAAAATAATAAACTATTGATTGTGGTTGTATATGTTGATGATATCATTTTTGGAAGTAATGAACAGTCTATAAGTCAGAAATTTTCTTCTGATATGCAGCAAGAATATGAAATGTCTTTACTTGGGGAACTAACATTCTTTCTTGCCTTGCAAGTGCAACAAGCAACATATGGCATATTCTTATCACAAGAAAAATATCTTAAGAAAATCTTGAAGAAGTATGGCATGGAACATTGCAAACCTGTAATTACACCAATGATAACCGGATGTAATCTCAGTTCTAATGATGATTCCCCCACGGTGAATCAACCAGAATACAGATCTATGATAGGAAGTCTACTGTATCTCACTGGGACAAGATGAGACACTATGCATGCAGTTGGGATTGTTGGACGATTCCAAGCTAATCCAAAAGAGCCTCACCTTCAGGCTGTGAAAAGAATATTGAAATATCTACAAGGAACTCAAGACTTTGGACTATGGTATCCAAAGAATGCTAATCTTACTCTTCATGCTTACACTGATGCAGATTGGGCTGGAAATGTTGATGATCGGAAAAGCACTAGTGGTGGTGCATTCTATATGGGGCCCCGGTTAGAATCTTTGTTCAGCAAGAAGCAAAGCTCTATTGCCTTATCTACAGCAGAAGCAAAATATGTGGCTACCGCATCATGTTGCACTCAACTTCTTTGGATGATGCAAACCTTACAAGACATTCAAATCAAATGTTCACCTCCTATCTCAATTATGTGTGATAATACAAGTGCCATAAGTATTTCAAAGAATCCTGTTATGCATTTCAAGACCAAGCACATTCCCATCAAGTATCACTTCTTATGAGAACAAATGTTTGAACAAAAGGTGAAGTTGGAGTATGTTCCCTCCAAAGAATAAGTTGCTGATATATTTACCAAACCTTTACCTAGGGAAGCGTTCAAATATCTAAGAAAGAAGCTGGCAGTAGTCTCTGCCATGCAGAAGATCAGATCTTCTTAAATTCAGAAGACTAAATTGGATACGCTCTTGTTGAAAGTGTTCAGGATGCACAGGCTAAGGGGGAGCATTGGTCATGTGGCAAGGATACATTGTTGGCATTCTAATTATTTATTGTAGTCTGATCTCATGCTTGAGAATCCTTGATCTTGATTGAATGACTCATTTCTGCTATTTCATTGAATCTTATGTTTGAAGATGCAACATAATCTAAGGGGGAGCATGGTATTGTTGGTACAGAGTATCTTGATCAACCCTTTGCCATTGATGTCAAAGGGGGAGGAAAAGCAAAAAAAGGTGGCTTCTATAAGACAAACAGAGGAAGAGTATTGCCATCAATGCCAAAGGGGGAGATTGTTGGAAATGTTGTCATTGATGGCAAAGGAATTGGCAAAGAAGGAGCATCTGAAACAGTAACTAGGAACAAAGAAAGAAATGTAGCAGAGAACAAAGGTCAGCAGAGAAGAACAGAGAAAGAGTGCATTTACAGAGAGAAGTATCAGTCAAGGAGAAAATTGAATTCAGTAAGAAGGATATTTGAGTCCCTCTGGAATTAATTCATGTGTGAACATATGTATGCAGCCTGATGGAGGATAATTGAAATCCATGATAAGTAAGAAACCCTATGAGGGGATTGTCTGTATGTAGTTAGAAGAACCGATGCTAATACGGTCGACAGTGTATCCCAAACTGGTATATAGTGGAGTTATATATATTTGTTGAATATAAGACTGAAGGTAAATTGGGATCAGTGTTGGGGATTGATCTCGGCATTTTCTGTGCCTTTATTGAATTGAGCAGGTATAATATATGAACGTGTTATTGATGAAGGAATTGTGAATCCCTGCAACCAACACGGAACTCGGTGACTGAATTATGTGAGTATAGGTTGTCGAAATCTCGCTATAACAACACTTCGGAATTATGAACGGAACCTGGAAGGGAAGTGGTGGATCATAACAAAGGAAGCGCGATGGAACCTGGAATAGAAGGGCGGAACCATGAAGGAGGAACAGTAAAAGCGGTTTCCGGTTTTCATCACACCACTTTCGATGGGCAAGCTGTATTCAAGAGGTTGGGAGCGATTCCATAGAATGAGCGACATGCATCTTTGAATGAATATGCAAAACTGCCATCACTACTGTTTGGTCAATTTAGTGTGTCCTAAATTGTAACATAAATTATCAACCAGGGATTCGTAAGCTGACGAAGTGCGGCGCACTATATGTGCAAGATAACCTATCTCTTACTTTTTGTCGTTTTTGGATTTTTATGAAATTCTAAAAGACAAGTATGGTTATGGATATTCAAGGCAATGATGTCTTTTATAATGATTTACCAACTTGAAACTGAAAAAGGAATTTGAAACATACAATGACAAAACTTGAAAGGAAATGAAAATGTGCTATTGAAATGAAAAAGGTGCTGCTAATCTAATAAATCAAAACAGTGAACTAGTGAGTATGAAACCAAACTATTCTTGCTGCTGTCTAAACACAAAAGAAACTATGCTGAAAGAAATCCAAAAGTTGCAATAAAGTAAATCTAAATCAAATTACATCAACTTTTCTTCTGATCCCTCATCATTAGTCCAGCTATGATTTTCGGAAGTAACCATAAACAACTTGAGTAACTGATATCTAACTTGCAGAAAGTAAACTAATATCAAACCACACATTCATAATTCAATCCTTCACCATCAGTCCAGCTGTGGCTTTCGGAGGTAACTGAAGATGTCATGCACAATTTAATATTTCTAACTTGCAGAAAGGAAACTAATATCAAACTACACATCCATAATTCAATCCCTCACCATCAGTCTAGCTGTGGCTTTCGGAGGCAACTGAAGATGTTATGAGAAATTTAATATATCTAAGTTGCAGAAAGGAAACTAATATCAAACTACACATTTAATAATACAATCCCTCACCATCAATCTAGCTGTGGCTTTTGGAGGCAACTGAAGATGTTATGAGCAGTTTAATTATATCTAAATTTGCATAAAGGAAACTAATATCAAACTACACACTCATACTTCAATCCCTCACCATCAGTCCAGCTGTGGCTCTCGAAGGTAACTGAAAATGACATGAGCAGCTTAATATATCTAAATCTAACTACTAAAACAAATGTGCAAGACTGAAATAAACAAAGCAGTGCTGGAATTAAACAAAAACTAAGAAAAAGAAATCAGCAGAAGGACAATATTGATTCCATGTCATTAGTCATAAAAATATGTGCAAATGCCCGGGCTGCCATGAAAAATTATGTTAAAAGCTATGATTTCAAAAAGCAATCTAAGTAAGGAAATATGACAAAACAGAATTGAAAGCAACTTATCTAGAAAACATGTAAAAGCCTCCTTGGATAGCAGGGGCCCTCTGCTACCAATTTGGTGTAGTCCTTAGCTCATTGAAGATAAGATCACAATAGCATCAAAGAACTAAGCTTCTTTATTCAAAAACTCATAAATCTACATCCCATTCCATCTTGAACTTTGTTACAAATCTACTTCCTCATTACTTTCTCATTACTTCTTCATTACCTATGATAGGAGAAAGCTTCTCCTATTTATACAAAATATGAGGAGACATATCATTAATGGGAGTCCATGAATCTCTCCCTCCATCTCTAGAGTTACAATCAAAATAGGAAATGATAAGACACATGTCTTTCTAGAGTTTCAACACAACTTGAGGAATGTGACACATATCCTCTTAGAGTTTCAATACAACAAGGAAGTGAGACACATATCCTCTTGATCCCATAATCTTCTCCAACCAAATTCGAATTTGGCTTTAGAGTGCCACATAAGAGTCTTCTAGAAGTCTCCTTTTGACCTACACATGTCACAAAACTCATAACACATATATATAGATATATGAAACTATGTTAATTTTCTAGTTTCTAATCATAAATTCACTTAAAATACATAAAATAAATAACTTTGGAAAACAAGGATCCTAACCCATATATTTATGTAAATGGTTATTTGATGTAGGGTTTTAGATCAAATGGCTATGAAATAAGAGCTAAATGGTTATGACATAATGGAAATATGTATGAATATGGAGAACATTTTTGAGACTCAACATACCCCCCAACTGAAGTTGTTGCATGTCCTCATGCAACCATTGCAATGATTCATTTGTCCATGAGTTGATCTTTTATGAGTTTTGACTCATATAGATTCATTCCAAGCTTTGCTTCTTGATTTTTCCTTTTTGGCAAAGTATAATACATTTGATTGCAACATTTTTTTTTTTTTTTTTTGAATGGTTGGTTCTTGTGTAACAACCATTTTCTTTTTTTTTTGAATGGTTGGTTCTTGTGTAACAACCATTTTTTTTTTGAAGCATTGGTTCTTGTGTAACAATGCTTTATTTTCTTTGTTGCATCAAAGTTCATGAAAACATTTAGAATCAATTACTTCATCAATGAATTGATCATTTGCAAGGCATATAATCTTTTGAATCATGTTGCAACAATAGTTGGTTGGGAAGTATATGTGGGTGGAAATGAAATGAAAATGTGTGATAGTGTATGACATGTGGATATGAAATGATGTCCCTTCCCCCAAACTAAAGATATGACAATGTGAAAAAGGGAGTGAGGAATTTTTCCAAAGTTACAATTTTAGCATTCTAATGAATTACATGACTAAAAATTAGAAAACAACATACCTTCACTTACCTTAAATGTGGATGAGTTGTGTATGTGTGGTGGCTGCAAAATTATGATCATATTCTTCTTCAAGTGGCTGAACAAGAGGAGTCATGGATAAAGAGATGAGATGACTTTTTATTGCTTCTACTAAAACTTGCTGAAATCTGCTCCAAAATGCTGAAAATAATAGTCTTCATGTCTTCAAAACTCATTGGCACAATTCCCACTATGTGAAAAGATGTTCTGATGTCGAACATAGTAGGAAATTGTTAACTTAGTGGCCATTAATGGATGCCACTAGTCAACACGAGAACTCTCACCATTGATGACAATGAGAGTCAAGATGCCCAAACACATCTTGCTAGGTACGAATGATTTTGCTGATGTCGAGTCACCTAGAAGATCTGACGAACAAGAGACATTAATGTATTCCCATTGTTTTTCAGCATGAGAATTTTCCATTAAGGCATGCAAGCCTCAAGGTGTTTTACAAAGAACTTAGACTCAAAGGACTATAGACTCAATAGTTTGCATTGAAGCAGGGCTTATTTGCGGAATGAAAATGACAAGAAATGGAAGATGGAAATGGAAGATGAAAATGGAAATGGGCAATAAGCATGTGAATGAGCCTCCTGCTTTTATTTGTGGGTTATGAATGGACAAAAAGAAATGGAAAGTGGATGTGAATGTAAATGGAAAATATGAAGTGAGATGAGGTGACTGGTTTATTATGAGGTATGGATGTGATGGAGACAATAGCATCTAAAATTTTTTCAAGTGTTTGGATCTAATTTTGCATCAGCATATTTCCTCCTCTTTGTTGCTGATCATCCTCTTATGAAACAAATTGGTCTCTTAAAGAGACACCATTCTCTTGTAGTCATTTGTCCTTCCTCCTGGAACCTGCAAAAAACTAATACGTCTTCTGTAACGGAATGTAAGATTATCAAAGGATAGAGGTGATCAATCTCTCTAGTTATGATATTTACACACAAAACTAAGAATTTGTATTAATGAAACAAGTTCTCAAAGGAAAAATCAAAAGAATTTATACATGGGAATTAGTGCCTCAAGTTGAATGTAGCTTCTTTTCAGCAAGTTATTTCATTATTTGCCATTTCAACCTCTAATGATGGATTTCTCATTGTATAGATCTTGTTGAGATCTTTCCAACGATACTCGAATCATCAAAATCTGATTTTCTCTGAGAAAGTTAGGCTGATTTGAACAATGAGGTTTTTTTTCAGCTGCTAAAAATCTTGAATAAAAAGTTAGTCATTCATCTTTCATTATCAGTCCAAAATTAATCAATACCTTCAGAAAAGTGAGCAAATAACTTATTCATTTCATTGATTCAAATTTTTGTTTTTTGTATTATTATTATTATTATTATTATTATTATTATTTTAAATGAAATAAAGCATGGATGAAATAATTGTCCTTATGAATATTTTTGAAACAAAGTCATGCCAATGCCTCTTTCATGCAAGATAAAAATAAAAATCTTGAAATTTCTAAAGTCAAATTCCTAACTATGAAAAAGATGAACGTAGAGTCCTTTTCAATTTATACAACTTGCATTTGATGCACATGTGATAATGTGTTTGCCTCAAATAATCCATTTGTCACTCATCATGTGCCACCACACATGAATTCTGCCACATTTTCCTTCAAATAAGGAAATCAGTTTCTTGATTATTTCTCAAAATTGAATTTTATAAAACCGTGACTGTTTTCATAATCAAAAAAACATTTTTCTCTCACGCACACTACAAATTAGTGCTCCGAAGAACCCTGAATTTCTCCCAAATGGTTGTTAATTTCAGAAAGTTCTTACAATATTACCTAATTCACCCCGTGCCCGAAAAAACCCATGTTTTAGTTTTTTGTAATTTGCCTCAGTTTGCTCAGAAATTGTGTTTTAAAATTTGGTGTTTTTGACAATTACGCATTTCGTTTTCTCACAATTACTTGTGGTTTGATTTGTTTTTATTTTGTAGGTTTTGAAGTGTAATGGCTTGTATCTCACAGAGAAGTTCAGATTGATCTTTCTCATTCCAATTACTTGCAATGGAATCTACAATCTTCTCTTCATCAACAGTCTGAAATCTTCTCTTCATCAACGATTTCTTCATATGATACACTTCCATTGTATGTCCCTACAATTGAATTTGTAATCTTCTCTTCATCAGCAAATTGCAATCTTCTTCTCATCAACAATTTGCAATATTTTCCTCATCAGTTTCTTCATGTGATATACATTCATTGTGTGCAAATTCTTTTAAAAATAATTTATAATAATTGTTGTTTGACGAAAAATGAATATGAAAAAGAGAAGGTTTTTTTTTCTTTTTTTAAATTGCAGTGCATTGTTCTTTGTGTGGATTGAAGGTCTGCATATATGCGTAAATCCAAGCCAAAGAATGGCCTCATGCATATGCATGGGTCTTATTTCCACGAGTCTCTTTTTTTTTTTTAAATTGATTTGTTAATAAATTTATGTATGTTATATTTTCAAAAATTTAAAAATACACATATATATTTCATTAAGCAAAACAATGTATTGGAATTTTTTTTCACTTTCTTTTTATTGAATCAATTGAAATGATGAAGTTTATTTTGTCTCCCTTTTTTTTCTTTTTTCTTTTTACATAACAATTCTTTTTCTGATCCTCCAAATCACACAAAGTGCAAGAGGAGAGCATATTCAAGAATTATTAATTTTTTATTTTTTTTTACATAACAATCCCTTTTTCTGATCCTCCAGATCACACAAAGTGCAGGAGGAGAGCATACTCAAGAATTATTAATTTTTTTTTTTTAGATGTAAGAAATAAGGCTACCTAGTTACACTTCCCTAAGAACGCGCCAAAATGTTTGGTCAATTTAGTGTGTCCTAAATTGCTGCATTTAATTTGTCAATCCGGGAATCGTAAGCTGATGAAGTGCGTCGCACTATATGTGCAAGATAACCTATTTCTTAACTTTTTGTCGTTTTTGGTTTTCTAAGGTGAAATGGAAATTCTAAGATGAAAACAAGTTTGGTTATGTTTGTTCAAGGAAGTGATATCCCTTATAATGATTTACCAACTTGATACTTTTAAAAAGCAATTTGAAACATACAATGAAAAAAATTAGTTCCTAAAAGGAAATGAAAATGTGCTACTATTCTAGTTAAACAAACAGTGAACTATTGATCATGAAAACCATTACCCTTGCTGCTATCTAAACACAAAAGAAACTGTTACTCAAAGAAAAGATTGCAAGTAAAGTAAAACTAAAATCAAATTACATCAACTCATATTCTGACCCCTCACCATTAGTCTCGCTATGGCTTTCGGAGGTAATCATAAACAACTTGAGTAATCTGATATCTAATTTGCAGAAAAATAAACTAATATCAAATTACACACTCATACTTCAATCCCTCACCATTAGTCTCGCTATGGCTTTCGGAGGTAACTGATAATGACATGAGAAATTTAATATCTAACTTGCAGAAAAAAAACTAATAACAAACTACACATTTCATAATACAATCCCTCACCATCAAATTCAAATTAGAGGCTTTCTTGAGGCAATCAAGAAGTTAAGGAGTGCCTTTAATATATCTAACTTGCAGAAAAGTAAACTAATATCAAACTACACACTCATACTTCAATCCCTCGCCATTAGTCCAGCTATGGCTTTCGGAGGTAACTGAAAATGACATGAGTAGCTTAATATCTAAATCTAACTACTAAAGAAAATGTGCAAGACTGAAATAAACAAATAGTGCTGGAATTAAACAAAAACTAAGAAAAAGAAATCAGCAGAAGGACAATATTGATTCCATGTCATTAGTCATAAAAAGATGTGCAAATGCCCGGGCTGCCATGAAAAATTATGCTAAAAGCTATGATTTCAGAAAGCAATCTAAGTAAGAAAATATGACAAAACAGAATTGAAAACAACTTATCTAGAAAACATGTAAAAAGCCTCCTTGGATAGCAGGGGCCCTCTACTACCAATTTGGTGAAGTCCTTCAGCTCCTTAAAGATAAGATCACAATAGCATCAAAGAACTAAGTTTCTTTATTCAAAAACTCATAAATCTACATCCCATTCCATCTTGAACTTTGTTACAAATCTACTTTCTCATTACTTCCTCATTACTTCCTCATTACGTATGATAGGAGAAAGCTTCTCCTATTTATACAAAATATGAGGGGACATCTCATTAATGGGAGTCCATGAATCTCTCCCTCCATCTCTAGAGTTACAATCAAAATAGGAAATGATAAGACACATGTCTTTCTAGAGTTTCACAACTTGAGGAATGAGACACATATCCTCTTAGAGTTTCAATACAACAAGGAAGTGAGACACATATCCTCTGATCACATAGTCTTCTCCAACCAAATTCGAATTTGGCCTTTGAGTGCCACATAAGGGTCTTCTAGAAGTCTCCTTTTGACCTACACATGTCACAAAACTCATAACACATATATAGATATATGAAACTATGTTAATTTTCTAGTTTCTAATCATAAATTCACTTAAAATACATAAAATAAATAACTTTGGAAAACAAGGATCCTAACCCATATATTTATGAAAATGGTTACTTGATGTAGGGTTTTAGGTCAAATGGCTATGAAATAAGAGCTAAATGGTTATGACATAATGGAAATATGTATGAATATGGAGAACATTTTTGAGACTCAACACTTCCTTTTATGTTTGTGAGCGTTCCCTAGCCTTGGTCCACCTCATAACTGTGCTACACTTGTCGCCACTAGCCTCCATAAATACTACGTTTTCCTCCATGATCTCCATCACTATTGCAATTAATCTCCACTTCCTCCATCATGTGTGCATTTAATGCACCACTTCCTCCATCATCTCTGCAATTACTTCTCCACTATCTCCATAATATTGGATTTATTCCTCGACTATCTCCATCATCTTCCTCATTAATGCTCAATGACCTCCACTCTTTCTTCATTATTATGCTGCTCCACTACTCCATAATACTACTCCACTACCCAATTAACCCACATTCACGCTATAGAAGTGGGTTTTATTCATCTACTGCGTTTATGGGTCCCTCCACCCTATTATTTACTTAAATAAATAAGAAAAGAAAGAAATATAATATTCCAATTAGCTGATGGAAAATTTGGAATATTACATGCTCGATGTGATCTTCCACTAATTTAACCTTAGAATTTTCTCTTATATGATGTGATGGACAATGGATGATATCCATAAAGTTCCATAAATGGGTCATTTTTGCTGCAGTATGGAAGGAAGTGTTATACCACCATTCAGCTAGAGGTAACCACTTGACCCATTGTGTTTGTTTATCAAATACAACAAAAACAAAATATCCTTCAAAAAATTTGTTCACTATCTCAATTTTCCCATCAGATTGAGGATGATAAGATGAGCTATGAGCTAGTTGAGTACCCAAACAAGAAATAATTTCGTCCAAAAATTTCTAGTAAAAATGGGATCTCTTTCGCTTACAATAATCTTTTGGTTTCCATGTATCTTTTGAATTGTTTCCATAAATGAAGTAGCAATTGTACTTGATTTAAATGGATGAGATAATGCACAAAAGTGTGCATACTTGGTAAGTCTATCAACTACCACCATGATGAAACTCTTTCCTTCAGACTTAGGTAAACCTTTAATAAAATCCATTGAAATATCCTCCCAACGTTGACTTGGATTTGATAAAGGTTGTAGAAGACCCTAGGTCTTAATTGTCTCATCTTTATTTTGC
Source organism: Pinus albicaulis (assembly GCA_034641835.2). Taxonomy (NCBI): domain Eukaryota; kingdom Viridiplantae; phylum Streptophyta; class Pinopsida; order Pinales; family Pinaceae; genus Pinus; species Pinus albicaulis. The sequence goes on along the minus strand of CM076570.1, from coordinate 759,896,535 downwards.
TGGCAAACCAAACATTCTGCCAAAAATATTTGAATATCAGATTTAAGGCCATCCAAAAAAAAATCTTTCAATCACCCTGTGGTAAGTTTTTAAAAATCCGGAGTGTCCTCCTAAGGGAGAAGTGTCCAATTCCAAAAGAACCTTTTGTTTTAGTTGGGAATTATTACAAATATATAAGTGATATTTGTACCATAAGGAATCATTTTTCCAACTAAATGTATCAAATGTAGTAGGATCTTACTGCAACTTTTGAATGAGTGTCCACACTTCTTCATCCTTTTTCCATTCATCCCTTGCTTCGGCTATCCTATCTAGTTGGATAATAGAAATGGCACAAAGCAATGCTTCCACCTCTTCATCCTTTCTTGAGAGTGCATCTGCGACAACATTTAGCTTCCCTTTTTTGTAGATGATTTCAAAGTCATAACCCAACATCTTTGTGACCCATTTTTGCTACTCTTCTAAAGATAGTCTTTGTTCCAAAAATTACTTAAGACTATCATGATCAGTTTTTACCTTGAAATGTCTTCCCATTAGGTAAGGTCGCCATTTATTTAGTCCATGTAGTATTTCTAACATTTGCTTCTCATAAATAGATTTCTGTAAATACTTTCCTTTGATTGGACGACTTTAAAAAGAAATGGGTCTTCATTCTTTCATTAAAACAACACCAATTCCATTTCCTGAGGCATCACATTTCACAATAAAGGTTTTTGTGAAGTCCGGCGTAGCTAAGACCGGTGCTAAGCACATTGCCTCTTTAAGATGTTTAAAGGCCTTAGTTGCTTCAGGAGTCCATGAAAATGCATCTTTCTTCAATAATGTTATTAGAGGTGCTACTATTGTCCCATAATTCTTAACAAACTTTTGATAATACTTTGTTAACCTAAGAAATCCTCACAACTAATTTATGGTTGTGGGGACTTTCCATTCCTTAATGGGTTTAATTTTGTTAGGGTCTACCTTAAAACCCTCGTGAGATACAATATGACCTAGATATTCCACCTCTTGTACTCCAAAGAAACATTTGGAGGTTTTTTCATCTAATTATTTCTCCTCTAATAGTTTGAGCACCCTTTCAACATGTTGAACATGATCCTTCCAATACCTGTTGTATATTAGTATATCATCAAAAAATACTAACACAAATTTTCTAAGGAAGGGTTTGAAAATGGAATTCATCGAACCTTGAAATGTTGAAGGTGCACTAGTAAGGCCAAAAGGCATGAACATAAATTCATAATGACCATCATGAGTTTTGAATGTTGTTTTCGGAATGTCTTCAGTCTTCATTCTAATTTAATGATATCCAGAACGAAGATCCAACTTGGTGAAGTAAATTTCTCCATGTAATTCATCCAATAATTCATTAATGATAGGGATGGGAAATTTATCTTTAATAGTAAGCTTTTTGAGCTCCCTATAATATTTACACATACGCCATGATCCATCCTTCATGTGCACCAATACTACTGGAGCAGAGAAATAACTTTTACTAGGTTGAATTATACCAGCCTCTAGCATTTCTGCAACCATATGTGTAATCTCACTCTTTTGAGTATAAGGATATCTATAAGGCCTGATGTTTAGAGGAGCACTTCGTGGAATCAAATGAATAGCATGATCATGATCACAAATAAGTAGGAGTCCTTTGGGAGTCTCAAATACCTTGGAATAATTGTCCAAGATTTTTTGGAGATCTAGAGAAATAGATTATTTTGATGTTTGAACCTATAGTGAAAATAATTGTGCAATTACGCCTCATTGTTATTTCTTAAGAATTTTTTTCATGATACTAGAGCTGATTATATTTCTTGTCTTCCATGTGATACCCCATAATTGAAATTACTTTCCTTCTGAAAAAAAATTCAAGAAAAAATCTTGAAAATTAAAAGCTACCATCCCTAAAGATTGTAACCATTGTACTCCTAGTACAACATCAACACCACCCATTGGGATGGAGAACATTACTATTCAATACACATTCCCCCATGGTTAGTTTGATATTATGGAACTTTCCAAAGAAATTTATAGCTCCTCCATTTGCAACCATCACTTGACACACTGGTGCTGGGTATAGGAAGCAATTCAATTCCTTGGCTACCTTACAATGAATAAAATTATGGGTTTACCCGAGTCAATCAACACTATTACATTTTTCTTCTTGATGTTTCCTTTTATCTTGAGAGTTTTAGGAGTGGTAATTCATACTAATGCATTACAGGATATGGTCAGACTCATTTCTTCTTTCTCTAGGGTTGGTTCCTAGTGTATATCCTCTTCTTTTGAAGTTTCTTATTCATTTTCTTCCTCCTCTTCACAATCTATGTAAAATAATTTCTTCTCAGCACACTTATGAATTTTAGTGTATTTTCTATCACAACTGTAGAAAAGCCCTTTTTCTCTTTTTTCTTCCAATTGTTGTGGTGTCAACCTTGTAGATTGTGGAAGTCTAGGAGTAGCAATACTTCCATCTTTATAGATATGGGTGGTAGGCTTTATTGTTGCCATAATTTTACATTCAATTTTTCTTTCCAACCTGAATGCCTTCTCCGGTGAATCAGGTTCCCAAAGATGAACCTCATGTTGCATGTTATCCTTTAAAGTCCCTATGAAGACATAAATCATGTGTTCCTCTGGAATATCATCTACCCTTATATTCAATTTTTGGAAGTCCTTAATGTGCTCCACCATTGAACCCTTTTTTTGAGATTTATCAATTGGCTAAAGAATGTGTTTCTCTTTATATCCTCATAATGTGCTATCATTTCCTCCGTAAAAATTGACCAAGTGACAATTTTTTTACGAGAGCAAAGCCATCGATACCATACAAATGTATTTTTTTTTAAATGTAAAGTTGCAATGCGTACCTTTTGTGTGTTTTTCACATTATAAAGATCAAGATATTGCTCCATCTGTAGTATCCATGTTATGGGATCCTGGCCATCAAACTTCCTCATATCCATATTTGGAATATGGTGGGACTTCCATCCAAAATTAGAGTTTATGAAATCACGATTAACATTTATTTTGTTCTCATCATGAGTTTCCTCTACTATTTTTTCTCCATTAGAAATCATTTCTTGTATCAACTTTGTCAAACCTTCCTTCAAACCTTCCATGTCTGCTTTTAGATCATTCTTCATGTCGACCATGTAGTCTTTTATTTTTTTGTCGATGTATTCCATATTAGCTTCAATGCCATCCATCTTAGCTTCCATTCCATTCATCTTAGCTTCCATGACTTTCTTCAAACCATCCATCTTAGCTTCCACACCTTTCTTCAAAACTTCCATTTCATTTTTTGATGCTCTTTGTGAGAGCGAAATTTGGTGCACTTGCTCTTGAAATTTTGATATATCATGTTGCACTTCTTCCTCTTCATGACTAATAGTAGAGTATTTTGAGGGCTTAATGGGTGCTGAATTATTTTTAGGGGGAATTTTAGAACCCAATACTGATATATATGATTCAATATGCCCTTGGAATCACTTCAAACTAATTTTTCAAACAAGACTTATGCAATTTGAAAACAAAATACAAACCTTTTTCTTTCTTTTGAGGATATCGATATTGAAATTGAATTATCTCTGTAATTTCGGATCTTCAATCTCTAAAATTTGGTCCTATAGTAGCCCTCTGAATCTTGTTTCGAATGCCATAGGTATGACTTGATTTGGCTGCTTCAAGGAAAATTTATGCCAAATATCCCACAATTACTTAATTATGGAGTGGTGCAGTAGAGCTAACTTGTACGGAATTCCACGTGTCACTATTTCCTCCTATGGCTCTGAAATTGATACACATGAAACTAAATTCCCTGTGCTTTTGGCCACTTTTTACAGAATTCAAATCCAATGCTCGGAGAGAGATTTATGATGATTTTCCCAAGGTCACCTCTTTTAGATGAAATTCGAGAGCCTACAAAAACCCTAACTTCCACAGACGATATCTCTGAAAATTTTGCGAACCAAGATCTGAAATTTTTACATGATGTTCCTCAGGATTGCTACTTCTTGTGGTAAAAAATTTAGCTTCTGGACCTTCGTAGAAAAAAATTTATAACGAAAATTTCACAATGCCCTATTTGGAGCAGCGAAACCCTAGAATCCAAAGCTTTGATACCAAATGTTATGAAACTAGCTCCAAAAATAGAAGAAAAGAGAGATCAACACCTTAGAATTCAGCCAATTAGAGGGGGAAACCTCCTTTACATTACATAAATGAATAATTCTTGGTTGATACAAATGAAAAAACCTCCTTTCTATATATATGACTCCATGGGGTCACAATATAATCCTAGCCGACCTAACAGTAATAATGTAAAGGCACAATAATAGCAATATGGGGGTTATAGGTGTACAAAAATAACAATAAGGGGGCTACACTAACAACAAAAATGGACTACACTAGTAATATAGGGACTTAACATATTCAAGCTCAGTTGGTGAGAATGCATATGGAGCTCGAGGATCTAAATAAGGGAAAGGAGGTTCGATTCGATATAAGGTCGGAAGTCTAGTGTATCAAGTGAAAAGAAGATGATCACTATAAAGAGAAGTGCCCTCTTTATAGAGACTGTTTGTGTGTTGGGATGCCAAGTCCATTAAAACTTGGATCAAGTGTTGGGTCAGGTGTAGGGCCCCATGTATGATGTAGCTTATGCAAATTTTTAGGCCAATATTCTACGAATTATTGTCACCTACTGAAAAATTTTATTATATCACCGAAGAAATTGTCCTGAAATTTTTGCAGTTTAGCAGGAAATGATGAGCAACAATGTAAGAGTTATGATCTGATGATTCAGAACAGTCTTGGTGCATATTGAATGCAGGTAGAAGGACACGAAGCTTTGAGTTCTACAATTGTGCGAGGAGGTTTCCTAGGCTGAGGGCGTGGCCGAGGAGGAGACACAGGTTGTGGATGATGGAAAATGATATGTTACAACTACAGACATGCTAGAAATATTTTCAAGGATTGTCATAATCCTACTACACCTTCCTGTAAATATTGTCAAGAATTTGGTCATGAAATAGAATAATGCCCCATTTTGTTATTCAAAATGTAGGAGAAGCATAACCAGCAGTCTTCTAAGAATATACAAATGATGAGGGCTCAACCGTGCCAGGCAGATCCAAGCATTAACATAGTAACGCCTAGTGGTGTGAATACCAGAGTAGATTGCACAGAAGGAAAAAATATTTTGATTAAGACTTGGGTAAGGAAAGAAGAAGATAATAATGTTGGGTTTAATGTGCAATGCGAGAAAGAGACATTCATGGAAGCAAGAAAAAAATTTATGACTCGTAAATATTCGCCACCTACCACGTAGAGACAGTTGTTTCCATTGAAAAATAAGCGTGAGGAGAATGCCAAAGTAAAGGAAGTTGACCAGTCTATCTTGGCATCCTTCTTACAGACATGTATGAAATTACTAAGGGACCAGAAGGCTATAGAATGGTTGTAGGAGCTGATAGATAACTACGTTGTCAAGGAAAAGATACAACTGGAACAACGCGTAGTAAATAAGGTGTACAAGAAAAAGAAAAGAACTAGCCAGGAGATGCGGTTGACTATGCATATCGGAGACTATGATATGGATCAAGTCATTCTAGATCTAGGATCATATGCCAATGTTCTACAAAAACAGACATGGGAGCAGATGTGAAGGCCTAAGCTGCAATGGTCACCAATTCAGGTGAGAATGGAAAATCAACATAATATCATTCCTATGGGGTGATTTTAAGGGATTAGAGTAGATATTTATGGAGTTGGTGTGTTGGTCGACTTCAAAGTTATTAAGATCATTGATGATAGTAATATGAATCTTGCGCTGTTGGGATTTGACTATTCTTACGACATGGATGCTATAAGCAACCTTAAGAAGAGGCAGATGATCTTTGAAAAGAATGGTACCCGAGTTTTTGTTCCATTATATCCTTTCGAAGGTGTGTACTATACAGATATTATCCAGAATGAGTATGGGGATACTGAGATCGATCAGATATATAAGCTTACTATGTAGGATGAAGATTGGATCAATACCACCATAGATGGAAGAATATGTAGGGAGCACAACATTTTGAATGTTTCAGATTCTGATGAGGAGTTGGAGAAATGGAATAATTTTTTGCCTAAAGTAACTACTAAGCACTGTAACAAGGTTACCAAATCTCTGCGATGTGTCCGATCTGAAGTAAGTGACTTACCTTTTCATGATGGAATGGGGAATGTTGTCTTGTTTTTGGAGGAATTTAAGAAAAAGGTGCCTGAGGACCAGAAATACAAAGCTTTGGACTTCGCACTAAGGTCTACTCCAGCTCGATGGTGGGGCATGCATAAATAAATTTTAGGAGGATGGAAGGATTTTTGCAATTTGATAAGGCTGAGGTTTGGTCATGTTGATACAAAGCTCGTGGAGAAGCATGATGGTCAGAAGGATCCTTGAGAGAATTTGGCTCGCTGGAGTGAAACTTGGGGTGTTGAACCTAAACTAGAATGGGTGCACATGTTCTTTCATTCCTTCAAGATGACACCTTAGCAATGGTATCTCAAAACATATTTGTGCCATGGCACTACAGATTCAGACGAGATGATAGAAGGGTTCTTATTAACATATAGCTTTGTTGATGGATGGGAGTGTATTAATAATGTTATTCAAGAAGTTAAGGTAGGAGTATTTCACATTACAAAGGAGTCGAGGACTCTGGTATAACCTAAATGGGCTACACAGTTGGAGCATGCCCAAGAATGTTGTAAACAGTCTACTTGGAAAGACCTGAAATTTTTTTTTGCATTGGGGGAGGAGATCTGCAGGTACCAATATGAACAGATGTAGAATAATTGTGTTTAAGGGTGGCTTCATCGCAGTCGTAGTACTGTGCAACAAACTAAATGTTGGTGCAGCTACATGTTATTGCATCAAGGAAGGCATGACTTCATTGAGGGGCTCAGTCTTGCAGAGTTCATCCAAAATGTTATCACTCTCCCCTACTTCTTAGGCTAAAAATAGGAGTGAAAAAATGTAACCACAAACCAACTTTTAGCTAGGTAGATAGCCCTACCTAACTAGAGAGGGATCTCTCTGTGTCACTTTTTAAAATATTCAATTTTAGGATGAGTACCAGATTTAGGCTAGATATGAGTTGATGTGTTTTGAAATTTTTTTAATTAATTTTGTTTGCTAGATAAAAGTAATGATTAGTGAAACTAAAGCTGATTTCAAAGACTGAATTGTAGAGAATAGAGTGAGGCAAGATAGGAAAACTATTTGAACATGATTAAGTTTTCATTTGTGTATAGTGGTAGGAAAAGGTAGGGGTTTGAATGAGCATTTTACTGAATTCATTCATGAGAAGAAAAGACACATTTGTAAAAAACTTAATAAACAAAACATATAATTGATCTTTGCTTATAAACTGATAAGATTTTTACACAGAAATTGAATTGGAAATGTAATAACAGAGAGAAAGAACAATACTAAAAAGAAATACCACATTAATCTCACAATATTTTTCTGCAATTCCTTTGATTTCATTAATAATAGGTCCATAGTAATACATAGAGTCTCAGAAACTCGATTATCCAACAATAATACTTCGTATAGTGAATTTTTTATAGAAAATAAAAAATACAACAGATTACATTAAAGGCTATCATAACATTTAACAATTTATTTTCCAAACTAAACTCTAACTGCAACATGGAAATAAATTTGATTTTCTATGATGGCGCTGCTCTAGATGAAAACTATTGCTGAAGGAGATAATTGTGCGCTACGCTGGTTGTCAGTTGATTGATGATTTGGCAGAGGTTTGAATTTTCTCTTTAACTAATTACTCTTGAAATTCACATAGTTTTTCCCATTGCTCTTCAGCAAGGATGACCAACTTCATTACCTTTCAGTAAACTTCATCCATTTCAGTATACTTAGAAAAAGTGGGCCTCACCACAAAAACATGTTTAATCTCATATTGAATGAAAATATCATTGCTTAACGTTCCTAATAATTCCCTTCCTGTCAATGTGCCTTTGATATTTTAAAACATGGCAGTATCTCTAGCAATTTCCTCAAGTCTTCTCCAATAATCCTCTTTGGTCATCAATTTATCATTAATCACAAGCAGATAAGGCAACCCTTCTATGTCATAGGCTCTATTCTGCTAAAAAATCTCTGAGCTATAATTTCCAGACTGTGACACTTCTCCTCAAGATGAAGAATCAAATTCTTCTTTGTGAGAACCTTCTTTACCTCCAGGATTGTTTCTGTTCTGTCATCGATGCCCAAAGCATCCATCTCATACATGTTCTTTGCATTCAAAAAACTTGATGATGTTGGTTTTTATAGCAGGCTTGTCTCCTAGCTATGCTTTGATTGTTGTAATAGCCTCATTTTCTTTCTGTATAATCTCCTTTTGCTCAAATATAATCTGTATACTTGGCCAAATATCATTTAAATATTCCATGATGTCTCCCCAGATTATTTCTTTTACTTGGCCCAAAGTATTTCCAATGGGTGATTCTTTTTTCTCTTTCTCCAACCTCTTAATTAACTTTTTGGCTCTTTGTGCTTTAACTGCATGTGAAATTTCAGCATTAGATTTTTGAAATTGCAACAAATTTACCTGATCCTGTAATTTATTTATCTCCTCTTCCTGAATTGACATATTTTGAACTGCTTTAGTGAGATTCTTAGCTCCATCTGCAATAATTGTTTAGAAGGTGTAGCTATAGGGATGACTACAAGGGGCACTGCTTCTAAAGGAACTTTAGATTTTTTTTCTGTGTGCTCCTTTTCATTTATCATTTTCTCTGGACCTAATTCCATCTGATTTATTTGAGAATTATGCTCCATAATCAACTTCATAATTTCTATCTTTTGAGATTCAGTCTCTTCAATATCTTGTGCCAGAGGATCTTCTGTAGTGGAATCTTCAATTGTTTCCTTAATGCTGCTATGTCAAAATTTTTCTTTTTGATGATTTATTCTATTGAATTAACATTGGAAGGATCATACCCAATTTTAATCACTAGGTCTTCTAGAGTTTTGATTCTTGTGTCCTTATCAAATGAAGAAACCTTCTCCATTTTCAACTGTGATTGTACATTAGCCAATGAAACCTGCAGTTTTGATAAACTCATAGCAGTGTTAGTGAAAGTGGATTAAATCACACCACCAGTTTGTTTGTGTAACTCCATCTGATCTATTGGATATATCTCCTTAGTATCAAACTCAAATGCAGTAGTTTTGTAATCTACTTCTTACTTTGGCTGTGGAATTTGTGCTTGAAGAAAATCAAAGTGCATTTTTCCCTTTTCTGAATCAAAAGCTGAGAGAAATATGCTCTGAGAGCTGGGAGTTTGCTTCAAAAATTGATTGTATGTACTAATATTTACCATTTCATTCTTCAACTTTATCTCTTTAAAGGTGTCAAAGACATTCTTTTCTTTTTCCCCTGTAACAATTGTACTAGTTTGAATGGCTTGTTGCTAATATTTAGAAACTGTTGAAGCAGGAGGAGTAGTAGAAGTACTTTGATCACCTAATTTTGTGGAAGGAGGTGTCTCTACTATAATTATAATTACTTCTTTCTCTGAATCCTTGCTAGGATTTACCTTTGGGTTGAGTTTTTTCTTCTTCCTATAATGAATTTTAAATTCTTTGCTGGATGAATCAGTCATTGGAGATGACTGATCTTATATAACCCTTTTCCCTGCTCTTTCTTGTGCAATAGGCATCTGTAATGCTGATGTATAAAGTGTTTGTTCTTTAGCCTCCTGTAAAGTATCTTCATTCCATCTAAGTTGATTCATATATTTTTCAATCTCTAGTCTAGGTGTATGAAAATAAGGTGTAGATTTGTTCTCTACCCTTAGCTTAGAAATGACACCAACTGGATCATAAGACCATGTGAAACTAATATTAAATTGCATCTCTTTCAACAATTGATCTTCTTCCTCCCCTGTTGTCCTCCTATTACAGCTAAAAGGCACTATATGTGTTTTGATTTTGAATTGTGATCTCTTTTTAACAGATAGAAAATGCACTTCATAAGCATTAGTCATTTTTCTGATGTACTCTAATGCATAAATCCTCATGGGGAGGAATTTTGGCAACTTGTAAGGGAGAATCTTACATCCATAAACTCTGAGTTCTATGTAGTTTTGATAAAGATACCAATACCTTGTTCTGGCTTGATCTGACAGTTTTAACACCTTTCTGATTTCTTCATTGATCCTTGATTTTGTAGTGCTATTGAGTATATGAGCGTTGGATGAAGAAACAATTCCACAAATTGTTTATATGAATATTGATTCTGTTCTTTCATCTCTAATGAAGTCTAGAAAATGATTGACTGTTGATTTCCTTCCTCATCCAAATTCTGTAAGGAAAACTTAAATTTGTCTACCTAAGAATATAAGAACAAGTAAACTAACGTAGAGGCATACTTGAAGACCTCTTTAGTTGGAAATTTAACCAACTCCTCATGGATAGAATCTTTAATGTATTGAATAAAGTTAAAAATGATGGAGGGTTTGGAATCTGTGGAGAATATGGACATGAACCCTATGATGGCTTCATCTACCCATTGGTCTGAATAATAACAAAGAAGGTAGGAAATGACTATGATGATTTTTTTGGATCTTTAACGGAAAATGAATGATGGAAATTGAGGGTTTTACTTGGGTAATGGATCATTTTCAGTCATAAACAGCTCAAGAGTTTAAGCTATTTTTGAAAAATATAACTTCTGATATATTTCAATTAGTGGTTCTTGGGAAAACGGAGTGACATTCTTTATGGTTGGGGCTTGCATCATTTGTTCAACATTTTAGGTAGTGGTGGTCACTAAAATATCTCTTGTAGGAGCGATAATACCTCTTTGATTGGGCATATACTATATTCTAACAAATTATGGAGAACTATGGGTGTGAGGAAAGATATAATGTGGAAGGTTAGAATCCCATAGTCATATATCATCATATTTATCTAAGAATTTATCTTCTAACCAACAATTTAATTCAAATAGCTTAAGTTCACGAAGGGTTTCATGAATTTTATAGTCTCTATTTGCTAATGGTATGTGATGAAACTCAATTGGAGGGTGTAATAGAGTACTTACTGGTTCTTCATGTCCTTTGTTCTATAATATTCCCAAATTTTCACATGATATTTGGAATATTAGAATTCTTATTTTTCTTAATTAATTAAGTAAATAAAAGGGTGGAGGGACCCATAATCCTCAAGGATGAATAGGATCCACTTTTTGATGTGTGAATGTGGATTAATTTAACATAGATCTACATAATGGAGTAGTGGAGCAGCTACTAATGTGAATGGAGTGGAGATCATCTCTCATTAATGAGATATATCATGGAGGGAATCTAATGTAAGATAATAATGAATTCATGATGAAGTGGTGGATCAAGTAGTGCATTTAATGAACACATGATGGAGAGGGTGCACATTGCATGTAGACATGATGGAGGACTTGTAGAGACAGCGTAGTCAACCATGGAGGATTATGTCCACATGAACAACGTTGTTTAGAGGTGGGCCAAGGCTTGGGAAGGCTCACTTTGTATATAAAGGAGATGAAGGAAAAATTGGAGGCATGCTTAAATTTATGATTTGAAAGTTTGTTTAGATCAGGATTTTTCAGGTGACATTTCCATGCATTCTTATGTTGTTTAGCTAAGTTTGCAGTGTTGTTTAGCACAGGGTGTTCCCGAGCGGGAATCCCACCCTTACCCATAGAGGACTTGTGTGCCTACTTTGGGAAGGTTATTTTGAGCTGCCATTCATCATCAGGAATTGGTGCCACACTCTTTCCATTCTCTATAGAACACCTACCTTCAGAAATTACGCAATTTCTGAAGATTGGTTTGGGAGGTGGAGGTTGTATTCAGTATTTCAGTTGGAGAACTAGTGAAGGATTATTCCTATCACCTTGGGATTGAAGATCACCATTCCTGGGGCTTCATTTCAGATCTGGCATCAGGAAAAACTTGTTTGACATCCTATCATTAGTACTCCCATCAAGGATTATGCATTCCATCATTGCAGATCCATAGGAGGAAGGAAGTTGCTAGAATTTCAGCTAGTAATCCTGTGAGGGATCATACCCTCACCTTGCCATCACCATTTCCATCAGCCTAGAGCTTATTGCAGCACATTTTAGTAGGCATTAAGTCTCTCTCTCTTGTAAAACACAATTTTTCCAACAACTCCATCTTCAGTTGCTGCATTTTGAGGAGGAGGAAGAAGAGACAAGATCTCAAGCTTCTAGCTTGAATATCTAAAGGAGGGATTAGCCTTGAAAGCTCAGATTTGTTTGTATAACTTATTGTAGCCATCTTTGGATTAGATCTAGATTCAGATCTACATAACCCAGTAATCAAAGGATCAAACCCTAGGACGGTGGTTTTCCAAACTCATAGATCTAGAAAATCCTTTCTAAGTTATCTTGGGTTCCCATCACATTGGTTAGATCTTGAATCTTGGCATCATCAGAGCTCTTGAGCTCCATATTTCTTCATTTCCCTTTGCAGAAGCTACATGTACATCATTAGAAAATGGGACAATGTAGTATTTCTTCATGTAGCTCTCTAGTTACATAGTGCTAGTTGTAGCATGTTTGTAGGGTTATTCTAGGCCACCTCTTTGGCTAGAGTACCTCTATTTTTACACTGTTGTAAGTGTAATCCATATCCACATAATAAAAGGCTCAACTTCTCTATATATTATGATGTTGTCTTTAGATTAATTGTTTTATTTTCTATTTTTTAGATATTGTGTTTTAGTATTACTGCATTCTCCCTTCTTGGATATTACAGTGGTATCAGAGCATGACCTTTGGCTCAGCTTGTGGACACTTCATCTTTTTCATAAAAAGAAGAAGCAGATAGATGAGATCTATCATGAAGAGGGATTGTAGTTTTTCCACTCTTCCCTTTATATCCATGCAAGATTTCTATAAAGAGGTCAAAAAAATGAAGAGAGAAAGGAAAAAGGAGGATCCAAGAAGAATATTTGATGAGGAAGGTCCAAGCACTTCCTATCAGCAAAAAAGAAAACTGGAGAATCATAGATCTCCTCATAGATCTACTATGCCCACTTTCTTGGAAGAAGGTGAAGGGTATAGTCATGAAGAAATAAGAAACATGGAACCTGAGACTCATGAGAATCTCAGTTTATATCTTGAAGAGTACAAATCACAGTCTAGAGCATTCAAGGAGAAGCTGACTCTCCAAAAATTCTTCCAAATCAAAGAAGAAAAAGGATCCTATAGTAGTAATAGAAGGAAAGAGGCACAAAAGATTCTATTTTCCTACATTTGATGGATCTTCCTCAAGAACTGTTAAGGCTTGGAGGAAAGAGTTAGATACATTTTTCAGGCTACATCATGTGGCTGAAAAAAAGGTTGTCCATATTGCAACACTTCATCTTCTAGGTGAAGCCAATGATTGGTGGTTTGGTCACATGGAGCATGAAAAGGTGACTAAATATTCAAATTTCTTTCACAAGTTGAGAAGGAAGTTTTATGTGAGAAAACCATAGATGTGTCACAAAGAGACATTTCCTAAGGAAACAAGGGAGGATTTCATTCTTGTCACTCTGAACAAGGGGTTACTACATTCACCACTAGCTGCAGAATTACTTGTATCTAGAGAAGAGACACTTTGATCTTTGTAAGGTAGTATTGAGCTCTTCACATATAGATTCCCATGCATGATTCAGGAGATGCATGAGGAAAAGGAGGTAGATTCCAGCGTTGGTACATTGATAGAAGATCAGCCATCACTCTTACTAGCAGTTGGAGAGACCATTGTACCGGTTGGAGGAACTCTTGTGGTCTTGCAAGAGGTTCCCACACATCAGTTGATCTAAGGTATGCATGCACTTTAATCACATATTGTTTCAGTAAATATTATTGAAACTTATGTGGACATGCCATTAGGGCCAATGCATAACCAAGGGTTAGAAAAAATTGCTGATTTGAAGCAGAAACATATCACAGCGCAGAGGACCCTTGATCTAATCAAGGAGGAGATGAAAAACTATCCCAGTTTGTCATTATTAAACTACATTCAACAATTTGAGTTGAAATGTGGGATTTCAAAATATGGGATGGGCATGATCCTATGTACAATGTTTGGTTATGAGATCAGCATTATGCCTTACTTTGAGACAACATATACATCATTTTGTAGATCTACAACACTATTAATGAGCAGTAGTGAGAAGAGACAGACCCATTCCTTATGGGAGCAATCATATGGCAGCTTCATTCATGAATCATTGGAGAGGAAGATGATAGATGGTAGACATCTTGAGATGGGTAATATTTTTCGCTTTCAAGATGACTCTTTCTCAATGAACATCTCAAAGCTCAAAGAGAATCTTCTACCTGCAGCAAATCCAAAGCCTTATTGGTTTTAGAGGGCCATTGATGAGGAGAAGCTCTCATTAAGAGATCTCACTAGACGTGCACTTCAACATTTCATGGAGTGCAAAGTTCTTCATCAGTTTAAGATGGATGGTACTCTACAAAGGGAGGATACCATGTTTATGCAGAACATCATTCATCATCTGCACTGGGATGAGTGGGTGAGGATGATAAGCAAGGGGTTTCAAGACCACTTGCAGATATATTACATGGGTCAGCAAGAAGCTTGGTTACGCTGTTTTCTCTTGGGTGAGTCTGGTTACTACCCAAAGGCTCCTATTTCTTTGATCCATGCCTTGAATAACGCCCATATAATGAAGATGGAGCCATGGTTGCACTGGCTATTCTTGGGTGAGTATGGTTACCACCCAATAGCTCATATTTTTTTGATTCATGCCATGTGTATCAATGATAGAATGCAACAAACAAAGGAATTTTCATTTTGGCTGTCCTTAAGAGAGTTTAGCCATCACATGGCATCTCCTATGTCTATGTGTTTTGTCTTGTGTAAAACTTGGCATGGTACTCTAATGATGTGTATTGATGGTGTTTGCTTGTATTGGGCTGATGTGATATTCCACATATCTATCAGTATGTTTTTACTCCATGATACACATGAGGAGGTGAAAAGGCAGCAAGATCTCTTGTTTCTTTGGTTGCTTTTGGGGGAGTTTTATATGTCCATCTTGCATGGTGGAGATGGAGGATGGCAACAAAGGGCCTTACTCCGGTGGTTACTATTGGGAGAATATGGTTTGACATCTTTTTCTACCCATATATCCCCATTTCTTCTCTTGCATAATGTTGGAATGATGCTTGGATCCAACAAATCAAATAGGCCTAAAGATGAGGGCATGTCAATGCTCAATATACTTCATGAAACATGGGATGAAGAAATGCTTTGTGAGTTCGTACCTTTCCTTTATGGGAAGAACCTCTTTATTTTCATCTCATGTATTGATGATGATGTTGGACAACCTATGGTTGTCACTTGGCACTTATTGGAGAAAGAAGGGCATCTAACTATATAGTTGGAGGTCATTCTATGCATTCTTGAGAGACAACTTTGGAACCAAACATGCATAACACATTGCAAAAAAATGGAGGAGGCCTTTCTTATCTGGATTCCATTTGAAGGGGAATGGATGGATTTGCATCTACTTTTGCAGTTGCTTGAGGACAAGCAACATTTTTCTGGGGAGGACTGTAATATTCCCAAATTTTCACATGATATTTGGAATATTAGAGTTCTTAATTTTATGAATTAATTAAGTAAATAAAAGGGTGGAGGGAACCATAATCCTCAAGGGTGAATAAGATAAAAAAAAAAATTGTGAATGTGGATTAATTTAACATAGATCTACATAATGGAGTAGTGGAGCAGCTACTAATGTGAATGGAGTGGAGATCCTGTCTCATTAATGAGATAGATCGTGGAGGTTGAAGCAGTCAACTGAGATCATGGAGGGAATCTAATGTAAGATCATAAAGAATTCATGATGAAGTGATGGAGGAAGTAATGAATTTAATTCACACATGATGGAGAGGGTGGGCATTGCATGTAGACATGATAGAGGACTTGGAGAGACAACACATTCAACCATGGAGGATTATGTCCACATGAACAATGCAGTTTAGAGGTAGGCCAGGGCTTGGGAAGGCTCACTTTGTATATAAAGGAGATGAAGGAAACATTAGAGGAATGCTTCAGTTTATGATTTGAAGGTCTGTTTAGAGTAGGATTTCTAGGTGAAATTTCCATGCATTCTTGTGTTGTTTATCTAAGTTTGTAGTGCTGTTTAGCACAGGGTGTTCCCGAGTGGTAATCCCACCCTTACGCATAGAGTAATTGTGTGCCTACTTTGGGAAGGTTATTCTGAGCTTCCATTCATCATTAGTCATTGGTTCCACACTCTTTCCATTCTCTGTAGAACACCTACCTTTAGGAATTACACAATTTCTGAAGATCAATTTGGCAACTAGAGGTTTTCTTCAGTATTTCAGTTGGAGAACCGGTGAAGGATTATTCATATCACCTTGGGCTTGAAGATCAAAATTCCTAGGGCTTCATTTTAGATCTGGCATCAAGAAACACTTATTTGACCTCCTATCATTAGTATTCCCATCAAGGATTACACAGTCCATCATTGCAAATCCGGAGGAGGAAGGAAGTTGCTAGCATTTCAGCTAGTAATCCTGTGAGGGATCATCCCCTCACCTTGCCATCACCATTTCCATAAGCTTGGAGCTTATTACAGCACATTTCAGTAGGCATTAAGTCTCTCCCTCTTGTACAACGTAGTTTTTCCAGTAGCTACACCTTCCATTGCTGTAATTTGAGGAGGAAGAAGACACAAGATCTCAAGCTTCTAGCTTGAAGATCTAAAGGAGGGATCAACCCTCAAAGCTCAGATCTATTTGTATAACATATTGCAGCCATCTTTGGACCAGATCTAGCTTCAGATTTGCATAACCTAATAGTCAAAGGATCAAACCCTAGGAGGGTGGTTTTCCAAACTCATAGATGTAGAAAATACTTTCTGGGTTATCTTGGGTTCCCATCACATTGGTCAGATATTGAATCTTGGCATCATCAGATCTCCTGAGATCCATAGATATGCATTTTCCTTTGTATCAGCTACATGTACATCATCAGTAAAGGGGACAACACTGTATTTATTCCTATAGCTCTCTAGTTACGCAGTGCTAGTTGTAGCATGTTTTCAGGGTTATTCTAGGCCACCTCTTTGGCCAGAGTACCTCTATTTTTACATTGTTGTAACTGTAATCCATCTCCACGTAATAAAAATGCCAAATTATCTATATATTGTGATGTTATATTTATATTAATTTTTTGCTTTTCTTTTTTTGAGCTATCGTGTTTTAGTATTACTACATTCTCCCTTATGGGATATTACATGTTCTTTGGAGGCATGATTGGCTCTGTTGGAATGGTAGAAGCAGGAATTTCCGATGAAAAACAGAGGCTCAGACTGAGAAAAATCTCTGAAAATCAAAAAGTGTCGACAACTCTAGAGATTATTTAAAATAATGATCAGATTGCTTTGAATGATTTTTAAAGCGCTATTATGTAATTTCTGGAAATAACTGTGAATTGGTACTTGTCATGTTTCAGAACAAAGGAAATGAAAGTGAAGGGTTGAAAACGTTTTAAATTGTGAATTTATAAGCAATTTAGCTTAATTCCTGTTTGAAAAGGGCATGGGTACGTTAGCCTAATAGTTAGGATTGAATTAATTGGCTAACAGTTATGGATGGGCGGGAATTAATTTGATTGGATAGTCCAAATTCCACATTGGCATAACATGAATGGCAGGTGGAGCAGTGGTTTGATACAGCGGATAAGTGGGAATTCAAAGGGGTAGATTGGCAGTAAGTCGTTGCATGCAGGGGGTGCGAAATCATTTGCTTATGGCACATTGTTACACAACATTTTGTCACTGTCCCTGCAATCCCCATCTCACCCATTGGAGGGTCGTTTTTGTGACCAATAAGCAATGTAATGCCGTGAAAAAAACATCACTGCATTCCTTTACATGAGAGTAACATTCTCTTATTGAAAATTCCATGAGCAGGACCGTAAAAACCCTTGTTTTTTCCTTGGTGCGAGTAGCCAGTTACACTCCTATGCCGAGATGGAAAATTAACACTGAGCCCACACCAGTTGGCACTCTGTCACAGTTAAGTTCCTGTGCCAAGTTATTTATGGAATTTAAAAAAAAAATAGAGGTGTAGGTTCTATTCCAACCACCTCGAGGATGAGTCATTGGGAGTGGTTGAACTGAAACAACCACAAACTCCCTCCTTTAGTTAGTAGTTTCCACCTCCCTTGGAACTCTCCTAAAGGATAGGACTCCCTCCCACCTTTGTAGGGATCCCAACCTTTTCCTTTTCCTCTATAAAAGAAGCTATATCTCTTAGTAGAAACTAGCTGAACTTGGAGAGATGATACTATAGTTGAAAAACTAGAGAAGATAGATAGAAGGAATTACGTTGAGGAGATCTTGAATCCATGCCCTCATCCCGTCTAAATCCATTTACAGGTATTGATACGTGCTTCGGCTGAACCCCGTTGGAAAAGAATGTGACGTCAAAGCATCGGTTGTACCTCTTCCTTCTACTTATATATACATTACTACTGTTTGGTTCCACTATTGTGTTATAATGTTTGTGTAATGCGATAGCTTGAGCCCTTTTGACTAGTTAATAGTTATGAGTGAAAATATGATGTCATATGTTGTTCTTGTTTCTTGTTATATGTGCAAGTATCCAAGTGTAACAGCGAACGGATTGTGATTTGCCAAGGCAGGAGCAAGAGGCTACTACTCTTTCCGCAATGACGACAACATTGGATTCCAGGTAGGTCGATCTACTGTGTCTCTTGTTCATTCATTAACTAGGAAGCAACACTTTAGCATGTCCTTTTGTTTCTAGACCCACCCTAGGGCTAGAGGGATCGTCTCTGTCCGCAGAGAGGATTTACCTACGTAACAAATTGGTGACTCCACTAGGGATTAGTGCGAGTTTTTCATTTCATCCTGTTGGGTTAGTTTTGATTATCGATTTTGTTTTCTATCTTTTTCTGGTTTGTTTGCTTAATTTCCATCCTCTATTCAGCTCTAGAGTGTCAAGATTGGCCTTTGCTAATTAAGTTTTGGTTTTTCCTCTTTTTCCCGTAGGTATCTAGCTTGGCGCAGTTTTTTTTTGAACAGTCGCACCGATTGGCATAGGTTGCTCTTTTGGCACTCACGCCAACCCCTGTATGGCACGGTTTACAGCCTTACAATCACACCAATCCCTGTAGGTTTTAGTTTGAACTCCTTAATGAGTCTTTTGGTCAATTGTGCTTGCTTCTTAGTTATTTTTTGGGTGTGATTTAGCCTTTGGAACTGTGTTGACTACTGTAGACTTCTTTCTTTCAGTTGTTTGTCCATTTTCCTGTCAGTTTCATTTAAGGCCTTAGGGTTTTTGAGAATTCTTGTACACTAAGCATTCTGTTTGAAACACAAGTCTCTTTGATTTTAGTTAGCCTCGTTTTTTTTTGCGTCATTACGTTGAGTTTTCCTTGATCCTTTTGAGTGTTTTGGTTGAATGGTCTTTTCGTTTCATCGATTGATCTTTCCCCTTAGAGCTCCAGGCATTGATTACATTGCTTGTGTTGGGTCGATTTTGGAATTCTCTCTATTTGATTGAAAGTTTGATGCATTAGCTTGAATTTTTTGTGTTTGTTTCGCTTCGGTTGAGTCATTCAACTCTAAATCTCTACATTCACAAAACTCAAACTAGTGTTTATTTTGTTTTCCATTTGATTTAGTACATTGTGTGCTTTCTTCATTGAAAATAAATAAATAAATAACTATATATATATATATATATATATATATATATATATATATATATATATATATGTTTTGCATTCTTTCGTTTCATCGAAATTGAAACATTCCTTTGCATAACTAGCCTTTGTCATCTAGGAAGGAATTTCTTTTTCAATTTATTGCATTAGAGAAATTATAAGTTTTCTTCGTATACTTTCTTTTTTTGTTGTTGTTTGAAAGATTTCTATCCTTCTTATAACTAGCATTCATCGAACTGAAATCATGTTCATTTACATATAGTTTGCATTTAGGAAGTTGATCTCCAAATTTGTCAGGGCCTTGAAATTGAAACCTAATCCAAGATTAAATTTAAAATTTACTCAATGAACAACATTGAAACCTAATGCAATATTTATAGTGGTCTAGGCTAGATACGTGTTCCAGCGTCTTAAAACCTAGTAGTTTTCGCTCACCTGTTGGCTTCAGACAGTGCTAGTACGGACTTGTACTTCCCGTACCGTCACGTATATAAAGGGAGACCCCTCTAGGTTGCAATCCTTTTATCCATAGGAAGTCGAGTTTGCCACCTTGTAACCGTGATACACCGAACACAACACTCGGGGAGACTACCTGCACATATGTCAAGCCCTTGTTCATTTCTGTTTCATTTGATCACCAAGGTGTATATGGCAGCTCACGGAAAATGGGTACACCCGCTTGCTTAGAATTCCTGAGAAGTCATTTCGATCTTTTCATGACTCTTTAAACAAGAGAAGAGATCATCGAGCACTTGTCCTTTCATGCTTATTTCAAATTGAAAGTGACTAGAGTAATATTTTGCCTATTTCTCAACTCTTAAAACATGAAAAAGTGAATTTTGGTTTCAGTGTTATAAAATTAATCACCTACGATCACACGCATATTAAAAGTTTATTACTTGGCCTGATTGATTTCTTTGGTTTTTTTATTGGCACCGTCGATTGGTTATCTCTTTTCCTTCATGTTCTGATATATAGTCAAAGTGGTGGAACATCTAGTTTCATCGTCCTCACTGCCTCCTAGTGGTGGTTATTTTCTAGATGTTTCTTTTGAAACCCCTTAGTCCACTAGGTCTGTCGAGTTTTCGCAGCCTATTCTTCCATCTGTCCAACCCCTTGCTACTCGATCTCCGCTTGATGAGCCAGTTGATTTTAATTGGCCTCCTTCAAGTGCTTATTCTAGTTTTGGGGAAGAAGGAGAATTTACTCCTCTTACATCAGTATCGCCTTTTGTTGCTGCTGTGGTACCTCCTAGTCCCCGTCGTCTTTTTGAAGATCTCACAGTGGAATTAGATATGGATTCCTCCAGTCTTGTTGGCAGTGAAGGAATTCCTGTTTCCACAGGAAAATATCAACTCTTTCCTAAAGATCTCTCTCGTGCCTCTATCCAATCTTCTCCACCATCGGTCTCACTTCTGCTTGGATATAGATCCTTGAGTTAGATCATGTCTAGTGTTGCCTCCATTGTGCAATCTAGTACAGTAACTCCTCCTCAGAGTTAGGTCCTACCTTAGTTAGGGCTATCACCTTCGACTCTTGGTTCGTTAGTTACTATTACATCTGTTCCAGTCCAACCGACGGTTTGTGTGGCTTCTAGTTCAGTTTTTGCTCCTCCTGTGATTCATGGCGGTCTTACTTTTGAAGAATATCTGTTGCCTATTCAGCAGTAGAGTTCTCAGGGTTCTCAGCAGTCTTAGGCTCCTGGTAATCCTCGATTCCATCACTATGATGCTATTGGTAATCCCATGTATATCTGTCTGCACCATTATGATGTGTATGGTAATCCGGTCTATTTTCCTCCTATTGATCCTTATCAGGTTGTTTATGATCCTTATCAGACTGTTACTCATTTGGGACCTACCCTTCCTACGCAATGATCTGTCTTGCAAGGACAACCCGAATCAGGACAACCTTTAGCTCAACAGGGCCCTTCTTCTGGTCCACAGGGACAACCATACAGTCCACAAGGCCAACCTTCACAAGGTCAGTCTTTGGCCCAACATGGACAACCCTCCGGTCTTTCAAGTCAACCTTTGAATCAACTAGGACCATCTATTGGTCCTGGGGGGAAAAATTATCCATCACAGGGACAACTTGTCACACCTCAATCAGAGCCACATGTTTAGTATGGCCCAAATGTTGTGCAACCAGGACAACCCTTTGTTCTTCTCTGGGTCAACCTGGTTATCAAGGACAACTTGGTTCGTCACAACCATCATGCCAACCTTTCCCACAAGGGAAACCTGGTGGTCCCCAATGACAGTTTCAATAGTTGGTTCAACTAGATCAGCAACCGTTTCAACCTACCCACCAGCAAATTCCTTTGGTTCCGCAACCGGTTCTAGCTATCTACCCTGGTCAACAGCCTACTCAACCTACTCCGCAAGGTCAACCTACTCAACCGCAGGGTGCTTACTACACTCAAGTTTCATATCAACCGGTATATAGTGTGCCTCAGATTCCTTACCCTCAAAATCCACCTTTGTATCATCAACCTCAAAGCCATGCTTACATTCCACAACAAAATCTTTATACTTCTCAACAAGGACCTTCGTGGTCTACTTCGACTCCATATCCTAGTCCTCAACCCCAGTATCAATCGAATTATCCTACTTCTAATCCCTATGATCCGAATCTTTAAGGATAGAATGTATGGGGACAAAATCCCGCTCGAATTGGGTGGAATGTACACACGGGTCCTTATCAAAGACCTCTGATGACTTTTAATACTCAATTACCATTTCTTGCTACATTGGAATTACCTGATGTGTCAAAGTTGACAAATGATCCTATTCTTCATAATATGTATTAACTTTTGGTTCCAACCAATATTCCTGGTGATTGTCCTAAATTTGAGGCTAAACCTGGTGAAGACCCCAAAACGCATGTTATGACCTACCACTTGTGGTGTTCCTCTAACTCTTGGGTTGACGATTCTATTCGGCTTCGTATTTTCCAGCGAACTCTTACTGGTGCCACTGCAAAGTGGTACATTGAGCTATCTCGTGGAGTTTTTCAAGATTTCAATTCCTTAGCTATGGAATTCCTTACACATTTCCATTTTTCGGTCCGCTATGAGACCCGGACGCACCCCCTCACTTCATTGAAACAGGACTGAGCTACTCATATCTCGGATCATATTCATGAGTGGAGGTGATGTTTTCGCATGATCAAGTATCAAATTCTTGATCAGCTTCTAACTCATTGGTTCACTACCTCCTTTGTTAATCAGATCGCCAAAGACATAGCTATGGGGGCATGTGTAATCGAGGAACAAGTGATTGCTTATGCCCAGTACCTCGACCTTGTGTACTCTCAATCCGACGCTTTATATGATATATTGCCTGATGATCCTTGACCTGGAGCTTCTAAACCTCCAATGAATCCATCCATTGACGATATTATTTGTTCCGTATCTCAGACTTCTCAGAAGTCTCCATCTAATTCTGGGAAGCAGAAGTCTACTTCTTCCAATAATGTTGCTTCTCAGCCAATTCTGAATTCTGGCAAACCCACAGAAGTGAGTGTTGTTCAGGCCAATCCTACGGATAATTCTTCTAAAGGTAAGAAGAAGGGTAAAGGTAATGCTAAAGCCGATACCTCGAAATAGGATTCTTCGAAACCTCATTTTGCTGATAGTACTCAACGCAAACCGAAGTATCCTTGTTTAATTTGTGACAAAGAGCACTTCACCAAAGATTGTCCTCAACAGTTCGAAGTGAGCCCATTACTCAAAGACACTCAAGGAGCTCCAGTTGTTCTTAAAGAACCTTTTCCTACTCAGCAAACTCATATGGTAGAGAAACCTCAATCCTCTACCCCATTTAGTTCTCGGGTTTTTATGATGAACGGTTTTGCACCTGTTTCTATTACTACTTGATCGAAAGATTATTTTGGTTCACGTCGGGCAACTGGGAAGGAGATCACTGATGGTCCTCCTCCTCCACCTGTTTCTGGCCCTCTTGAGACTGAATGGCCTAATACTGAATCCATTCTCTGACCACCTTCCAAAGGTGTTCTCCCCAAGTCTTCATACAATCCCAACGCCTATTCCGCTCAGCATTACAGTATTGTTGAGGATTTGGCTCAGGCACCATCCGCAATTTCTACATTAGAATTACTTTAGAGTTGTCTGTCACAAATGAAAGCATTATTATCCGTGATAGGTGGGGTTGATCCTGCTGATACTAGCTTACTTTCTTTGAATTTAGAGAATTTCGTCCCGTGACTCCCACACCAAATTGCACTCATCATTCAAGTTGGTATAAATGGTTTCAACAATCACTGGGTAGTCGTGGACGAGGTTTCATCTACCGATGTTATGTCATCTACTTGTTGGAAAGCCATTGGTTCTATAGCTCTCACCTTGTCACCTAATGCCCTTGAAGCATTTGATGGAAGAGAGTCTAAACCTCTCGGTGTTCTCGCTAGTTTACCGATCACATTAGAAGGGATGACAGTCAATGTTGAAGTTGAAGTCATTGATGCTAAACTCAATTATAATCTTCTCGTCAGTCGCATTTGGACTCACGCAATGCTATGTGTTCCGTTCACTCTCTTTCATGTTTGGAAATTCCCGCACGAAGGAAATATTATTACTGTCGATCAATTGTATTTTTTCACTTCTTCTTCCGAGAACAACGTTCCGTATGTGGATAATCTTCCTTCTCCCTCCGAGAGCATAGGGCCATGCCTTTTCAAGGATCTTGCACTCATGAGTATTTTCCCTCTTCCACCACCAAATACTATTCAGGTCAACATGATTTCTTGCACCGATGACCCATGGGTTATCCCTTCCCCTGAATAGATCAATTATTTCAGAGATTCGATGTCGTTGAGTCCGATTGAAATTGATTATTATGAACTCATCGCCGCATCGGATACTCCATCCTCTGATTCTACTCCTTTGAGCATGTCTCTTGATATTTATTCTCAATCCCCTTGGCTTGGTGATTTTGATTCGCTAGATCCTTTGAAAGAAGTGTTTCCCTCTAATGAGGCCATCATGGAAACCATGTCTCTCGAGGATCTCCCGTGGGATGATAATCATCATCGTTCCTTGTTTCTCCCAAGTCTTAGGGCCATGTCTACTTGTCTTGAGCATTTTTCTTCTCAGGTTCCTTCTCCTTTGCTTCAAACACCTGTTTAGATTCATGATTTTTTTTCGAAAGGTAACTTGAGTAACATTACAAAGACGATGCCTATTGACATTTCCATTAAACCGGGAATTGTCGAGAACATCCATATCGGGGTCACTTGTTCTTTTTATGAAGTACAAGTCTATACTAGCCTTTTTTGCGAATTCTGTGATGTCTCTGCATGGTCCTACGAAGAAATTCCTGGAATTCATCCCAGCATTGTGGTACATGCAATTCCTACTTACCCTGGTTCGAAACCTGTTCACCAGCGTCTTCGTCCAGTTCATCCTCGGAAATTTGCTGCCATTAAAGCTGAAGTGGAAAAGCTTCTCAAAGCTGGTTTCATTTATCTGATTCCCTTGATAGAGTGGGTCTCTAATATTGTTCCTGTAGATAAGAAACAGGGCACTATTTGTGTTTGTGTTTACTATCGTGATATCAATCGAGCTTGTCGCAAGGATAATTATCCTACTCCCTTCATCGATCAGATCATTGACGATTGTGCTGGAAGCGAGATTTTTTCTGTTATGGATGGTTTTTTTGGTTATAATCAGATAAAAATTCTCCCGACTAATCAACACAAGACTACCTTCATCTATCCTTGGGGTACCTTTGCATATAAGAAGCTTCCTTTTAGTTTAAAGAATGTTGGGGCCACATTTCAGCGCGCAATGTCCTACGCCTTTCATGATATTCGTCACATCATGCAGCCTTATCTAGATGACCTTTCGGCTCATTCAGATAAGCGTAGGGATCACCTTGACCATCTTCTTTAGATTTTTCTTCGTTGTAGACACTATAACATTCGGCTTAATCCGCACAAGTGTGTCTTCTACATTGATTCTAGTAGACTCTTAGGGTTTATCGTGTCTCAATATGGAATTCACCTCGGTCCTCTCAAAGTTGAGGCTATTATTAATCTCCCCTCTCCTTCCTCATTGCACTAGTTGCAAAGTTTACAAGGGAAAGCTAATTTTTTACGTCGTTTTATACCTAACCATACCGAAGTAGCTAAAGGATTCACACGATTGTTGAAGTAGGGCGTTCCTTTCTGTTGGGATGAAATTGCTCAGAAATCTTTTGATGCATTGAAAACATTGCTTGTCAATGCTTCTCCACTCCACCCTCCGAATTATCATCATGATTTTTCCCTTTATTTAGCTGCTTCTTTCAGCACAATTGCAATGGTTTTGGTACAAGATGATGATGACAACCATGAGCATGTTATCTATTACTTTTCTCATAACCTTCTCGACCCAGAAACTCATTATGATCACATTGAGAAGTTAGCATTAGCTACAATTCAGCAGTCCAACATTTTCATCATTATATTCTCTTACGCATAGTGACGGTGATTTCTGATTGCAACCCCATGACCTACATCTTGTCTCGACAATTACTAGGGGGAAAATACTATAAATGGATTTTTATTCTCCAAGATTTTGATTTGGAATTTACTATTGCCAAGTCTAAGAAATTATTATTTTTTGCTGATTTGCTTTGTTCTCTCCCTTCCGACTCCACTCCCTTTCGTTCTAAGGAATCCATTCCAAATGATTCTCTTTTCTTGATTAGCACCCTCAATCCGTGGTATGGTGATATCATCATTTATCTCCAGAATTCTTCTTTTAGATCTGAGTTGATGAAGGATGCCCTTCGACGCATCTTCCATCAGTCGCAACCTTATCGTATAGTCGGGGATACCCTCTATTATGTCGAAGTAGATTCCATTCTCCATCAGTGTTTGACCCTCGAGGAAGCTGAGAAAGTCCTCAATGACTGTCACAATGGTGTTGTGTAACCAGCTCCAAAGAGAGAAGAAAAGAGATATTCACGCCTTAGAAATGAGCCACTTCGAGGGGGCAACCTCCAATACATTACATGAATGAACAATTCTTGGATGATACAAATGAACAAAAACTCCTTCTATATATAGGAGTCCATGGGGCCATAATATAATCCTAGTGGGGCCACAATGTAATCCTAGCCGACCTAACAATAATAATGTAAGGGCACAATAATAACAATATGGGGGTTACAGGGGTACAATAATAACAATAAGGGGGGCTACACTATTAATATAGGGACTTAACATGCCCCTCTCCTTCAAAAAGTGTTGTCCTCAACGCTTGAGTAGCTCTGGGTGCTTCTGTATAAAATTCTCATCCTCCCATGTAGAATCTTCAGTGGGTAAGTTCTTCCACTTGATGAGATACTCTGAAATTGATCGATTCCATAGCTGTCGAGTTCTTGTTTCCGTGACCGCTTCAGGTTCCAATATGATTTTTCCTTCCTCATCAAGTTCTAGCAATATTGTTTGAACTGGAAGATTTTCACCTATAACCTTCTTTAAGCATGAAACATGGAAAACTGGATGCACTCGTGAAGAAGCAGGAAGCTCCAATTTGTATGCCATAGTACCAATCTTTTGCAACACCCTGTAAGGACCATAGTACTTTGGCGATAATTTATTATCCTTCTTAGCTTGCTTGAGGGACATTTGTTTATATGGTTGTAGCCGTAAAAATACCCAATCTCCTATATCAAAACTTCTCTCGCCGCGATGTTGATCTGCCTGTTGTTTCATTCGATTTTGTGCCAAATTCAGGTTATCCTTTAAGAGCTGGAGAACTTCTTGCTGATGCTCGACGTGATCTTCCACCGCTTGAACCTTCGAATTTTCCCTTAAAGATGATGTGATCGATGGTGGATGATATCCATAAAGTGCCATAAATGGGGTCATTTTCGCTGCAGTATGGAAGGAAGTGTTATACCACCATTCAGCGAGAGGTAACCACTTGACCCATTGTGTTTGTTTATCAGATACAAAACAACGAAGATATTCTTCCAAAAATTTATTTACTATCTTAGTTTGACCATCGTATTGAGGATGATAAGATGAGATATGAGCTAATTGAGTACCCAAACAAGAAAATAACTCCGTCAAAAAATTTCCAGTAAAAATGGGATCTCTGTCGCTCACAATAACCCTTGGGTTTCCATGTAGCTTTTGAATTGTGTCCATAAATGTAGTAGCAACTGTACTTGCTTTAAATGGACGAGATAATGCACAAAAGTGTGCATACTTGGTAAGTCTATCAACTACCACCATGATGACATTCTTTCCTTCAGACTTAGGTAAACCTGTGATAAAATCCATTGAAATCTCCTCCCAACGCTGACTTGGAATGGATAAAGGTTGTAGAAGTCCCGGGTCTTAATTGTCTCCACTTTATTCTGCTGGCAAACCAAACATTCCGCCACAAACTTTTGAATATCAGATTTAAGGCCATCCCAAAAAAATTCTTTCTTCACCCTGTGGTAAGTTTTTAAAAATCCTGAGTGTCCTTCTAAAGGAGAAGTGTGCAATTCCAGAAGAATATTTTGTTTTAGTTGGGAATTCTTGCAAAGATATAAGCGATCTTTGTACCATAAGGAATCATTTTTCCAACTAAATGTATCAGATGTACTAGGATCTTGCCGCAACTTTTGAATGAGTGTCCATACATCTTTGTCCTTCTTCCATTCATCTCTTGCTTCAGTTATCCAATCTGGTTGGATAATAGAAATGGCACAAAGCAATGCTTCCACCTCTTCATTATTTCTTGAGAGTGCATCCGCAACAACATTAAGCTTTCCTTTTTTGTAGATTATTTCAAAGTCATAACCCAACATCTTTGTGACCCATTTTTGCTGCTCTTCTGAAGATAGTCTTTGTTCCAAAAAGTGTTTAAGACTATCATGATCAGCTTTTACCTTGAAGTGTCTTCCCATTAGGTAAGTTCTCCATTTCTTTAGTGCATGCAGTATTGCTAACATTTCCTTCTCATAAATAGGTTTCTGAAAATACTTTCCTTTGATTGGACGACTTTCAAAAGCAATGGGTCTTCCTTCCTGCATTAAAACTGCACCAATTCCATTTCCTGAGGCATCACATTCCACAATAAAGGTTTTTGTGAAGTCTGGTGTAGCTAAGACCGGTGCTAGGCACATTGCCTCTTTAAGACGTTCAAAGGCCTTAGTTGCTTCAGGAGTCCATGAAAATGTATCTTTCTTCAATAATGTTGTTAGAGGTGCTGCTATTCTCCCATAATTCTTAACAAACTTGCGATAATACCCTGTTAACCCGAGAAATCCTCGCAACTGCTTTATTGTTGTGGGGACTTTCCATTCCTTAATGGATTTAATTTTGTTAGGGTCTACCTTAACACCCTCGTGAGATACAATATGACCCAGATATTCCACCTCTTGTACTCCAAAGAAACATTTGGATGTTTTTGCATATAATTGTTTCTCCTGCAATAGTTTGAGCACCCTGTCAACATGTTCCACATGATCCTTCCAAGACCTATTGTAGATTAGTATATCATCAAAAAATACTAGCACAAATTTTCTAAGGAAGGGTTTGAAAATGGAATTCATCAACCCTTGAAATGTAGAAGGTGCATTGGTAAGGCCAAAAGGCATGACCAAAAATTCATAATGACCCTCATGAGTTCGAAATGCCGTTTTTGGAATATCTTCAGTCTTCATTCTTATTTGATGATATCCTGAACGAAGATCCAACTTGGTAAAATAAATTGCTCCATGTAATTCATCCAATAATTCATCAATCACAGGAATGGGAAATTTATCTTTAATGGTGAGCTTATTGAGCTCCCTATAATCCGGACACATTCGCCATGATCCATCCTTCTTGTGTACCAATACTACAGGAGCAGAGAAAGAACTTTGACTAGGTTGAATTATACCGCCTCTAACATTTCTGCAATCATACGTTCAATTTCGCTCTTTTGGAAGTAAGGATATCTATAAGGCTTGATGTTTGGAGGAACACTTCCTGGAATCAAATGAATAGCATGATCATGATCACGAATAGGTGGGAGTCCTTTGGGAGTTTCAAACACTTTGGAATGATTGTCCAAGACTTGTTGGAGATCTGCAGAAATAGATGATTTTGATGTCGGAACTTCTAGTGAGCATAATTGTGCAATTACGCCTCGTTGTTATTTCTTTAGAAGCTTTTTCATGAAATTAGAGCTTATTATCCTTCCTGTCTTCCCTTCAATACCCCGTAATTCGACTTCCTTTCCTTCTGAAAAAAATTTCAAGAAAAGTTCTTGAAAAATTAAAAGCTACCGTCCCCAAAGATTGTAACCATTGTACTCCTAGTACAACATCAGCACCTCCCATAGGAATGGAAAGCATTGGACTAGTCAATACATATTCCCCCATGGTTAGCTTGATGTTATTGCATTTTCCAGAGCAATTTATAGTTCCTCCATTTGCAACCATCACTTGACATTCAGGTGCTGGGGATAGGAAACAATTTAATTCCTTGGCTACCTTACAATGAATAAAATTATGGGTGCTACCTGAATCAATCAACACTATTACCTTTCTCTTCTTGATTTGTCCTTTTATCTGGAGAGTTTGAGGAGTGGTAATTCCTGCCAGTGCATTACACGATATGGTTGGATTCATTTCTTCCTCTTCTGGGGCTGGTTCCTGGTGTATATCCTCTTCTTGTTCATTTTCTTCTTCCTCTTCACAATCTATGTAAAATAATTTCTTCTCAGGACACTTATGACCTTTAGTGTATTTGCTATCACAACTGTAGCAAAGCCCTTTTGCTCTTTTTTCTTCCAATTGTTGTGGTGTCAACCTTGTAGGCTGTGGAAATCTAGATGTAGCCACACTTCCTTCTTTATAGAATTGAGTAGTAGACTTCCTTGTTGCCATAATTTTACATTCAACTTTTCTTGCCAACCTGAATGCCTTCTCTAATGAATCAAGTTCCAGAACACGAACTTCATGTTGAATGTTATCCTTTAAACTGCCTAAGAAGAGATCAATCCTGTGGTCCTCTGAAATATCAGTTACCCTTATACTCAATTTTTTGGAAGTCCTCAATGTGCTGCCCCACTAAACCCTTTTGTTTGAGATTTATCAATTGGGTAAAGAAGGTGTTGCTCTTTGTATCCTCATAATGTGCTATCATTTCCTCCGTAAAAATTGACCAAGTGACAATTTTTTTACGGGAACAAAGCCATCGATACCATACAAATGTATTTTGTTCTAAATGTAAAGCTGCAATGCGTACCTTTTGTGTGTTTTGCACGTTATGGAGATCAAAATATTGCTCCATCTGTAGTATCCATG
Organism: Pinus albicaulis; assembly: GCA_034641835.2. Lineage (NCBI taxonomy): Eukaryota > Viridiplantae > Streptophyta > Pinopsida > Pinales > Pinaceae > Pinus > Pinus albicaulis. Next base: position 759,865,408 of record CM076570.1, on the reverse strand, counting down.
TTACAGGATCCTTTCCATCAAACTTCCTCATATCCATTTTTGGAATATGGTGGTTCTTCCCGCCAACATTCGAGTTTATGAAATCACGATTAAAATTTATTTTTTTCTCATCATGAGGTTCTTCTACTATATTTCCGCCATTAGGAATCATTTCTTGTTTTAAGCTTGTCATCAAGCTTTCCATGTATGCTTTTAGATCATTCTTCATGTTTTCCATGTTGTCTTTCATGTCATCCATCGTAGCTTCCATGCCCACTTCCATGCCATCCATCTTAGCTTCCAAACCATTCATCTTAGCTTCCACGCCTTTCTTCAAACCATCCATCTTAGTTTCCATGCCTTTCTTCAAAACTTCCATTTCATTTTTTGTTGTTCTTTGCGAGAGTGAAATTTGTTGTTGCACTTGCTCTTGTAATTTTGATAGATCATGTTGCAATTCTTCATCTTCATGAGTCATGGTAGAGCCTTCTGAAGGCTTGATGGGTGTTGAATTATTTTTAGGGGCCATTTTAGAATTCAATATTGATATCTATTCTACAATATGCCCTTGGAATCAATTCAACTTGATTCTTCAAACAAGACTTATGCAATTTGGAAAAAAATACACACCTTTTACTAGCTTTTAGGAGCTCGATATTGAAATTGAATTATCTCTGTATTTGAAAACCTTCGATATCTGAAATTCAGCTCTGTAGTATATCTCTGAAGCTTCTTTCAAATGCCACAGGTCTGACCTGATTTGGATTCTCCAAGACAAATTTGTGTCCAATCTCCCACAATGACCTAATTCTGGACTAGTTCAGTAGAGCGAACTTGTACGAATTGCCACGTGTCACTGTTTTGTCCTTTGTCTCTGAAATTGATAGCGAAGAAACTTCAGTCTGTGTACTTGCGACCAATTTTTACGGCACTTCAATCCAATGCCCAGAGAGAGAGTTATTGAAGTTTTCCCACGATCATCTCTTTGAGATGAAATTCAGGAGCCTGAAAAAGCACTACCTTCCACAGATCATATCTCCAAAAATATTGCGAACCAAGCTCTGAAATTTTTTGACGAATTTCCTCAGGATTTCAGCTTCGCACCATATGAATTTCAGACTCTGAAACTTTGTACAAAAAAATTTATAGCGCAATTTCCACGATGACCTGTTTATGAGCCTGAAAAAATACCTAACTTCCACAGATGATATCTCCTCAAATATTGCGAACCAAGATCTGAAATTTTTAGACAACCTTCCTCAAGATTTCAACTTCGCACCCTAGAAATTTCAGCTTCTGAAACTTCGTAGAACAAAAGTTATAGCGAAAATTCCACGATGACCTGTTTGGAGCAGCGAAACCCTAGAATCCAAAGCTCTGATACCAAATGTTGTGTAACCAGCTCCAAAAATAGAAGAAAAGAGATATCAACGCCTTAGAAATAAGCCACTTTGAGGTGGAAACCTCCAATACATTACATAAATGAACAATTCTTGGATGATACAAATGAACAAAACCTCCTTCTATATATAGGAGTCCATGGGGCCATAATATAATCCTAGTGGGGCCACAATGTAATCCTACCCGACCTAACAATAATAATGTAAGGGCACAATAATAACAATATGGGGGTTACAGGGGTACAATAATAACAATAAGGGGGGCTACACTAACATAATAAGGGGCTACACTATTAATATAGGGACTTAACAAATGGCGCCTATGGTAGTCACATTTCTGGTTATGCTACTGCTCAAAAAATCCTTCGTGCTGGTTATTTTTGGCCCTCTATTTTCAAAGACTGCATTCTCGCAGTTCGTAAATGCCATGATTGCCAAATTTACCAATGCAATATTCGTGCGCCACTCGTTCCTCTTCATCCTGTCATTACTATTGGTCCCTTTGAAAAGTGGGGCATCGATTTTATGACGTGTAACCCTCACTCGGGTGGGGGGCATGCTTATATTATCGTAGCCATGGACTACTTCACCAAATGGGCCGAAGCAATGCCTACACTTGCCGCCAACGGTAAGACAGCTACTCAGTTCATATTCAATCACATTATTGCTAGGTTTGGTGTCCCACAAGCCATCGTTACCGATCATGGTTCCCATTTTCAGCATTATATGGTGGCGAAGTTGACTTCTAAGTTGGGTCTGCGTCATGACAGCTCAACGTCATACTACCCTCAAGCCAATGGCCAAGTTGAAGTTGTGAAAAAATTCATTGTCACTATGCTTCAGCGTATGATTGGGATCCATAAATCAAATTGGCATCTCATGTTATTTTCAGCTCTTTGGGCATACCGAACCTCAATTAAGAGTGCAACCGAGTTCACTCCTTTCCAATTGGTCTATGGCTTGGAAGCTACTCTCCTGATTGAATGTGAAATATCTTTTCTCAAGTTAGCTGTTGAATTACTGCCGAATACTTCGCCAGAGGAAGAAAATCTCCTTTATTTAGAAATACTGGATGAAACTCGCTGCTTTGTTTCTTTGGTTATCGAAGCACAGAAAAAGCGGGTCAATGCTCATTTTGACTAATCATTTTCCCCTCATTCTTTCGTTGAAGGAGATCTCGTCCTTCTGTATGACCAAGCTCATTATAAGTTGAGGACAGGAAAATTTCAACCTACGTGGCATGGGCCCTACATCATTAAACATGTATTATAGAATGGGGCCTATAAGCTTGTTGATTACGAAGGTCATCCTCTTCAATAACCTAGAAATGGGTTTTGTCTCAAAAAATATTATGCATGAGTCATCCATGTGTAATAGGTGTACATAGGTGTAATTTTCATTTTTTATGCTTGTTTTGGTTGGATGTGCTTTGTGAGCATTTTCTTGCTTATTGGGTCTTCCTTATGGTGAAAATGTCTATTACCCCTTATGTCGGTTTCGCGGATGGTGCTTCCTGCAGTACCAGGAATTTGTCTTCGGCAACCTGGGTAATTTATGATCCTGCTGGTGAGTTGATAGATCTACAGGGTATTTGTCTAGGATGAGCTACAAACAATGTTGCTGAATATGGCGCTGTTATTGAGCTATTAACCGAAGTAATCAACCTCGGCATATGCACATTTCTTGTAAATCTAGATTCACATCTTGTCATTCTGCAACACAATAGTCATTATTCAGTTAGAAATCCAAACATTCTAAGATTGTATTTACGTATTTGTTTGCTAGAAAGACATTTTTATTTTATTACATATCATCATATTCCTAGACGAATGAATACATTAACTGATACAGTGGCTAACATTGTATTAGATATACATTTGCGTAATTTATAAAATCATCATCATATGTAAAAGATCCATGTAGGAAAATAGATGTTTATATATATATTGCATGTTTGCAACTGTGTTCATCATAAACTCAAAAAATATATGTGTGTTTCTATTACATCCTGAGACATCACGTCTTCAAAACATGCAGATGAAAATAAAACCTAGGTGTCTAATCAGCATGGTGCTCATGATAACATGTCACTGCCTGTACGAGATACCTCAGCAAGCGATGAATTCGGCTAGGCACCCCTACAGTATGTCTCTGGTAGGTGCATGGAACATCATCAAATTGTGCATAGTCTAGGACTCCTTGGGTGATTCCCTCCAGATTATGCACTATATCATCTTCCTCGCCGCCCTCGCCTTGAGGGTCGAAATCGTGAGGGATTCACCTCACTATTGGTGACATGCCCGCGGGTATCTCTAGACCAACATCTTTAAACACACAGATTTAATGTTAGAACACACATAGATATAAAAAAATCATAATACTCATGAAACTTAAAAAATGAGTCTCACCCAAATCTCCATCCCATTCCTCTCCTTCTGGGAGTGGGAGGTCTGGATCTTCAGTGAAATCTGTACCAGAGTAGGGCCAATCCTCCACAAAAATAATTTGTTGGAGAAGCCAATCGAAAAATTCCGGTCTCCAGGACATCTATTGACCACCCCTTTCCCTTGGCATCAGATCTGCCCATCGGGCCATCTGTGGTTCTCTTGCTGGTGGTGTCAGGACTATGACCTCTTGTCACTGGAAAATGGGTAGTCGTTCCAAGAAGAACGATACCAGAATATATCCATAACCAAATTTCTTCAATTTGGTCTTCTTGAATTTTTTTAGCTGGCATTTCATGTTTATTGTCACGGCCTCTGTCTAGTTGTAGATGGTTGGTGCCAAGTAGTCTACAACAAGAAGAAACTGTGTCTTTGTTGCTTCATGCGGTGCTTGTGATCTCGCAACTCGTGTGATGGTATGTAGCACTACTCTGAGTGTCAAGTCTGGGACAGTCTGGATATCAACTTTCCCACTGCCTAATCCTTTTTGTGCTCCTAGGCATACCTTGTCTATCACCATGGTCATGTTTTCCAAGCAGGGCCAAGTGCCGGTTAGGATTGGTGCTACTCCCCTCTGCGATAATCCTGTTATGAAATAGATGTCAGAGACTTCAATCTCAAGTTCTTGATCTCGAAGGATGAACTTCTTTTGATTTTCGTCCCATATGCTGATCAAATACTACAATAACTCTAGTTGGGTTCGGAGACATGGCATTAGGAAGAATTTTTTCAAACCACAATTTCTGAGAGCTTCCATGACTCTCTCATTTTCCATGGCAAGCTCGTCTTCTTTGCTATGCTCCCGTTCTTTCCATTCTATGACCATTTTTCTCTTTCTACTTGCAAACACATTCATATGAGTGGTATTAGCCATTTTTGAACCTTAAATTTGTGAATAATCGAGGTATTTGATTAACATTTTACATGAAAATGGTCTGCACCATTGGCATGCCCTAGTGTAGAAAATTGGGCGGTTGGCACGACTCCGTGCCTGAAACCTGTGCCGACCGTTGTGCCCTAATATTTACATTTCCTCCCCCATAATTCAAAATTTGAAATTGCAGATAGTAAGAAATGACTTAAAATGACAAGAGGGATCTCGACTCTTACCTGGAACTGATAGATTTGAGATTGGTCTGCTGGATTGACCGCTAACGTCACCACAAGATTGCACAGTGAAATGGGTAACTATTGATCCACAAGAGGTAAAAAAGTGAAAAGTAATTATTTTTACCATTTTTGTCATTTTATAACTTTTTCACAACCCTAATTAGGTTGTAAGACAAATTTTTTTATTTTTTTATTATATTATTTTTGAGAAATGGATTTTACACATGTCTCTTGTGCAGCAACAGGTTTTGATGCAACAGTGATGAAGTAACAAGTTATATTTTATACTTTTTTGAACTCAGTAAAAACACGAAAAATTCACTACTAGAGTCATCTTTCAGCTCTTTTCTGACTCTCTAAAATTGAAAATATTGTCGAGATTCTTGTCGTTTTGAACTCATTTAATGGCTGCAAAATGATATCCACCCAGTATACATTTAACCCTTTTTCGGGCTGGGATGAATTATTTACGAAAAAGGAATACCTTAGCCTATCGTGACTAAGAGGTTCTCACAGACACAGTTTTCTACCTTTTCAGATTTGCGAAACTACCTACGAAAATGGACTGTTGGAGTTTTCTTTTCCTCCTTCTTTTCAAACTCTCTAAACATGAAAATATGTCGAGTTCTCCCTTTGTCAGACTCATTAAACACTGATGCCATTGGATTTCGTCGCCATGATGTTACTTGAGTTCCTCCTTCCTAGGGCTCGTAAAATGTACTAGGATGGATTTATCCATCCCCTTCAAGCTTGTTTTAAAAATAACTAGGGTACTTGCCATAAATGGTGGGGGAAAAATAGAACCAAGTTTTAGCTATGTTGGCAGTATGTCGCTCTTGAATGTGGCACTTGTTTGCATTCATGTTGGGTTGGGGACATCTCATTTCATCATTTTTGCCTCCATGGGTTTGGGTAATCTCTTTTGACCTCTCATCTGCTCTTTGCCATGTCGTCATGACTTCAGATCCTTTGATGTCAAATACTGCCAAATCCAGTGTCGTGCTACTGATATGTTCAAGAGAAGTTTGCCTTTGCAGTTTTCAACTGCCCTCTGATTCTCTGTTGGTCCTTATTCACTATTATCATGTTCCTTTGTCTCGTATCGATGATGTGGGAAAGATTATGGCCCACCTTCGATCAGGTCACTTCTTGTCAACTTCAACTCATTATCCAGGAGATTGATTGAGAGACTCTCTTCTATTACCTTGGAGCTACATGCCTTAATGGCAGGTTTTTCACATTCGATGCAAGGTCCACATAATTGGCCTTCAATCGAGTGATTCTGCGGATGTTCGATGCCAGATCATTGTTCACATCCCATGGATTGTACCGGTTGTACCTTGAGATCCATTATCATTATTAGTGGTTTCTCTTGTGCCTATTAACAACTTTCATCATTGCATGGTAATCAAGTGATTTTCTTGCATGTTCGACTTCAGCTCATATATTCGCATACCTGAAATTGTACTCGTTCAAGTTGAGATGGAGTGCAAGACCCTGTATTTTGTCTGATGAAGTCCAGGTTGTGGATTTTGGTGGATTGTTATAACTTATTGCATGACTCTTTTTGATTGGCTAGCTGCGACCATACCTGAGTCTATTTGTTGGTCCTTACTGCTAGATGGCTGTGTCCATACCTCGGATCTCTGTTTTTATATATACTCTATATGGATGGTTGCACCCATGCCACATGTTCATGTATCAGAGATATTAGTTGTATTTGTAATTGCAGGTTTTCCGACAGCGGTGTTTGGTTCAAACACGTTCTCATAAAGCATTTCTCCCCTCCCTCTCCCTCGAACCTCATGCTTTAGGGGGCATCTGTTACACAAAAAATTTTCACTGTCCCTGCAATCCCCATCTCAACCATTGGAGGGTCATTTCTGTGACCAATAAGCAGTGTCATGCCTTGAAAAAAACATCATTGCATTCCTTTGCATGAGAGTAGCATTCCTCTTATTGACAATTCCCTGAGCATGACTGTAAAAACCCTTGTTTTTTCCTTGGCATGAGTAGCCAGTTACACTCCCACACCGAGCTGGAAAATTAACATTGAGATCATGCCAGTTGGCACTCTATCCCAGTTAAGCGCCCATGCCAAGCTGTTTATGGAATGTTTTTTAAAAATAGAGGCGGAGGTTCTATTCCAACCACCTCGAGGATGAGTCATTGGAAGTGGTTGAACTTAAACAACCACGTACTCCCTCCTTTAGTTAGTAGTTTTCACCTCCCTTGGAACTCTCCTAAAGGATAGGACTCCCTCCCACCTTTGTAGGGATCCCAGCCTCCTCCTTTTCCTCTATAAAAGAAGCTATCTCTCTTAGTACAAACTAGTTGAACTTGGAGAGCTGATACTATAGTTGAATGACTAGAGAAGATAGATAGAAGGAATTATGTTGAGGATGAATTACGTTGAGGAGATCTTGAATCCATGCCCTCATCCCATCCGAATCCCTTGACAGGTACTGAGACATGCTTCGGATGAACCCTGCTAGAGGAGACTGCGATGTCAAAGCATCAGTTTGTAATATTCCAAAATTTTCAAATAGCAATTTGGAATATTAGATTTTGCTACTTTCACCTAGGAAAGAAATAAATGGGTAAGGAAGCCCATGAAAAATAAAAATATGAATAAAATCCACCTTAGTAAGAAAGGAGATCACCTTAGGAGCTGGTTTTACACTTCCAATTGTGAACAAGGATAAAATAGATGGGGACATAGTCAAGTTTGACTAAGTCAACATGCATTCTTGAGGAGGAAGAAATCACCCAAGTAAACTAGCTCAATGTGAACAAGGATCAGCCTAGACACACATATGAGAGCCATATTGAAGATCCCTTGGTGTGAAAAGAGGAATTGCAGGTGGATTAGTCCCAGTTTACCGATTCAACAGTGCTGCTACAAAGAGGAGGGAAGCCAACTAGGGCAGCGCAGTTTTGAAGGAGGAATCTTCAATGGGAAGTCACCTCAACAATGTGTGGGGTCTAGGGTGAGGAGACTCACCAAAGATAAAAAGGAGGGCATAGCATCAAAAATATCATTCAGTATTCAGCTATCTTTGGTCTTGTGACTACTTGCATGCTTCAGATGTTTAGCCAGAGTTGCTGCACTGCTTAGTGCTAAGAATTCCCGTGCGGGAATTCCATCCTCTCTTTGGAAAACTTGCTTAAGGGATCAAGAGGGAAGGATTTGAGCTTCATTTCAGCATTTGGCTTGGGGACATTCATCTATATTCAGCCACATCACATTTCCCTTCAAAAAACTATGTCTTTTATGCAAGGGCAATAGCAGCAGGGTTGCACCCTTTGATTTTGTCCTAGTCTTTGAGGAGGAGGTGCTTATTTCCCTCCAGGAGATCTAATAAGAAGGACCTTTGGCCATTTAATGTATTATTTAGCTATTTTATGTCATATTTAATACATTTTTGCAGTAAACTGCGTTATTTTCTACAGTGCTGCCTTTTGTGCATGTATATTGCCGGAAACCCTTGCCGGGTGTCTTTTCCTTTGTGTAAAAGAGGTTAAACATACATTTATCTGCTATTAGATCAATATGAGTTCAATATAAATATTCTCTCATTATTTTCTACATAAACCCTCATTATAATAACGCATTCCTTGCTTAAGTACTTTCTACATAAGCTAGGTTATGGGGTTTGGGCTTATTTGAGGCATATTGACTTGGGGAGATCTGTTTATATGATCTAGAGTGATTTTTTTCACCTATAATTCTTCATCTGAGTTTTATATCATGTCCTATAAGGGATCCAAGTCCCATTTCTCACTTTTATAGCGTTATTTTCTGAAGGCAACTATTTTATGCTCTATATTACTGCATTTTCCCCACCCGGGAAAGAGAATATAGATCATCTTGTTGCTGAGGTTATTTCATCTGCTGGTATGATGTTATTTTACATCTAATGAGATACTCTACATTGCCATGCTCATGTTTTTTTGAAGCTCCAAATTGGTAATAACTCAAATTATTCCCAATAGTGTAGTTGTTCCCATTTTGGGATATTACAATGGTATCAAAGCATATTTGTTGGCTCATCTTGTGAGTCTCAGCCCAAGAAGAAATAATAAGGAAAAAATGATGGAGAGGATGAGATTTCTCTCATCCATTTTTAGATCTAAGAATACATAAGAGAAATGCATTGAAACTCCAAAAGGGTTTCAAGGAGGAGAGAGTTGCAGTGAGACCTCTAGACAGTTTTAGGAGGCAGAAGAAGATGCATGCACTTCCTTTTCTCATAGAGGAAGTGGAGAGTGAGGATACTACTTAAAGCATGAAATTCTGAGTAGGTATGTGGCAGAATACAAGTTCCAACTTAGGGCTTTCAAAGAGACCCTAGATTTTCCTCAGTTCATTCAACTGAGAGAAGAAAGAATACCCTACAACCAAGGAGAAATTAAAGGAAATATATTCCTATTGTCTAAATTTGATGGGTCAACTATAGTAAGAGATTGGGAAAGGAAGCCTGAGGCATTCTTCCTACTTCATCCAGTGGTAGAGAGGGAGGCAGTAGAAGTTTCAGCACTGCACCTGGAGGGTGAAGCTAATGCTTGGTGGTTAAGTCACTTAAACCATACAAGAGTGACTTCTTTTTCTGAGTTCACTCAAGGGCTGATTAGAACCTTTGAGGGAGAAAGATTAGAGGAGAGAAGGCCTACACCACCATGGGAGGAGACATGTACCAACGCTGTCATAGCCCTGGGAGAGCAGCCTTCTACATCAGCAGTTAGAGAAACCATTACATTGGAGGAAGGAGCCTTTGCAGCACTACAGGAGGTTTCCACATTTCATCAAGGTATGGGAATATTTCCACTTTTACTTGTTGCAAAAAATATTTCTAAAAGTTGTGGAAATATGTCTTCATATGGCCCAGGGGCGAACATTTTTGCTGAGGTAGAGCAGAAGGATTGCACTATGTTGTGAAAGCTTGAATGGTTCAAGGAAAAAATGAACCATCATTCTCATGGACCCTTGTTGAGTTACACACAATGCTTGGAGGATGGAGTGAAATTTGCTCCAAAAAAATTCATGCAGAGTCAAATATTCATCCGAGAATTGAGACATGAGATAGTCAAAACACCCTGGAGGAGGGTTACAACACTGTCAAGAGGTAGCAGCAAGGAGGCTTTGCCTTTAGCCCCCTTGGATCCTTATGGGTTCAAGATGATCATCGATGTGAGATATTTTCTAGGAGATCTCCAAGGAGTTGCATTTTAGCATCCCGTGGAATGCAAGGAGAAAAATCTAATATGGGAGGATGGTAATCTTCTTTGGAGGAGTACCAAGATGGAGAATGGTAGGAGGCATCCATCGATGGATAAGTGGATGTGGATAGAGAGCAAGAAGCTGGATAGCTACTTGAAAATCTATGATACTGGGCAGCAAGAGGCAAAACTGCGTTGGATACTCCTGAGAGAGTTTGGCCATCATGAGACATATCCTTTTTCCAAGGGTATGTGGGAAGAGAAAAATTGGCAGGGTACTTGCATCACAGGGTAGCCAGGAGTGTGGATGCATTATGATGATGTAATCATTATGTTTTCACCTCATGAGTTGTATTATGGAGGTATGTTGGGGCAGCAAAGAAAATTTTTTCTTTAGAGGATTGAGAGAGAGCAAGGGCAGAGTTTCTCTCACATTTTGCATGATGTTGCAATGGGAGGAGATGGAAACACTGTGGGAGGAGTATTTGACATTGGGCATGTCAGAGAATGGATTTATGAGTTGGCAGGAGCCTATTTTCATAGGCCAATAGCGCTGTCAATTTGGAGCATGAGCTTGTTGATGGAGTGTTCCCGGGATCACTTCATATTTGATGCACTTGGTGGGCATAGAGGAGGTGAGATTGGTAGAGTGATGAATGGACTCATGAGTTATTGTGGTGTGTTCTCCTTGACTTGGATTTCCAGGCATGAGAAGGAGGATTTTCATGCAGCATGTGGTTCATTCCACTTCATATGGGTATTTCATGCCACTATGGAGGATTCATCTATGGATCTTGTCACCATCTTGTCTTCATTACATGGTAAGAATTCTATTTTTGCATTTATTGATTGTACCCCACAATATTTGCATGCTCTTACCATTTATTTGCAGTGCATTTCTCTTCAAAGGGGCAAGTTCTTCTTTAGGCTCCATCGTCCATTTTTGGCCAGCTATTATGACGGAGACCGCCATCTACTGTATGATCTGGGGCAAGTATGTTGTTACTTCTGGTGTGCTCAGTTGACATATTCAGCCATCTACTATTTACTAGTGGGTGTGAGGACTTATGCAACAAGCCATTTGTCAAGAGACAACTTTCCATGCCACTGTCTGAAGCTGCAGTGAGGAAGACTATGCTGTGACCACTTGGGAGACTGTTGGCACCTTCCAACACCACATAAAACCTTCAGTCTTTCTCTCATTATGATGCTGATCATGATCCTATTTGCTGATATTATTATTTCCAATATGAGGAGCATGATTGGATGAGGAACACATGGAGTGGGTGTGTTCTTGGGGGAGGAGCATCCCCACACTTTCTACATTACATGCTTTAAGGGGAGCATGGGAAGAGACATGGCCCCTACAAAAAACTCTTTGTTTCTTTATGAGGAAGGCCATGAGATGGATGGAATGCCATATGGTGGTGATTTCTTATTCATCATGTATGAGATGGTTTGGGCCAGCTTGATTCACAGCGCTAGGAGAGGGGCTTTTGGAGGTCTAGCTTCCTTCTTGCCATTTGAGGGCAATAGTATTGCAGCCCAAGATCAAAAAATTATCTACACTCATCTTAAGTGGAGAGGAAGACAGTGTGGGGTAGGCTATCTTGTCTACCATGTTCAGATTTTTAGCCCACCTATTCTGCATGAGCTCGAGGTGGAAGAGATCCTTCATGAGTTGCCAATCTGGAGGGTGACTCATTTTGTTTGGATGATATCTTGGGGAGTAGATATTCAAATGGGGATGATGAATCCCAAAATATATCAACTTTCATTCCCCAAGAGGACCTTCAAACATCCCATTGTTGCCTCCATTAATAATCCACTGTCACATAATGCCAGCTATTTGGATAGCTTACACACTTGGGAGAGGCAATTTGGAGATATGTTGATGATGCAACACCTTGATCTTTGGAGGCTTTCATCTTATGAGGTTTCTATAGGGGAGAAGAGGATGCTCTTCAGTCCTATCCTTGTAGTTGCTTGAGGACAAGCAACATTTGGGAGGGGAGGACTGTAATATTCCAAAATTTGCACACAACAATTTGGAATATTAGAGTTTGCTACTTTCACCTAGGAAATGAATAAATGGGTAAGGAAGCACATGAACAATAAAAATATGAATAAATTCCACCTTAGTAAGAAAGGAGATCACCTTAGGAGCTGTTTTTACACTTCCAAGTGTGAACAAGGGTAAAATAGATGGGGACATAGTCAAGTTTGACTAAGTCAACTGCATTCTTGAGGAGGAAGAAATCACCCAAGTAAACTAGCTCAATGTGAACAAGGATTAGCTTAGACACACATATGAGAACTGGATTCAAGATCCCTTGGTGTGAAAAGAGGCATTGCAGGTGGATTAGTCCCAGTTGACCAAGTCAACAACGCTGCTATAAAGAGGAGGGAAGCCAACTAGGGCAACACAGTTTTGAAGGAAGAATCTTCACTAGAAAGTCACCTCAACAATGCGTGGGATCCAGGGTGAGGAGGCTCACCAAAGATAAAAATGAGGGCATAGCATCAAAAATATCATTCATTATTCAGCTATCTTTGGTTTTGTGACTACTTGCATGCTTCAGCTATTTAGCTGGAGTTGCTGCACTACTTAGTGCAAAGAATTCTCGTGCGGGAATTCCATCCTCTCTTTGGCTCAGCTTGCTTAAGGGATCAAGAGGGAAGGATTTGAGCTTCATTTCAGAATTTGGATTGGGGCCATTCATCCATATTTAGCCACAATGTAGTTCCCTTTAGAAAACTGCGTCTTTTATGAGGGGCAACAGCAGCAAGGTTGCACCCTTTGATTTTGTCCTAGTCTTTGAGGAGGAGGTGCTTATTTCCCTCTGGGAGATCTAATAAGAAGGGCCTTTGGCCATTTCCTGCATTCATCTATTGTACGTCATATTCAGTAATTTTTAATACAATTTTGCAATAAACTGCGTTATTTTCTGCAGTGCTGCCTTTTGTGCATGTATATTACCGGAAACCCTTGCCGGGTGTCTTTGCCTTTGTGTAAGAGAGGTTAAACCTCCATTTCTATGCTATTAGATCAATATGAGTTCAATATCAGTCTTCTTTAATTATTTTCTGTATAAACCCTCATTAGAATAACGCAATCCTTGCTTTAGTACTTTCTGCATAAGCTAGGCTAAGGGGTTTGGGCTTATTTGAGGCATATTGACTTGCGGAGATCTGTTTATATGAGCTAGAGTGATTTTTTTGACCTCTTATTCTAAATGTGAGTTTTATATCATGTCCTATAAGGGATCCAAATCCTATTTCTCACTTGTATAGCGTTATTTCTGAAGACAACTGTTTTATGATCTATATTGCTGCATTTTCCCCACCCGGGAAACAGAATATAGATCATATTGTTGCTGAGGTTATTTCATCTACTGGTATGATGTTATTTTAAATATAATGAGCTAATCTTCATTTCCATGCTCATTATTTTCTGAAGCTCCACATTAGTAATAACTCAAATTATTCCCAATAGTGTAGTTGTTCCCATTTTGGGATATTACACGGTTGTACCTCTTCCTTATACTTATATATACATGACTACTGTTTGGTTCCACTATTGTGTTATGATGTTTGTATAATGTGATATGTTTAGCCCTCTTTGACTGGTTAATAGTTATGAGTGAAACTATGATGTCGTATGTTGTTCTTGTTTCTTGTTCTATGTGCAGGTATCCGGGCATAACAGCGAATGGATTATGATTTTCCAAGGTAGGAGTGAGAGCCTACTACTATTTCTGCAACCATGACATTATTGGATTCTAGGTAGTTTGATCTACCATGTCTCTTGTTCATTCATTAACTAGGAAGCAACACTTTAGCGTGTCCTTTTGTTTCTAGACCCACCCTAGGGCTAGAGGGATCGTCTCTGTCCGTAGAAAGGATTTACCTACGTAACACATGTAGCAGTGGGGTCAAGTTTTGAAACCACCCTTTTCATACCTTTGAAACCACCCTTTTCAGGCCACCCCCTAGACATTAAATCTTAGATGATGAGGGGGTGCAGAAGTCTCATACGGGTCGTTGGATTTGATCGAGGCACGATGGATGAGCGGTGAGATGGATGTGGTTAGTGTATGTTGAAGTTCAATGAATGGTGGGGCGGGGGTATAATGAATGACATGTGACATGGATGATTGAAAATTAGGGGTATGCGACGTGTCAAAAGGGTAGTGGGAGATAATGCATAGGATTAAATCCTATGGTGTCGAGAATGATTTTTCAAATTGTCAAAGATAAAACTTTGATAAATGAAAAATAATTTTCTTCAGCAATGCTCTTCATTTCTTCTTGAACACAGCAATAGAATAGGAAATTCTTATGACATGCAGAGTTTACTTTCAACTATGAAAACCGATTTTCTCCTTCAACTAGACCTTTATGAATGAAATGGAGGTTTCACTGCCTTATTTTTATTGAAAATTTAAATATTTTTAAGAGAAGTTTTGACCCTAGATTCAACCTATATGAGATGGAGTGACCTAAATTTAGACCTCTAAATGGTGATGAAATGATGTGAAGGAGTAGCATATCATGATAGGACTTGTTCAATGACCAAAATTATTGTTGAAATTTTTTTTTTTTTTACTAATGACCTGATGGAAAACTCTCAAAAGAGTTTTTTTTTATCACTGATAAACTGAATCTAACACAAAATATGACCATTGGAATAGTAAAATTTGATTGGAAAAATTGGCCATTAAAAGGAGCAGGAGGGATGCAACTAATGGGAATATCTGGGTGGATTTTCTGCCAAATTGACATTTATGAGGAATATCTAAAGTCGATGATGTGATTTGAATTCAAAATTTGCTATAAAGCATGGATCCTGCTCCCCGTTCGAATATTTTGCACACTAAGTCTTAGAAGTGAGAGTTGTTGTCTACAAAAGCGTTGAGCAAGCTACTACATGTCAGATTATAGTTACGTAGCATTGAGAGAAGCATTGATCAAGGTAGGGCTCAACCACACAATATGGTGAGGTTTAGACACCACAATGGCTGCCACACCACTAGTAACTGCAATAGGGCTAAGGTCGCCTAGGAAGAAAACGACTATGGGCACAATGTCGTTCATGAAGCCTAAGAAACCCATCCTAAGGTCATATCCCCGTAAGAAACTCCCTAAGCAACAATGGAGTAAGGGAGTTCAAGATCGACAGAAAAAGGCTATGGAGATAGAATCATTTGACGATGAAGAAAAATAAGTCCCAGAAGAAATTGATGCTAAGGAGGTTGAACCTATCTCTAGGTTGCCTACATATATTCTGCCCTAGAAGCCGGTAAAGAACCCCGATGCAATAAATTATAATTTTTTTATGCCACTGATTCTGGATGAGGTGTTGGTTGAAGGAGACTTACTAGCCAAAGTGCCTCAACTTAGAATGGAGGACTGGGATTTTTATGACTGGAATAAATACCCACAGGTTGAGCCCAGTAGATATCTGCACCAGTGGGCCTAGGGAGGAGGAGGATATTGGAGCTGATGAAATGGGTGAAGGGTATCCAGGAGGACGAGATACTCAACATGCTCTATGTGCCACACTTCAGGTGAAGTCCTATCAACACTATCTATGTGAGCCAATTTTTGGCCTTACTGCATGATGAATGTTTTTGGCTGGGGAAGAAGATCCCCATTACGAAGACACTCATATGGAGAATTACGGCCCTTTCTTGTCTTGGGTCGGACCCCGCAAAGGCTTTTGTGGGAAAAATCTAGGACAAGCAGCTCGCGAATAAGAGTAAGAACGACTATGATATGATGAAGGGAACCCAGGGTTATTTAATTAACTCCATTTTGGATAGAATTGTGTGCTTCTCCATGCACATTCTTGTGGGAAATATTATGAGGAAAATCTGCGAAGAGGAGGCTTTCATGCCTATAATAGCCTTAGCTGTGGAGTGCACCAAGGTTGCTGTATATAACTAGGAAGGATATTTATGTACTGAATTACTTTCCAATTTCAGAGGAGCTCAAGAAGAGGGCAAGAAACTCCACTACGTGTGGCTCTTGCTTCTCATTTCATTTATGGAATGGAGAGAGCCTGAAGAATCATAGTTCAACATTGCAAATCCCAATCTATGCGAAGCAGCCAAATATGCTTCACTATGGCATTCGACAGATCCATCAAGGGTTATGGACAAAAAACATTTCTAGGTAGGATTTGAGATGAGTTTATGCAGAGTGATTAACCAAAATTCCTAGTTATCACCAAGCATTGTGGAGAAATATTGATAGGTCATGGAGTCCAAAGCGGACTTCCATCACATACAAATCTAGGCAAAGAAGGACCTCATTGGGTTCTCGTACGACCTGTTGTACCTGGTCGAACAGGAAGATGTGGAATCCATAATCATCCATTGGATGAGTAATTGGTTAAATCTACTTATTGAATGCACGGAGAAGGCAGGAACCAGTGGGATGAAGCCCATTAATCCAACATGAAAGAAGGACACTAAAGTCACATCTATGACTGGATAAGACACTGAAGCAGAGACTCTTCAGGCTAGAGGGGATGATATTCTTGGCGGTGATCTTGGCACAAATCCATCTGACCCATCCTCCCCTTTACCACCAAGCGAATACATCCATAGAAGTGTGGAGTAAGAAAGAAGGTAAAATTTTATAGGTCTGATGACTCGATGAAAATGGTCCTCAGTGAGGGGGACATTGATGAGATAGGAGACACTGTGTGGCAGGTAACTGAGTATTTATGGGGAAAAATCGAAGGGTAATATAAGAAAGTGTTGGAAGATTTCCATAAAGGTTTGCAGGACTTGCAGGTGTAGGCAAGCACAGTTCAGACAAGCGTGAGTCAGGCGAGCGGGTTGTAAGGGAGCTTAATTCCACCAAGTAGGGCACAAGCCGATACAAGCACAACTATGCATGAATTGGCACTGACCTATGATACCCATGCGGTGCCTATCCCTGAAGACACACTGATTTTTGACACAATGGAGAAGCTAAGGTAGATGGCCCACTGGTAGAATACAAAGTTGAATCTTGTTGCGATGCCACTGCAGGGTGTGCATGAATTCCATGATGCTATTGATGACAAATTGAAGATCAAAGAACATCCTGCACTTATGATTATTCAAGAAGTTAAGAATGAAAGGTAGAGCATGGCTGAGGAAAAGTATATGGTTTTCGAAGAGTGCGAGGATGAGACAATGCAAAGACAAAAGTTGGACGAGACTACCTCTAAAGCTTGCAGTGAGTTGCTAGAGCTCCAGATTCAGGTTGTAGTTGTGCCAGAAGAGAAAGTGGACAAGCTTGCCACCATATTTAAGGACTCTAAGGTCAAATTTGATGAATTACACTTGGAAATGTAGATGAAAATTGTCAAGCTATAGATCCAATTGTAGCCTGCCACTCTGTCATAAATCTGATAGCAACACGTAGCAGAGCTTAAAGCTGCCACAAAACAGGTTAATTCCTGCATATAGGAGTATGTGAATTTCTTTGGGGAAGTTCTAGATGTATGGGCCTCACTGTAGGAGGACCCTTAGGTTCAAAAGATATAGGCCAAAGTGCGAGAAAATCTTGAAAAACTGGATCAGATTAAGGTCACTACAAGGACCTTAGCACCAATGCAATGACTTACCCATCTCCAAGAGGGTAAATTCTTACAGTAGTAGGTCGATGAGTTGCGTAGGAAGGAGAAGCTACTTATAGATAAACTAAAACCATAGAAATCTGAGGCAAGCCAACTCTCCCAAGTTGTAGAAAATAAGTTGAAGGAATTGCGCACGATCTAGAGAAGATTCGCGCAGAAGGAAGCTAAGAAAGTTACAGAGACATTGCTCGAGGAAGTCAGAGAGTTTGAAAATCAGTGCGTTGTAGTGGTTTCACCATTGAAGGATGCCTTGAGCAGCATCAAAGCGAAGATCGTTGGTGCGCAAACTTTGTGATTCGAGACGAGTCACAATTTTGTGTTGGGGGCCTATTGGACATGGGCTCCCCTCGAAGAAATTAGTAGAGAAAGACTCTACAGATCAAGAAGTGGAGCGTTCATCGCAACATCTATTTTAAGTCTTAGGGGCTTTGGAATGGGTCAAATCCCCTTATTATGTAATGGGATGGGATTATTTTATGAACGTTGGACTCCGCCCATGGTTTTGGACCATGTTATTGTACATGAAAAATGTATATGAGTATAGATAGATGTCAAAGGAAAGAAATAATATCAAACGATAGATCTAATGAGATGCATTTAGATGTGATATTTCTTTGAGTCTGAGTTTGTGTTTTGGGTTAGAGGAAAGGCTCCTGTATTTGTGTGTGCGGAGACCTTAGGAATTATGCAAATGTGTGCGCACACCCCTACAACTGTGTGCACAGGGTCTTGCAGCTGTGTGCACAAGGTGGAAATGAATGTATGAGAAGGATCTAACTATTAATGAAAGAACTATAGGGTAGATCTAAGTTCTATTGATTTTTTTTCTTTTACTTATTGTTTATGAATATCTATGTTGAATAAGGGTTTTGATCTATAATTGAATAGCACAGTCTTGTTTATGGTTGCTTACTTTATTTAATGCACGAATCAGTAAGATCACATATATAGTTCAACATATGTGTTGAAAAGCACTTGTGTTATTGATATATCTAACCTACGAAGCTCTATTAAGAAGGAAAATCCCTAAATCCACTATCATCTATCCCTCTAGATGCGGAAACCTGGTTCTAGCATCAGCCTATATTGCCTCATGCGAGACTTTGATATACGCAAGCAGGTCCTTGCCAAAAGGGATGATAATAGTTGGTTTTTTTGGACTGCGCAGTCACTTTGAACCTCAATCTAGGCCCCATCAATCCAACACCTACTCCTACTGCGTGGCCCTTCTTACACCAAAAGTTTTCCAAAAATTTATGGGTCCCAAAAATCACTATATATACTGTAGAAGCTATTGGTTGTACACAACAATGGGCACAAGAGTATAAAATGAGGGCATGAATTATAACCTTCAACATGTATACTACCATCATATGATATTTATATTCCATGTGTATCCCTCCAAGAAAGGGCTTTCATGGCCAAAGGAGCATAGTCTTATGCATGAAATTCAACCCATAGTCCAATCTCATCATCTTTCGATCCTTGGATGAAACCATTAGGAAATGGAAAAAGATCATACCTTCCCAGACCATTCCCTTCATAGTCATTCATTTCAACCATGATAGATCAATCATCGTCTCTAGCAGCCATTATGGATCCTGTAAGATTTTAGATATCCTCATTGACGACAAACTATGATAGTTTACTTCGTTGAATTTTCTCCCAATGGGAAATTAATTTTGGCTACTACCATTGATGACACCTTGAAGTTCTGGAGCTACTCAATAAGAAAGATTATGAAAACATACATTGGTCACACCAACAAGGCGTACAACATGAATTTGACATTTTCTGTTATAAATGGAAACTACAATGTCAGTTCTCAACAACAATATTATGAGCAAGGGGCATGATGAAAATGGATTTTTCTCCTTATTCTTAACCCCCACTGGAGAACTTCAGACATGATACCCCAGTTGGAACTTGAAAAATCGACATCTCTTCCAATAATATGAAGAGTTTTCAGACGGGATATTTTGGTTCTGCACCTCAACATTGGAATCTATATGGAATATCATTGGTTACATGTTTTCCAATCATATGTCTCTATATTTATCACTAATTGATAAAATGGTACTAGTTCATTACAGTTGCTTTTTGTCATGTTAATTAGAGCCATGTTTCCAATAACTTATTTTTCTTATGCGTTTTTGGAAAATTGGTTGAGGAGGAGAAGGAATATTTGTCATTATGACTTTCTTACCTGCTTACACAAGCTAGAGAAAATATTATTTCATGGCTCATATTTCCTAGAACAATAGTTTATAGTACTCAACGAGAGCACATGGGGTTGAATTTATCATTCCCTATGGTCATATTTGCTTATTCCTATATGATTTTACATGTATTCAATGCATATATGTCTTTATGGATATACAAATTGATGGGAAATGTCTAGTTGAAAAAATAATGTATAACTTCAAATGCAACTATCTAGTGTTCCACTACCTAGTCCCTTGTCGTCGAAGTCCATTTTCTAGGTTGCACACTATTAGCATCACAGTTAGAACATAAGAATTATATGTTATCACTATCCTAGGATATTCATGCATCAAGGTTATGGGTCATCCACAAAACCCATGGTTATGGGTCAACCACACAAAACCGTTGCCATTAAAGTCCGTTTGCTAGGTCACAGACTGTTAGTATCACAGTTGGGCCACAAGCATTATAGGGTATCTATATCCTCATATATTTCTTCATAATGGCTTTTGGTTATCCAAAAACCCATTATTATGGGTCAAACACACAAAAATATTCTCTTCATTCACTCATGTTCAACAAAATCTTCTCAGGAGGGAAATTTACGCAATGGGGACCATTTCTTCCTAAGGGTGAGGAATGATGTGAATGGAAAATGACATCCACCCATAGTGTCGGCCCACTGTATTTACCCATGGTATTGTCACTCAATAATGTTATAAACAATAGGGCTCACTTTGTAACATGACATATTCTTCCACCACAATGTAGTGATCAAAGGATTCTTTCATTTAATAAATTGTTTTCTTGAATGGGTATCTTTAGGTTTATTTATTGGAATGTATTCAATTCATATTTTGAATATTCTATGGTTCATTTTTCTCTCCTGACGTTCTAGTCTCCTAGATATTAGCCCTCTAAAATCTATATCAGACACTCAAAAATTCCAAAACTCTCTCTTCAGAAAATAAACTCTGAGCACATTGATCTCAATCAATATACAAGACAACTTTTCCAACAATTCAAGTAATAACATTCAATATATAAATCTTTGATCTTCATTATCAACCTCTATAATCAAACCAAAATATATATACCACTATCATTAAATAAACCTACATATATATTCACTTATTATGTATATGAATAGCACACAAATATAAAAACATTATGTTCATGCTTTTTACCAAATCCTAGGAGTAAACCATACATCACTGTGATTTCATCAACCAATAGTAGCAATGACCATATTCAACAATGAGAAATAATATTAATCAGGGTTATTTTACTCATAGGGTATACACCATTGCTCAGAATCAGATCCGTGTATATACATGTTACTGAGGAACACAAGTAGTGAACATATCTCAGAATAATTAGTCATTAAATCCTCTCTGCAGAAAACACAAGCATATCTCAAAACAACAATCTCCATCAACGAGAATCATTATTAACTCAAAAATATAATACCATATATATCTCATGAAAAATAATCGTTTTTCCATTCTTTGAATCATTAATAGGCGACTACAAATTTTTTTTGATCTATGCATTTATTTATCCCTTCATACACACACTATCAAAGTAATCTATGCATACATATTGTCATATATTTTTGTAAGATCTGCACTCAGAGTCTTACATACACTATCAAATATATCCTAGTAGAACACTCTCTTCTCTAATGCATCAACAATGATACAAGGCATCAAAATCATTATCATAGTCACTAACTTCTGCATAAACCCTCATCAAGAAAAAATATTGAGACACAACCATATTGATATGTGATCATCAACAAATGAATCTTACATGTAAAAATTTAATAAACCAATTAAGTTTCCCTCCAATACACCTACAATAAGCAAATAAAACAAGAATATACATTAGCTTTCCAATACATCTTAAAATATCTCTAATCTGAGCCTCCTCCTTGAGCTCTAGTGCACACTTGTTCTAGATCATATCATGAAGGAATAACCCATCAAATGCACAAACAACTACTCAATACCCTTCTCCTTTTTTAACCTATTTTCCTTTCCAATACCACAATCAAATCCCTTGGGTTTATTGATGGGAATTTTTGACGAGATCAAATAGACATTGTCACACCAAAACCTTAGAATATTTCCATGGGAAATGCTCATGGTTTTTTATTTTCCATGTGGATGGTCATGTACATGAATCTTGTTCTTGATGCCTACATATGTACGTGAATTTATCTCATATAAGTAGTCTATGGTTTTACAAACTATAAATTCTTCATTCTATCTCATATGAAACTTGTCAATACACTTCATCATCCCCTGCAACACCTGAAAATTCATATTTCTTGCATCAAACTATTTTAGTTCCTTTGCAATCATAGCTAGGTACATTAGTTCTACACTTAATCATAATTAACATACAGGTTAACATCAAGGACAACACATTAATCATAGTGCCAACAATCTCCCCCTTTGGGTTGACTTCTGCGAAACGCCAAGTCCTTCTCTACCCATTTGACATCAATGGAAAAGGGTAGAACCAAGATGAGAGAAATCTCCCTGACATGCTCAAAAATAATGGATATTCTTGTTTTATTTTCAATTTATGACTCTAATCAACACCATAACCTATCATACTGAATATTCTCCCTTTGAGAATATACTGGACCTTATAGTGATATGCAATATAATTACAATTCTTTTTGAAGCAAATACATGGTTGTATCAACCAATGACTCTATGACTCCAAGTTTACATCAATTATCCAAAGAAACAGGCCTATATCAATGACATACATGGATTTGACATTCAAGACTCCATACATGACTAAATTTGACTATTTTTACAACATGATTCCCTTCATGATGATACATATGTATGATTGATACATGGCATCAATAAAATAATATAATTACAGTGCATGATTACACATGTCTACTCATATCATCACAAACAAGAATTTCAGCAGCAACATATGTGGAGCTCTCATATAGATGTAATCATAATGCAGATCATTTGGACCATATAAAGTCCTAAAAACCAAATATTATAGCATCAACATATCGCATACCAACCAACAACAAATAACACTCCATAAATAACATGGCATACTAAAACACACACACACACACACACACACACATCCTTCTTATCAATGAATATGCTCATAGTAAGTAATGAAAAAAGAATTATCAGTAGCAATAATATGAACCCATCATAGATCAACACACTCTCATAGAATCCCAAGCACTATATAGGTGTCATCAATAGTCTGCAATAAACCAATGTCAAATTATAATGCAAACAATGAACTCTTGGAAGTATATGAGAAGCTCCTCCAAAATTTGTGTCACTCCTTCATTATCTCAAAAGATAATATATGATTTTATAAGATAATAATAGTGCACATACGTGATTTTCCTTCATAGGAAGTGCATATACAATGTAAAATGCTAACTTTTTCTCAGAAACAAATAACCACAATGCCACCTGAACATGTCATATGTTTTCCTGAACACAATAACTCTACCAGATGCAACATTAGTAGCATAAATAGGTATATTATAGCAACACATGGGGTCATCATTAAATTTGAAATAACACACATGAATAACTCCACGTGATATCATGCACCATTGATTTTTTGGACTTGATTTCCATCAAGCTATCATCTGCTCCACATGCAATTTTGTAGTCCTTTTAGAAATATGCATAAGGTACAATCCACTACAATGGGGACTATATTCCCTTACTCTGAATCTAAAGAGGAGGAACTTGAGTTCTTATTTCTTCCTGGATTTTTCTTTAGAACATATACCTTGTATGCATTTCTGATTCCTTTTTCTCTAACTTTTCTAGTGCCTTCTTCTATAATTTTACATCCAGTTGAGGTAAATACAACTACATGCCCTATATCAGTTATTTGACCCATACTTAGAATATTCTGCATTAACCCTTCAACTAACACTACATTATTTTCTTCTGTATTTTTAAAATCAAGAACAACACTACGTTTTCCTAATGCCTTTGCTAGTGCACTTTTTCCACGAATAACCTTACCACTCCTATTTTTCTTGAGAGAGATAAATTTTCTCTTATATCCATACATGTGATGAGAGAATCCATTGTCTATGTACCATTGATCTTCTTCTTCAAGTTCACGTAGAGCAAGGCCACACTTCACTTTCTCTTCTTCTTTTTTATTAATATGAGTGCTAGTGGATCTATATTTTTCAGATCTTTTGATGAAAATATTCTTGTTTGGTTGCTTGATTTGGATGGAATCTACTTATTGTTTGAAATTTCTATATGAATTTATTGACTTTGCCATAATCACGGGATCTCGTAGCGATATCTGCGTGAGCACTCATCATAAAGATGTTCGATGGAATTTCCCCTTCCTGGGTACCTTCAGAGGAAGCCCCAGGATTTTGGTTCGCGCCAACAACTAATTACCGCCCTTGGGGAAAAGGGTTTGTTAACACAGCCTGGGAACTAGAAGAACCCTGCTGGGATAACAGGCGCTGAGCATCCTGAATTTAAGGGCAAAGGTGTGTGAGATGGTCTCCAGTACAAAGCTTGCACGGAAAATTTACTTTCTTTTTCTCCTTTTGACCCTCACCAACACGCTTGTTGGTTTTATTTGCATTTCCCTTCCCGTTCTTGCCCTTCTTCTTGTTATTTCGTCCCTTCTTCTTCCCATCGGATTGTTGATTTCCTTTGGGATCAGAAGCTTGGACAACATTTATGGACAAAGACTGGGAAGGTGATGAACTCCAATGAGGCACATCCCGGCAGAAGGAGCGGTTATGGGAACAATGCTGCCGATTGATTAGCGGTGAGTACACTTTTCTGCGGCCGTCCAAGCAAGTCCGTCACCATGCGGACCAGGTTTAGGTTTCGACAAATCCAATTTGGAGCGAGGAGCATTGGGAAAGTACTTATAAAGTACCCTAGACTGAGAATAGATCAATTCTAACTGCTGGGCCCTAAAAATGGCCTGCTCCTCAGAAAATACCCCAGATAGGGATACATCCTTTGAAATATCTGACTGCAGTGATTTCAAAAACCACTCGAGAAGGAACTCACCTGGAATATGAGCTTTGATAAGCCTCTTCCTTCTCCTCCATTCCTGAATGTGATCAGAAATGTGATTTGCCTCATCCTGTTTAAAATTAGCCAGGAGTTCGGTCCCAGCCTCATATCTAACAGGAAACTGAAAATGGTTTAGAAATGTGATAGCCAGTTCCCCAAATGTGGCGAAACTGCCCCCGGTGAGCTCGATATACCATTTGGCAGCATTCCCAGTTAGGGTGCGTTGAAATAATCTCAACCTAATCGAGTCATCAATCAGGGAGTTCGAAGAGCACCATAAGTGGAAAGTGGTAATGTGGTCCACCGGATCCTCTCCACTCTTACCTTCAAACTTTGGAATGTCTGAATGAAGTTTGGTTGGGACCGGAGGCCACCCCGGACTATAACGGATCGGGTCATTAGTCAACTTCGACAAATCTGGCAAGTTTGACGTTGCCAGAAACGGTAAGCGAGGCAGAGCCTGAGAATTCCATCCTTGCGGGGATGGATTCCCAACATTCTGAAAAGAATAGCCTGGATTTGATAAGGCACCAGGCTACCAGAAAGGACTCGTAGAAAACGGAGAAGAACCTCCTCCCCACGCCGAGTTACCAAAGCCTAGACCAGTTCCCCCCGCTGAAGTATTGATTGAAGAGGAGAGCCCCTGATAGGGGTTCCAAGCATTAGAAAGAGGAGAAAAAGACTGATAAGCACTCGATGAAGGGAAAGCAGCATTCGCCAGTGACTGCCGAAGGCGGTTCCCTACCCGGTAGCCAATAAACACAGGATTCCGTCCCGTAAAAGTAGTCGAACTTTGCCCAGATCAAGGAGTTGAAACTGCGGGTCTAGAGACGTAGCGGGGGAAAACGACCTAAAGTTGGGCCCGGGAATATTCTTCGGTCCCCGAAGGAAACATGAAACGAAGGTGATCCACTAGCCATCGAACATGGGCGTAGATCCGGTGAAGACGACGAGAAAAGTAAAAGAAAGGACTTCCCTAATGGACATCCACAGAACAAAGGAGACCGAGAATGGGAAGCATGTGTGGGTGAACCCGAGCCAAACACGGCCCGAAGCCTTCGACGATCGAAGACGAGCAATGGTGCCCACCAACTTCAACGACGAGTGCGAATGCCTGCAGCACTCACGGTAGAAGTCGCGTTCCCATTCGTGGCCATCGAAAGATAAGAATGATATGGAAGATCCGGCGGTCTCTCAGACTCCGGTCCGATGTACTGAAGAACAAACGGATGATCAGGAGGAAGAGGAGATGGACCTGTAGCAGGAGGCTCAGGTATATCTTCTATCTGAAAATCTCCTTCCTGAGGAAACAACACTCGCGAGGTGAGCGGAACGCTCCTCTCGGGACCGACACCGGAATCAGCAACGAAACCTTCAGATCTTGGTGGAGGATCTCTCTCCACAGCGTCAGACTCAACAGGGTGGTAACCACCTGCTAAATCGCTCCTACGCCTTCTCGAAGAAGGCTCTGCACTCTCGGGAGATAACCCCCGGATTCTCCTCGAACGTCGAGGCGCTTGATCAGCCACTTTTATAGATTTATTATATTAGACTCAAAAAGTGAAAAGCTAGGCAAGCTAGGAGCAAAGAGCACTCACTAAAAATAAAAATCCCTGAGAAACAGCAAGAAAACAGCCTCCAAGTATTTCCGCTCCGGGTGATGAGGTCCGGACACCAAAATACAGGAAAGCGAAGTATCGAGACCTCCGACGATGCTGGGATGATTGGGGCCCCGGAGAAAAACCCAAGCGAAGGTGTCGAGAAATAGTTACGCGGGCCTCCAGCAGGCCTTTGCCGGCTCAAGCACCCAAGCCCCGCAGGGCACCCCCGAAATGCTGCTTTGAAAGTGATCGACGTACGCATAAATTGCCACGGGTGTTCCCCCCACGATCCTCGCGTGGAACCTAGGGGTGGCGGCTGTGGACACCAATCCGTGTCGAGAAGGTGGGCGGAGATGGTCTTCGAGAATCGATTCAGCTAATCGGAGGGAAGTATCCCTCTTCTCCAACCTTCACTTCCCCTCGCGCTTGACTCTCGGATGAGAGCTTTCCCGATCCACCTCACGGAGTTGGATTTCGCTCAATTAATCAACTTCTATGTTTGTTTGAGTGGCCTTGGAGAGTTAACTCTCCACTCACCTATTCCAAGGCCCTACAACCTAGCTAGTTGGTGATTGACACTTAGAAAAACTTGCTAGTTTGATTTTAGATTAAATCGCTTATTTTAAGGGCTGTTATATTAAGTCACAAGGATATGGAGATGAAACATATGGTGTTTTTGACGCAAAAGAAATTAATAAAAACTTAACTACATGCACATGCAGTTCTTTGTCTTTCGATGAAAAGTAATCTCTATACAGGTTCTACGAGACTAAAAATTTGTATTTTTTCTTTTCAAAAAGCAAACCCACACTCTCAAAAACTAAGCTAACTAAATGATTCAATGCACCTAATGCAAATCACTACAAGCATGTAAATCCTAAGATGCAAATTTCTCTTAAAACAGAGTGAAATTTCCCAAAAAGCTCCTTCAGTTTTAACTCTTATTTTGTTGTCCAATAAGATAATTCTTTAAATCAAGAACTCTTAAAATAAGGACACCAAAACACTTAACAATAAGAAGAAGAAATCAAATGACAACTCCTCCTCAAAATCAAGCCTAAAACTAAAGCAAGAAACTTCACAAAAGCTCCAAAAGATATGGCCAAACGAAAATGAAAATGCAACAACAAAAACAAAAACAAGAGACAATGTTTTTTGAGTTTTTGAAATGCAAAAAACAAAAAGCAAAACAAATGTTTTTTGGGCTTTTTAATTTTATAAAGCAAGAGCTCGAAAAGACCAAGCACAACTATCAAAATCCAAACCAAAATGAGACCGAATTTCAAGCACAAACTTCAACAATGCTCCCAAACCTTATAAAGCTAACAGTAGCAAGATCAATAAGAGCAACGGAAGACCAAAAACTCAGCCACTCAGCCTAGACAAATAGTGCAAACTTCGTTGCAAACAAAGACTCCAAAGAATCAAGAAAAGTTCTTCGAAAATTGCAACAAAACCCTAGCCTATGGAACTCACGAAAACCAATAAAAAACGAAGCAAAAATCACAATGCAAAGCACAACACAAAGATAGGAGCAAGTCAGTGAGCAGAAGCTCTCTGTTCTGATAAAGCAGAACAGCCAAGAATGCTCAGAAAGCGATCTTGGAACTCAATCCAGAAGTGCCAGCACCAAAAACAAAACTTTTGCCAAAAGACTAGTTTCCACTCAAACAAAAGAGAGAAAAGACATGAAACCACTTCCTTCACACTCCAGTAAGTACAGAGACTCTGTAGAAACAGGCCTCCACAGCCAGAAAGGACCAAAAAGTCAAGAATCCCAAAAATTCAAAATCTGCCTAGGTATACGCTACTTCACAGCTATGCAACCAGCGTGCATACGCGTCTGTGCTAAGGGAAACTCGCGTATACGCGGGTTCCTTTAGACAAACTTGCGTGTATACGCGACTGTGTGCAGAAAAAAGCGCGTATACAAAGGAAAATAATGAAAAAACAAAAAGGACAAGCCTGGAAAAGAAACCAGGACTTCAGACTGACTGCAAAAAAGTAAACTGGACTGCAAATGAAAGATAAAACTGTCGGCAACCTACCGAACAGCTGAAACAACCCAACAGGAGAATCACATGAATGTGATCCCCAGTGGAGTTGCCAATTCTGTTTCGGGGAAATATCACCCTAGAGGTTGGTTGGGATACAACCTCCACAGAGCAGGGGCATGCTACTTAACAGAGACTCACACAACCATGCACGTTCAGAAAAACTAAATAGAGTAGAATGAGAAAGTTACCCGTTGGTCCTACGGTTGAAGTAGATCCAGCAGGGTTCAAACCCCCAGCAACCATCCTTCCTTCTTAACCTGAAAGACAAGAAGAAACCAGCACGAAGAACAAGTTGTACAGCATATATCTACTCTAAATGTTAGTGAGATTCATGTAAAACATTAAATAAATCATAATGAATGCTTGTATAACAAATATTCTCATACATAAAAGCATACACTAACACGTTTATTTCGGGAACAACATGATACTTCTGTATTATAAATAGCATGTACAAAAGTAACGGGTGGAGAGATCACCTGATCCTTCCAAGGCCTTCGCAGACCGTCGTCCGGATCCGTCCAGCCCTTGCCTCGCTAAGACTCCTTCCAAACTGGTGCATACGGGATAACATATAAAGGGATGTGTATCTCAAGGAAACAAGGGTTTCCTACAATGAACTGGGAAAGTGCAGGAGGCACGGGGAATCAGACTTGGATAGGGAATACCAACAGAGTATAATATCAATAAATTCTCTCTCCCTTAGGCCATACACATGAGGGCTTTTTATAGTCCCTCCAAGTAGTTTCAACAGTTGGAAACAGTTGGCCACGGGCTGGGGTGGTTGAACTACCTGAGTAACCATCAACCCAGCGCGAAATTAGGGATTTTTTATATATATTTTTAATCATTTTAATGGCATACGCGGAAAAGTCTAGCTGTACTCGCGTATACACGCGGAAAAACATGGGCATAGTCGCGTATGGAGGATTTTACATTGTTTTTAAGTGAATTTGTCCAAGTCTGTAGGAATGGGTGCCCATAAAGCCATAAAGCAATCATGAATCATGTCAAGGTGAGAAATGATGCTATAACACCTACATTTTTTTCCTACATGTCCAAACTTATTACATGTATGACACCTTATGTCCAAATAAAAGCTTACGTAAAAAAATACTCTTTAAATAAATTTGAGTATCTGGGGCCCGTTGGACCTCCTGAGGAGAGACTATTTGCTTGAGGTATGAATAATATTCTTCTGCAATTAGCTGTAATGCCTTCAAAGTTGTGATAGATAAAAAATTCAATATCATTGGACAAAGGAGAAAATAGATTTTTATTTCTATTATTAGGAGAAAATGACTTCCTTGGGAAGTTCACTTTTGTTGGTTGTTGGGTTGATTGGCTTCCTAATTATTTATCAAAATTACCCGCAAAATATTGTGATATGGATTCTCCATTTACAGTTTCATGAAAACCAAGGCTTTATTTGATGGAGGGAGACCTTTGACTATTAAGAAGGTTATCCAATTTCTTTGTACTATCTTGATTCACCTTTCAATATGATTACCTCAACCCCCTTCTCTATTTTTGTCTCTTCCAATTGTGTTATTAACTCAATAATTTATTCCTTAAGCCCATTTTCATGTTATTCAAATACTTGAAGTAGCTCCTCATTTCGTTTGTTTGAACTTTCAAGATCATATTTGAGAGAGATGATCTTTGCTTAAATTTATTAAAAATATTTTTTCTTATAATTAATTTGTTCTTTTATTGTAGCATAGGTTATAGATTCATCATGGTTCATGTTTTCATATTCTTGTAGCTTAATCTCAAGACTGTCAATCCTTTTCAAAGAAGAAACAATTTTTTCTTCTAAGATTAAATACTTCCACTAACATTTCTTATTTTGAATCAATAACTCCATATGATATAGTAAAGGATGTTTCATGGTCACAATCATCTTCTAATAGACTACAAGCTCCTTTAGATTCATTTAATGTTTTAGAAACAATATTATTTATCGCTTTACCTGATGAATGAATTTATTTGTTTAAATGTTTTCCTTCTCCTTGATGGATGGCCTGTAGATTATCCCATACCTCCTTTGTGGTTTCATAATACATAATTTTTTCTAATTTTGAATTAGGTATATTTCAAAAGATTTCATTTAAATCTTGGCTATTCTTTTGTAGTTCTTTACCTGATGGTTGAGTTTTAGTATAACCATTACAGACTAAATTCTAAACATCAGATCCAAGGGCCATTAACCTAGACTTCATTCTTTCTTTTCAATCCTAATAATTAGCATAATTAAGTAAAAGCATGCCTTTATTATCCATAGTCTCTGACTTGGCTTGTCCCGCTATTGATTGTCCTTGATCGATAATTTTAGATATTGCTACTAAACATGATATACCCCTATCATTGTCACAGATGTTCTGAAATGACTTCTTTCTTTTAGCTTCCGATCTTCTTGTGCTTCCCTCCCATGGTTGTCGATTTTCTCTCAAGCAGATAAGATTTGCTGTAGATACCTGCTCTGACACCAATTCTTAGAAATGCTAAGGGGGGTTGAATAAATATTTCATTTCAATTATTCTTCAAGTGCACTTTCAAAAATTTATATGCTACCGCCTATGTTCACTACTTTAATTAATTAAAAACATGCATATTCATAATACTTATCTTGTCATAGTTTTTCATCAATCATTATCTCATTAGTCATATTATGCAGTAGATATAGGCATGTCTAGTGAACTGGAGATAAAAATTAGGCTAAAATATTAAAGTTCTCAGAATCTCCTAAAACTAACATCAAGTCATAGTGTTTGTCTTCCTTATTTCAATGATGCTTGAATTGCCTCAGTCCGACGTTGTATGAAAAATTTAGGGTGTCATGAAGTTTTTGAATAACAAAAAAAAATTCCAAGTGGGCTGACTCAGCAGCTGAATTGGCAATCCATACTGATGATGTCCTGATGATGTCATCATGCCAACTAAGCATATAGAGGTCCAACCAAAACTCACCATCTGTCGAATCCGTACAATTTTTGTTGGCATTGTTTGATTGGTTCATGCATTTAAAGCAGTCCAATAGAAGGCCACCATGTGGCCCAACCAAAGGCCTCCATGTTGCCTCATCACTAGTCAAAATTTTTGGTATGAGCCCAGAGAAATCTGTAGGATTCGACCACAAGGTCTGCCACACACAAACCCCATGACTTGCTAACATGTCATTGCTTTGTTTCTTAACATATTATTTCCTCATGTTATAATTGAAACCATATTATTTTCGTATTAGGGAGAGGGGTTAGGCGTTAGCCCTGGCCCTTAGTCACAACACTGTCCATAGGACTGACGACGGAGGAAATTTAGAGGGGGTGAGGACCCCTAGTCACAAGGTATAGCATGGAACCCACACGACCACCAGAGGTGCGAGCAGAGAGGGTGTGTAATTGGGCCCTGGCCCTTGGTTATCAAAAATACCAATACGACTATTACCAAGAGCTCTGGTGGATATAGTGGGTAGTTGGCCACAACCCTCAAACATGTCGCTCCATGTGACTGTAGGCCAACAGAAAAGGATCTAGTGTCGGCGGGGGGGAAAAATTGGCTCGAATACCTTCCATATGCACCCATGTGATCCTAATTTTTCACTCATAGGGTTATTGGGAAAATTAAATAAGCGACAAAATGAACCATTTGCAGTAGAAATTGTTGCCTCCCAATCTGTTTAAAAGGCGAAAATGTCACATCGTTAGCAGGTATTGTCAAATTGAGGGACAAATAGTAGAGCTTGGCCTGGAGAATTATCAATTTCTCATTTTTTAACCTTTTTGAACTCAACAATATCCTAGATGGGATTTTTTAAGTGTCTTGGATTCATTGGTAGTCTGATTTTTATGATTTGAGCACTTTTGGAAGGAATTTTTGCAAGAATGAGTTTTTAGTGCCAAATACAATCAAATTTTTGAAGCAGTTTTGAAGGCATTTTGAGCATGGAGAGAACCTTGTAGGGGTTTTAAAACCTTCTTATTTCATCTACAACAGTTGTGACTTTTGTAGTGTATCTTATGTTTGTATTTTCTCATTGTGTGTTCTTGAGAGAAGATATTTTTTGTATTGGAATGTGGAGTTGTTGTACATTTTATGATTGGTTTTCAAGTGGTGTATAAGGACCTGATGTGTGAATCCATTTCATGTTGACATTTTTCATGACCTGATGTAGGCGATCATATTTTTGGAGTGATAATTCTTTGTGGGAAAATGTTTCCTAGTAGGGGAAGCAAGCCACTCATTTGTCAACAATTTTCATGTACTCTTTTACTAATGAAATAAATAGAGCAATCTAGTTGTTGGAGTAGGCCCAAGGATGTAACCCAGGAGTGGTGACCTCCTTCATAAAATGTTGGTTGCTACTCTTCATGTCTACTATTTTGAGTTTCATGTGAATGTGTTACTTTCTAAAAGTTCATGTGAAAACTAACCCACCACCTTGAAGATATTATAAAACTTAATTACATTTAAAAACCATTTTGTTTACTTGTAAAGCATAAAAGGATGATATTTTTTTAGAGGAGAATTTATCCTCTATTTTAATATCATTTTTGGTATCAAATATGGTTCTGACCAAGTTTCAAGTATGGATAAGAAGTTGAAGCGGGAAAGTATCCAAGAGTTAGAGTAGATTAACTTGTCTCTGCGAATGGAGAATGTTGAGCTGAGGAGATTTATTGAAGTCGCTGAGGAGGAGAAGAGGAAAATGAGCCTTCAGTTGTAGCATGTGTTGCAGGAATAGGTTGGTGAGAGTTCTAGTTTAGAAGAAGCAAATAATTCCTCCAAGATGAAGCCAATATGTTTGCATGGTTCAAACACAACATATCGACCTTATGTGGAGAATGATGTTTATGTGTTTTTCCAGAACCTAAGAGATTATCCTTATGTGTATTTTTAAAAAGTGGGTGGCTTTAGTCATCATTGAATTCACAATCAACATATGAAACCGAGAATATGTGTGAAAAAAAAAAGGAGGTAATTAGCATCTCTATTTCTACTCCTTTACTTTATGTTGATAGCACATCTTTTGTAGCTTTGAAAATCATACTAAAGGCATTGGTATGAATTTGTTGACTTGGATAGGTTATGAATGAGGAGATCATAGAATTAATGGACAATGTATCACTAATCCTATCGAGGTAAAGGAGTGGCCATGATATGAAGGATTGGGCTATGGTCAAGGAGAAATTGGAGAGTGCCCTAAATTTTTTGAGGAAAAGAAAACATCAAATGATGACATGTTACACCATGATGGTAGTGAGAATGGAAATTTTTCTCCAAGGAGATATGAATGTTTCAAAGGACATGCAATTTCAAGTACTCATCGTCAAAGTCACAGCCCAAGGGACAGGTGTAAGTGTCATGAGAATTTTAAAAATGTTCATGATTTTGATTATTTATGGGACATGTTTCCTTACACATTTTGTGATGCAGCTGACCTTTGTGTGGTTGAGTGTGAGAAACAAAAATTTAAGGTCAAGATAATGGACCAAATTCTTGGAATAAAGCATGAAGAACCTCTCTCTAGTTTGAAGACTTCCTTGTCGATGGGAAAATGAAAGCATTTTTGTACCCATTGTAACATGAATGGGAATCAAATAGAAAGGTGTTGGAAACTTCATCTAGAAATTCGTCCCAAGAAGGACAAAGAGGTCATACAATCCATTGCAGGGAAAGCCAAAGGTGGAAAAGAGGAAACTAGTGTAGTTACTAAGGCATCCTTCAAAGCAGAGTGGGTGCATAAAGAGAACCCATAAGCCTAAGATAGGAAACTGTTGGGTAGGCTATTTTGTATAGTTTTATTTCTTTGTAAAATTGTAAATACTTATTGTACATTACCATTTGGGGAATTTTTAAGGTGAAGACATGAACAATCACTTATTTTCAACAAGTGTGTTTTCCTTGACATGTTATGTTCTTATAGCTTAATGATGAGTCCAATTGTTTGAGGATGTTTTTGGGATAAACATTTGTACGTTGTCTATTATGTCTATAGTTGTGTCATGCACTCACTGATACAAGTGTTTTAAGATGAAGCTTGTTTTTGAATTTAATATTTGATAAAGATTGTGCAAAATATGGCTATGTTTCTATGGACAAAGCCAAGTGTTTCATTGAATAAATGCATCCAGTGTACCTTAGAGTAAAATGTAGTTTGAGGATAGTAAAGTAAAGTTTGAATTAGTGCATGAAAAGCATTGACTTACTTCTCATTTCCAATATGGTAAATGAAGTTTTTATTCAACAAGGAGGGACTTCAAGATGAAGTTTGTTTGAGCCAAGAAATATGGTTTTGGAGAGAATGTTCATATTCCATCCATCGAAGTTTTTGTTCCTGCATGATTTAAATAATTGTGACTCGATTCTCGACATGAAGATAAGGACTTCATGCAGAGGATAGGTGGAGTACCATGACTATATATTGAAGGCACAAACTGAAACATAACGGAAAGGATTGATATCAGAAAATTTTCTGAGTTTTTTCCTCATTTATTTACTAGGAGAAGATAAAATTTTGGGGTACAAAATTTCCTAGTGGGAAGATGTGATCCAGAGATCAAAATTATGCTATAAAATGAAAGTGTTTGGAATCTCCCGAAACTAGTATCAAGTC
This sequence comes from Pinus albicaulis, assembly GCA_034641835.2. Lineage (NCBI taxonomy): Eukaryota > Viridiplantae > Streptophyta > Pinopsida > Pinales > Pinaceae > Pinus > Pinus albicaulis. Next base: position 759,830,062 of record CM076570.1, on the reverse strand, counting down.
GTATTTCTCATCATCCTAATGCCAACGACACTTGAATCACCTCAATCCAACGTTGTATGATAAAGGTATGGTGTTCTGCATTTTTTTGCCAATAGCAGAAAAAAAAATCAGGTGGGATGTCTAGGCTGCTAACTGGGCATTCTATATTGTTGATGTCATGATGATATCAACATTCTAACTGGGCGTATGGAGGGAAAACTAGAACTCACCATGTGTCGACTTCATACAGGTTTGTGTTGGAACTATTCGATTGGTTCATGCATTTGAAGTGGGCCAATAGAAGGCCTCCATGTGGCCCAACCAAAGGTTGCCACATGGCACCTCATCAGTTGTCTCCTGTCAAAAATTTTGGTATGAGCCTAGACACATTGACAAGATTCGACCACAGGACCTATCACACAAAAACCCCATGACTTACCAGCAGGCCATTTCTTTGTTTCTTAATATATTATTTCCTTAGGTTATATTTGAAACCATATGATTTTCGCATTGGGGAGAGGGGTCGAGCATTACCCTTGGCCCCTAATCACAACACCTTCAACAAGACCGGTGGCAGAGGAAAGTCGGAGTGGGCAGGGATCAACCCTAACACTGGTCACAAGGTATAGCATGGGACCAAGTGTGAGAAGATAAGGTGATTAGCAGAGAGGGCGATCGTTGGGCTTCGACCCTAGGTTTCCTGGCACCCACATGACCATTGAAGGTGCAAGCAGAGAGGGTGGGTCGTTGGAACCTCACCCTTGTTTACCGAAACTATCCATATGACCATTACTAAGAGCTCCAATGGAGGGCACAGGCAGTTGGCACAAGCCCTTAAACACGTTGCTCCACATGAACGCATCCCAACAGAAAAGGAGTCAGAACTGGTGGGGGCAGACCGTTGGTCACAGCCGCCATCCGTATGCGCCCATGTGGCCCTAATTTTTCGCTCAGGGGGTTATTGGAAAAAATAGTGAAGCAAACAAAATTTACCATTTATGGGTGAAATTGTCACCTCCCGAATTGTTTAAAGGGAGAAAATGTCGCACAGTTAGCATGTTTTTTCAAATTGAGGGACGAATATAGGAGCTTGGCTTGGAGAAGTATAACTTACTCATATTTTAACCTTTTTGAGCTCAAGAAGATCCTGGATGGGGGTTTTGAGTGTCTTGGACTCATTAGCAGCCTCAATTTTATGATTTGACCACTTTTAGAAGAAATTTTGCACGATTTAGTTTTTTAGTGCCAAAGAAATTTTTTGGTTTAAAGTACTTTTGAAGTAATTTTGAGCATGGAAAGAAGCTTGTAGGGATTTTATAGGCTTCTTATTTCATCCGCGGTAGTTGTGACTTCTGTAGTGCAAATTTTCTTTGTATTTTCTCATTATGTGTTCTTGAGAGAAGTTCTTTTCAGTACTTCAATGTGGAGTTGTCATACATGTATGCTTGGCTTTCATGTGGTGTACAATGACCTAATGTGTGATTCCTTTTCACGTTGATATTTTTCATGAATTTTTGTAGGTGGTCATATTTTTGGAGTGAGAATTCTTTGCAGGAGAATGTTTCCTTGTAGGGGAAACAAGTGACTCAATTGTCAACAATTTTCATGTACTCTTTTACCACTGAAATCAATAGAGTGATCTAGTTGTTGGAGTAGGCCCAAAGATGTATCCCAAGAGGGGTGAATTTTTTCATCAAATTTTGGTTTCTACTCTTCATGTATACCATTTTTAGTTTCATTTGAATGTGTTTCTTTTTAAAATTTCATGTGAAAACTAACTTTCCCCCTTGATTATATTATAAAACTTGTTTACATTTAAGAACCATTTTTCTTACTAGACAAGCGTTAGAGGACACTCATTTTTTGAGAGGATAAGTTCTCCAGTTTCACGTCATATAGCATCATTAAAAATAAGTGCATATAAATCATAAGAGAGAAACATGTCATCAATACATCAACACATAAAACATAGGGACAGTAGATTTTTATGTGGAAACCCAATTAGGATAAAATATTTGTTGCTATCATATCTGTCTTTTTTCTTATTATAAATAAAATATGCTTACGTCTTGCACTAGTGTAGACTCTTTCCAGTGTGTAGGATCCTACCTGTGAGAGGCTACAATCTCCATAAATTCTCCAGCTCTGTTTTGAAGGAAGCTACTACTCCCTGATCAAGTTCACTGACACCTACTCCCTCATCAAGTTTACAGGCTACCACTAGAAGGAAGCTCCTACTCCCTCACTAAGGGTTAAAAACCCTAGAATATTTTTGGACCATGTTTCATAAACTTTCACCCGAGATCTACTTGTCTCAAACCAACACAAAAACCCGCAGGCCACATTTCATTCAATTTTCAAACTAGACCCACACCAACCATTATGCTAAATCAATGAATACCAATAAATTCTCTAAAACCAAACATTGATTATATATTCTCAAATTTTATACTTGAATACCAAGATACTAATTATCCCTCTGTGACCAAATCACTGATAAAATATACCAAGCCAAAATATCAACAATGTTGACCAATGCTAAGTCAATAGTCATCTATCAACACCATATTCATTATACCATTTAACTCCCAATGATGAAAATATGAAGCAACTTAATCATCAATCTACTCAATAAGTCACGTTTGAAAATAAATATCAAAACAACACTCAACAAAGAAAAAATTCTCTCTGTAGCAAATCAACTCTCAACACATTGATCTCAATCAACATACAATACCACTTCTACAATAGTTCAAGTAATAACATTCAATATATAAATATTTGATCTGAATTTTCAACCTTATTAATCAAACCAGAATATATACGTGATTTTCATTAAAGAAACATGCATATATATGTGCTTATTACATATAGGAATAACATACACATCTCAAAACATTATGTTCATTATTTTTACCAAATCCTGGTAGTAAACCATACATCATAGTGACATCATCAAGATTTGATATCCATCAACCAATAGAAGCAATGACCATATTCAACAATGAGAAAGAATAATAAAAATGTTTTTTTTTTACTCATAATGTATACATGACTATTCAGAATCAGATATGTGTATGTGTGTGTTATTCATGAACGCAAGTAGCATACAGATTTAGAACAGTTAGTCATTAAATCCTCTCTACAACAAACACAACCATATCTAAAAAAACAACATCCATTAGATAGACTCATCATCAAATTAAGAATATACTACCATACATATCTTATGAAAAAACACCATGTTTCTATTCACTAAATCATCAATAGGATACTGCAAAAAACCTCTCATATGTGGATCCATTTATCCCTCCATACACACACTATCAAAGTAATCTCTGCATACATATTATCATAGATTTTGATAATCTCTGCACTCAGAGTATTGCGTACATTTTCAAATATATCCTAGAAGCATACTCTCTTCTCTAATACATCAACAATGAGGCAAGTCATCAAAATCATTATCATAGGCATTAACTTCTGCATAAACCCTCATCAAGCACAAACATAGAGACATGATCATATTGATATGAAATCAATATACAAAGGAATGGTATGCATAAAACATTATTAAACCAATTCATTTTCCCTCCCATACATCTGAAATAACCAAATCAAAAAATCATATCCATTAGTTGTCCAATACATCATCACATCTCTAATGTTTGAGCCTCCTCCTTGCACCCTAGTGCACACTTGTTCCAAATCAAATCACAAAGGAATAACCCATCAAATGCACAAAAAATTTCTTAATATCCTTCTCCTTTTATAACTTTTTTCCTTTTTAATACCATAGGAAATGCCCTTGGATTTATTGATGGGAAGTTTTGATGAGATCAAGTAGATGTTGTCATGCCAAAAAATTGGGAGATTACCATGGGAAATGCTCATGGTTTTTTATTTTCCATGTGGAGGGTGATGTACACAACTTTTTTTCTTAATACTTGCATATGTACATGAATTTTTCTCAAATAAGTAGCATATGGTTTTGAAAACTACAAATTCTTCAATCTATCTCAAATTAAACTTGTCAATACACTTCCTCATTCCTTGCAACACTTAAATATTCATATTTCTTGCATCAAATTACTTGTTGAAGCTTCGAAATGTTCTCGCTCAATATGAGAGGAATTTCCCTATTGGAGTCTTTATTAGACTCCTTTCCATTGGGATGACAACTCTGATGGGTTTAATGGGTCTCTAGTTACCTGTGTGCTAAGGCTAGTCTACGCTAGGGTTAGTCTAGCTTAACTACTTAATATGTATAGTATGCACAATAATGGTCTTCAGTTTGTTTGTAGGAAATGATAATTTTGATTAAGAAACTAAAGGAAATGGAATCATTTGTATGATGTTGCTTTATATGAGATGATCCATTTTCATGTGATTGATACCAAGGCTCATTCCACCCACAGGAATTCTTTCTCCTATGAAAGGAGACTTAAAGAATGAATAGCACAAATTAAAGAAGTTGAATGAAAATGAAAAAGTTTTTCAATAAAAAAAATAAAGATAAAAATAAAATAAAAAACTAATTTAAATACTACTAAATCTATATAACTGCTTGCAAGCCACGACATAATTGTTTAAGCATTTGGGTAGTGAAAGATAAGTAAATCTATTGCTAATATAGATTAAACAAGAGGCTATAATGTAAACTGAAATATGAGAAAATAAAACATAGTCAATTAGTTGAAAACAATTCCCAACTCAAAGAATTTTAAATACATGTTTATGATCCATATTAATTGAATATGTGTATGAAGGAAGAGAAAAGGATGGCAATTTGAATATAAAAGATTCAACAAATAACCATTCTAAATACACCGGTAAATCAATGATAGTTAGTCAACTAATTGTAAATAACTCATGTAATCTGCAATATCCAAACATATACTAGTAGAATATATATATATATATGTGTGTGTGTGTGTGTGTGTGTGTGTGTGTGTGTGTGTGTGTGTGAAAAAGGAAATTAAATGAGTAATGTTCAAATTTTAAATTTAGAAAAACTTATTATAATGACATTTTCATGAATGGAAACCAATATTTGCATATATTTGTAAATGATGGAGATAAATTCACTATCTACATATATGAATTAACAAACATTATTGTACAATGTGTCATAGATATTTATCTAAATTGGTCGATAGAGACCTGCAAAAATATCTCACCACAAAATGTGAAGAAATACAATCGATTTTAAAATATATATAAAAATAACACTTTTACCAACAAGAGTGTTGTATCATTTGCTCCATTCAACATCAAAAATATATCATTTGTTCAATACCCCTGAGAGCTCTTTCTCCTCGGTTCTTAATCCTCTCATTATATAAACAATGCTCCCCTCACGAGTCTCAACTTTTTTTCTTTGTTTTTTTTTAAAATACCCCCCGAGAGCTCTGTGAGTTTGATCTTCTCTCTAAAAAATGCAGAACCTATATGTTCCCACTACAATATAGAGAAATTATGTGTTATATCAATTATATCCCATGCTACTAAACATACAAAACTAACAATTTGTTCCATAATTTTCTGATTTTCTTACAAACTAGCTTAGATCCATATAACATTGGATGTATCATGTGCTGAGGGAGATCAAATCCATAGAGGTAAAAACCTTTCCTCAATTTATACAAACAAAAAAGAAGGTTTTCACCATGAGCTATTTGATTCCTATCTCGGTGCATGATAGATCCAGTGTTAGATGGATCTAAGTTGGTTTGTAATAAAATCAGAAAAAAGATGGAACAAATTGTTAATTTTTTATGTGGAGTAGCATGGGACAGGTGCTATAGTATCAGATGATTCTAAGAGGCTAAGGAACATGAGATACCCAAAAAAGAGAGAAAAGGTTTCACAAGATAATCTTGGGAAATGCCTTAATTAAATTAATTTTCCAAAATTAAAATATTTTTTAAGTCTAACTTAGGGAAAGTGGTAAATTAAACTTAATTAATGAAGGATATTTGAGATTTCTCTAGAGACTTTTATTGATGAAGTCTAATTGATCTTAGTCATCGATGGATATTAAATCGTGGCCAGTGAAGACTCAATAATATATTATAAAACTAGGTCAAGGGGATTGGAGAAGAGACATTGAACATCAGTGTGAGCAAGGTAGATCGAGCTATCCAGTTTGCAGTTTTCAATGAGGGCACATTTTGAGCCAGGGGAAGAGCATCGAAGAGAGGGAGAATAAGATGTTTGGGAGAATAGATATGAAGGAGACTTTCCTCAGTTTTCCAGTGTCCAAGAGGCAAGAAATGAGGAGGGTGAATTTTTTATAGAAGAGGATAATTTGTGCAGTGCGAGTTAGCTAGTATAGGAGTGTGAGTTGCCAGAATATGGTTTGATTAGTTTCTAGAGGTTGGATTAGTTTTTGTAAGGAAGAGAGAATTTATTCTAGAGGCAGAGGGAGGCTATCTGGACAATTTGGAGATAGATCTAGGGTTGTGTGTGTTTCTCAGAGGTAACAATGTGAGTTGACAGTGTGGGGTGCAAGTAGGCCAGAGGAGGTCGAGTTGATTTGAAAAGGATATATGGGGTCTCTAGTATATTTTGATAGCATATTTCTATAGGATAGATAGTTGGGAATCCAACAGGGCACTCACTACTTGATTTTTCCTTTTTTCTTTTGGACAATCTTACAAGTCCTCGAAAGCGAGGAAGAAGAACCAAGGCTAGCTCATTATTCCTTGTGGTATTTTCTTTATCCGAGTCTGAGATTTCAGACACATGTGATATTTTATTTGTAACTGTTCCTATTTTCCTTAAGCTTCAATTGGTGTGGGATCAAAAATGGTGAGAAGGATATCCATTTTTTGGATGAAGTCCTCTTTCCCTTCCTCTCTATCTCTCTCTCTCTCTCTCTCTCTCTCTCGTTTGTGCTCCTCGTTGTTCTATGTTCCTTGGGTTTCATGATTTTCTTCCATTTCTTCTTCATTTTATGATACGGGACTATGAGGGAATTTCCATCCTTTTTTCTTTTGACTTTTATTTTTGACTTTTAGTTTTTGTACCTATATTTGCAATTTTTCCTGTGCTTTGAAGGTGCCCTGTTTGTTGACATATTCTGCAACGGAAAGTCATGTTTTCGAAATCTAGCGGTTATACTCACCTGAAATCTTTGTGTGTCATATTGATGTTGAAGGGAAGGCCTTTACTTAGATCCATTTCAACACAAATGTTGGATAAAGTAAAAATTCCTTTTTCAATTATTTCACTATCCATCTTAAGGAATCTTCCCAAATAGTTTCCTATTTCTTCAAGAACCGAATGGGTCCAGAAAGGAAGCGGAAGGTTGTGTAGTCTTACCCATACCGAAATTTTTTATACTACCACTGAATTTGCATCGAAACTGGAAAACCATGGGGTAAAAAATAGGCCAGACCTTCCCCAAAACCATGGGCCCTTAGTTATGAAATATTTGAAATCGTTTTTGTGAACCAACCTGAACCACAAAAAATCCTTTGGCGCATAACTAAATATCGCATTCAGTAATCTAGTTCTGGTGAATCCACTCACTTAATGTGTCAGATTTTGGCCAAAAACCATTAAAATGGCTAGTGATTATTTTGGATTGAAGGATATTGAATAGATAATTGGCTTATGGTGATTTGATGGTTAACTTTGGTGCTTTTTCCAGCTTATCCACCATATAGGGGCTTGGGAGATTTGGGATTTGTTTATCTTATAAGACTGCTTTCCCCTTTAAAGAGTCTTTGAAAGAAATCTGGCCTTCTCCTGAGGAGGATGCTCTAGCTGGTAAAGGTGTTCCAGGAACCCCTCCGTGCAATCTAGAGAGCTGGATGATTATGGAGTTCCTTTGGATCCCGTATTCTTTCAGTTGTGTTTCATTCTCCAATATTTTACCGGAAAAAAGTAGAACTTGGGCTGAATAGGGGGGAGGCATATTACTATATGGCCTTTCTGCTTCAGAATTTTTATGGGGTTGTTGAGAGTTCTAACCTGATTTTCATAAGCCAATCCAGGCCATGTGAAAGTTTGGTCGAATAAAAGAAACCCTCTAGCCAATGAATCCCCAACGAAACTGCTAGTTGCTTCCCCAGATCTAGTTCCAAATATCTTGCAGGCTTTGACTCTAATTTGTACTTATTCAACGTTTGAAAGTGGATCCTGAAACTCTGGATCATCCTCTCGATGAGCATGGCCATCATTGTTGATATCTACAATACCCTTTTCCCCTTGTACGTGGGTCTCCAACTGTCATCACCGTGTATGTGATTTGGAGTGAAACAAGAGTCAAAGAACTATTTTGTCTCGTGCCCATGGCTGAAAGTAGTAAACAAGGTGCGAGGGTCCCCAGTTGCGGGTTTCGATTTTTCCAAGTGACGTGGACCACAATGTACCAGTGAGCCAGCTAGACACTGCAGTGTCTTGGGGCCAAAGACAACCCATCGAGGGTATCTCCTCTCATCTCTCGAGTGCCTGGATGCAGTGACCACTATGTTACCAGCAAACCCAACACCATGAACCCTAGCTCCTCTACCTTCCATCACGCTCTCATCTGTAGTGATTTTTTCTTCCTCAAGGCCACTAGGTAGTGTGAATTACTAGCCAAGAAAATTTATTTCCAATTCATGGTGAAGGAAAGGCTCAATTTCTCCTAGAAGCAGTAGCAACAGGGAGTGGATTTTCGGGAAAAGGTTCTGGTAGGTGGATAAGTGATTTTTCAGAGTAGATATAGGTGCAAATATTTGCAGCAAGGGGTTGCAGTTGCAGATCTACATAGGGTAGGAAGCGAAGAGAACACATAGAGCAGAATTTCCAATTTATTTCTCAAAGGGTTTCCAGTTTTTTAGCTGCAGGAGAAGAGGTTATGATTTCTATAAGCATAAGGCCATATAAAACTGATCAGTCTATCCATTACAATTTTCAAGGTTATATGTGTACATGCCAAATTCTAGAGAAGGAATTATGGGAGGTAGAGCGAGATACCTGGAATAAGAAGAAGGTAGTGCGAGTTTTGTGATGGACACCGGAGGCAAGTGTAGAAGAAGATTTTCACATTCTAGAGGGTGTGTGTGTAATGGAAAGAGGCTCGAGTTTCTATAATGAGAAATATATTTCCATTTTTTTATTCTCTATTTTATTTTAGTTTTGCAAATATGGCCAAAAAAGGACTCAAATATTAGGAAAATTTTATTGGAGCCTAAAACTTTGGTGTTTGGAAGGCCAGGATGAAATTCCTATTAGATGAGCATGGTCTGAAGGAGTTCGGGACAATAGTTGTAGCTAAAATGGTAGATCATATTCAGTTACATTAGTTCAGGAAGGATATGGCCAAAGAAAAGAGGATGGTTCTAGATGGAGTTTGAGATCATATCGTCCCAGATATTGTACACAATAATACCATAAAAAACATGTGGGATGTCGCTGTGAATTTTTACTAGGATCCTGTTGAATCCCCAAAAAATCCTAGCTTCAACATTAGGGAAACCCACCCGGTCTGAACCTTAGTAAAACTCCTTTCCTATTTGGGATGGTGGCTCCGACTGGATAATATGGGACCAGTTTCCCAATGATATATGGGTTGATGATTGGTTGTTTGTATAACGGGTAATGGAAATGATAATTAATCTAATCTATAACTTAATAAATACAAATAACTCTATTTTAACCCGGGTATCCTCTAATAAATGCAATTCTAGATTTGTTCCAATTAGATGAATAATCATTTAGATGGCTTATTCATCCAAAAGAAAGATGCATTCACATATAATAATTACTTTTTTTAATAAATTAAACAAAGTAATGATGATAACATATCGCATATATATATATATATATATATATATATATATATATATATATATATATATATATATATATATATATATATATAAACTCACATATATTTTGAAAGATAAAAATTCTAAGTTTTCAAAAATGATATAACAAATGATTGTTTCATATGCATACATATGTAAACAATAGAGATTTTCAAAGAGAATGTTTCATTGTATAAGGAAAATTAAACAACATGATAACGATAGAAATACTAGATACATTTGTAACATCCTGATGCAAATAACACTTCGATCCCGCCTTCTTAAAACATCTTCCAGGAAAAACAAAAGTGCAAATTTTTTAAAGCAATTTCCTCATAAAATTGCAGAATCGTGATCCACCATTAATAAAAATAATATATTCGGAAGTACAGAAGTGTAACTTCCCAAGTCAAAAATTAATACAAATTGAGGACCCCTTTCTAAATACATGAAAGGGGTTTAAATAATAATAAAACTAAAACAAACTATCTAAAACATCGCTTGAATGTTGTTGAAACTTCCAAAACATGAAAATCGGGGATCCGATTTCATAAAAATAGAATTTTTATCTCCACTAGAATAGGTTCATTGTATCTCTTTCATATCTAGTATGTGCAGCTGGCAAATCGACAACATTTTTTTCACTTCAGGAGGATGACTCAATCGAGAATTGAGCTGGCTAGTATATGTGGCATCCGAAAGCTCTAGAATCATATAACTGATGGCATGGGAGAGGCATTTTGTAGTCATCTGTTGGTTGTGTGGTTTAACCAAATAGAACCAGAATGCATCCCATGTGAGTCCTTGCATTGTGCCGATCTATTGGTCCTTGCTGGCTAAATCCTGCTTCCATTGTTTCTCTAATTCTTTGACTTTTGTGAGTTTCCCTGGGATGCAATCGAAAATCAAGTTGGCCATATACAAATTGTCGTTGACTAATTCCACTAAACTATTCATTACGACTCTTTCTCTGGAGGTAGCCCATTCTTCCTTAATTAACTGCGTTTCCCATTCTACAAACAAAATTTCCTTATGTGATTCTTGGATCTTGGGAAGATTGGTAGCTATGCCTTGGTCTGTGTCTTGCCATGTGAAGAACCCTGAAATTTTCTCATCGGAATATTCGAATTGAAGCCTTGTGTTTACTGTCTTTTCTATGAGCGATGTAGCTATTACACATAGAGGGTCGGCTAGTCATATTTTTTGACATAAAATATCAAGTTGTCGTGATAATGCTTTACTTGATTCAAGAGCCTCCATTTTGAATTGATCAATCTCAGGATACTCCTTAAATTTTTATATCTGTGCTTGTAACAAGGAACTCTGTTCTTCTTTGGCCATCTTCTCTTGTTGAAGCATTACTTGCAATTTGTTTAGCTCTTGAGACAGTTGTTGCTGCTTGTGTAGAGCTTGCTAGTCAAGCTTTTGTTTCTCAAGATTCAACTGCTCTTTAAGTTGCTTGATTTGTTGTCTTTCTTCAATTAGCTGCTATTCTAGCTGTGCTATTTTTTGATGATCCATTGTTTCCTTCTCTTCTAGTAGCGCTAAATTTTTATCTTTTTCTTTTATCAATTGGCTGACTTCAGATGATTTTTCCATTGTCATTGTTGTATAAGCCCCTGCATATTGAGATAATTTAGTTAAATCCTCTGAAGGATTAACTTCAGAATCCTTCCAAACAACATTCATTAATTCAACTTGAGGAGATGATAATAGACCCTGATCGATTTTTTTTTTCTTTCTTTTTTTTCTAACTACAGCCCTATGCTTTAGACTATAGAAGACATCCAAGGGTGGAATATCTTCAACCTTTAATACAATTTCCTCAAAAGGATTTTTTGGGATGATTTCAACATCTTGGGTATTAGCATTGCCGACTGATACTTCAACTTTAACACTGGTTACCATGGGCTGTTGTGTTGCGGGCGATTACATTGTAACCACATTCTCGGAATTGTTATGGCCCTTGATTTTTCGATCAAACTCCTCCCATTCTTTCAATAGATTTGAATTAATATGTATATCGGTGTCAAAGGAATCACCATCATTTTTACCTGTCTTTTCCTGTTCATTTTGAGTATCAGCCTTATTTCCAGTATTCTTCTTTTCCTGCTCTATTTCAGTGTTCTTTTCTTCACTATTTTCTTCCTGTTGCAGTAGGGGAGTAGTTCTCAACTGATCAAGAGGTATTGTTAGTAGTCTCTTAGTCCTGAACTGTAGGAACTTTTCCATGTCACTTGCTTCAAATTTTCATTTTTCTAGATGTTTAACTTGTGAAAAAACCTCGGCCGAGGAAAATAGATCATCAAAATCAGCATCGTCATGTTCGAATTTAGTGACTTGTACCATAGATGTAAATTTATAGGCAACTTTCTTAGGATCATATTGTCTTTTGGGGATGGATGCTAATCTGAGCTCTTTTATTTTTTTGGCTTCTTTCTCTGCATGCTTAAAATCATTTAGAGAAAAATATCCACATCGAAGGGGAAATTTAGGCCACATCTGCTTCTTTGAATTCTTCAGGTTCCTAGACATCCCTTTCTTTGTTATTTGATTGGCTATTTATTGAGCTAACAATTTATCGGGAATGTATAAGGGTAGAACATGGGGATCAGTGATGCTTCCAAATAGCCAGATATAGATGAATTTTTCCTTTCCAAACCAACTTCCGATTGAAGTTAGGTCAATGCTGGCCTCGTCGGATAACCTTGGAGTGGGTTTGTTGAATATAGCTTGGTGAACTGGTAAGATAAACCCATGACGAATTCTGTATATATGGTCTTTGTAATAGGCCTTCCACAGATATTTGTGATAAATGTGGATAGGAGTAGGGTTTTTAGGAGTACACTTCCAACCTAAAATAAGGAATTCAGAGTTGAAACATATGGTATCAATAATATAAGCACTCATATAAAATGGGGGTATTACCCGGGTAGTCACATATCTATTTTCCCTATAATCGAGGATTTTGTTTTCCATTGTATCAGATAAAATGGTTGGCCAATCCATGATGTAGGAGTTAACAACGGCTTCAATTAAAGGTACCATTTCAATAGAAAATTTAGTCGAGTTGACGGTTCCGAACAATCTACACATCATAGCTGCAACATAGCAATAAGGAGACGCTAAGAATTCTACAGAGTACATACCTCAAGATTCGTGCTTGTGCTTTTCTGGAAAATGCCTCCATTCTTTGATAGGATCCAACTCCAATTCATTTTCTTTGGCGAATGGAGGCATTTTCCAGAATGACCTTTTCAAGAGTTAATGGATGACCTTTTAGAGTTTTAGGTGCCAAGTTTTGGAAAAAGTCTTTACTCTTTATGAATAACCTTTCTCTACTTTATAAACTTAGAATGATTTACAATATTTTCAAGGTTTTGGAATATTTTACAAACTTTAAATAAGTTCTTAGAGTTTCATATTTTATTTAACTTTCCAAAACTGTAATCACTTCCTTAAAAATTTATATCTACATAAGCAAGTATTCACAATATTTTCTCAGAGATCTTTTCAATAGTAAAAGGCCAATAGAAGACTATTTACAATGTCATTTCTAAGGCAAACAAACTTTCATAATGAATATATATAAATAAGAAGGGGTTTCCTCCTTAGGAAAAGAATTTTTTCAAAATAAGCACATTCACAGGAAGAGACTCTCTCTTTCCCATTAGATCTTGCAATATGAATGTTGATGAGCCTATCTTTTCAATGATTTGAAATGGTCCAAGCCACATCTTTCAAAATTTGGTATGTTTACCTTTGTCTTCATGTGCTTTTTCCTATTTCAAAACAAGATCACCAATTTGTAATGTTTTATATCCAGTAGAACTTGCATCAAAAGAAGATTTTATAAGTTGTTGATGTTTAGCATCTCCCTTTCTTCATCTAATTTGAGGATTTGATCAAATCTTAATTGGACAGAGGATGAAGGATTTTCTTCAATAAATTGTACTAGGGCTAGAGATGGGAGTGCTAGGTTTGAAGGTATTACAACTTCTTTCCCATATACTATATTGAAAGGTGAAGTACCTATTGAGGACTTATGAGTTATATGATCTACCCATAGTGCAAAGATCAAAGACTTATGCCAATTCTTTTGATTTTGATCAATAGTTCTTTTAATGATTTTGATGAGATTCTTATTCGTTGATTCAGCTAAACCATTACCTTGGGGATAATAATTTGCAGAATATTTTAAATTAAAACCTCTTTTGAGGGAAAATTCCTTTATAATACTTCCAGAAAAATAAGATGCATTACCAAAAACAAGGGCATTAGGTACACCAAACCTGGCAATGATGAATTGATCAATGAATTCAATGATTGCATCATAATTGGCTACCTTTAAAGGAATTGCTTCTACCCACTTTGTGAAGTAATCTGTAGTTGTAAGGATGTATTTGTGTTGCTTGGAAGAATGTGGAACAATTTCTCCTATAATATCAAGTCCCCATTGTTCAAATGGTTGCTCAATGTTCACTAATTGTAAAGGAAAAGCTGGTTTCCATTGTCTTCCACTGGAAATCTGGCAAGTCTTACATTTCCTTACATAGTCATGGGCATCTTTAAACAAGGTAGGCCAGTAATACCCAACATGAATTATCTTGTGAGCTATAGTGTCTCCTCCAAAATGTCCACCTGCTGGTCCATCATGTAATTCCTCCTAAACCTTGTGTGCTTCAGTTTTTTCAAGACATCTTAGTAAAATGGAATCATAATTTCTTCTAAATAACACATCATTAATGATCTCAAAGTGTTTAGCTTTTAATCTCAAAGCACGCTTTCTTTTATAACTAAGATTAGGAGAAGCATACCCATTTTTTAAGTAAAAGATCAGATTAGCATATTGAGATTAAGAATTTATGATACTTATCTCATTCACTTGAAAAATATTATCTTGATCTTGATGTTCTGGAATATTGGAAGATCCTGCTAATAACCTGCAAAAACCTTGTCCTCTAACAATTTTAGCTGGTTTAATATCAATATCATATTCTTGTAAGGTTGTTACTCAATTGGCTCTTTTTTCTCCTACTTCCCTTTGTAATAGCAATTGTCTTACTGCAGAAAATGGGACAATGATTTTTGTATGTGTTTTTAGGAGAAATGGCCTAAAGTGTTTGATAGATTTAAAAACAACAAAATCTTGTTTTTCTACTTCTAAATAGTTAAGTTCAGCTCCTTGTAGATTTGAACTAAAGAAGGAGATCAGTGCTTCAATCTGCTGATCATTGAGTTGTGTCAAAACAATAGCATAAGATGTTTCAGTAGCTAGAGTGTACAAAATAAAATGATTAGAAAAATTAGGAGTATTCAATGCTGGAGCATTAATAATTTCCTATTTGATTGAATCAAAGGATTCCTTTTCTTTATGACCCCATTTGAAAACAGAATTTTTCTTAATCATATTTTGTAAAGGTAAGACTATATGAGAAAAATTGGGAACAAATATTTTTACAAAATTTCTCTGTCCCAAAAATGACTGCATGGATTTCTTATTATGTGGCAAAGGGATATCAAAAATCTCTTTTGTTCTATTAGGGTCAATATATATGCCATCTTTAGATACAAAAAATCCTAAGATTTTCCCTTCATTAAGAGTAAAGAATGATTTTTTGGATTTAAAGAAATGCATACCTTCTACATCGTTCAAAGATCTGTTTTAAATCATGTGGATGGTTGGCTCTTTTCTTTGAAAAGACAGTTATGTCATCTAGATAGAAGAAAACTAACCTATTAATCAAACCTTTTAAAGCTATATCCATGGCTCTTTGGAAAGTAGCTCCGACATTTATCAAACCGAAAGGAATTTTTTGGTAGGCATATGTTCCCCATTTGGTTCTGAATGTAGTTTTTAGTCTATCATCTAGATGCACTAGTATCTAATTATATCCTATAAAACCATCAAGAAAAGACATTAATTCAAAACCAGCCACTACTTGAAGTATCTGTTCCATTGTTGGTAGTGGGAAATTATCTTTTTGACATGCCTTGTTGAGATTTCTAAAATCCATACAAATCCTAATGTCTCCATTCTTTTTCCTAACAGATACCAAATTTGAAACCCAATTCGAATTTCTAACAAGGAAAATAATTTTAGCTTTAAAGAGTTTATTCAACTTTATTTTAATTTGACTTTCCAAGTTGGGATGAATTTTCCTTAACTTTTATTGTACTAGTTTCTCATCGAAGATCATCGGAATTGTATGATGAATGATAGAAGTATCATAAGTTCTTAAATCTTCGTAATTCCAAGAAAAAACATTTTTGTATTTGTTTAGAAGTTTGATGAAAGTGAACCTTTCTTCTGGTGTTAGCTCGAGTCCTAGATTGACATTTTGTTGTTTAGATTCAGTGCCAAGGTTTACTAATTCAAACTTTAAAGTAGAACTTTGAAGTTTGGCATTAGTGACCTTTTTGAATCTATCTTTGATATCATAGAGATATTCAAGCTTAACCACATATTTCGGGATGGAATTTTCACTGTTATTTTATTTTATTTGGAGATCATGATCACTTTCATCAACTATTTGATCATCATAATATTTCTCCGAAGTTAAGAAGTTTAGGATATCTTCATCATGATTAAACACTCGCCAATTGGTGACATTGTCAGGGATAGATGGTCGAAAAATCAATTCAACTGAAAACCTATCTGGACTATAATCCTCAGCTGGAAGGAGCTTAGAAGAAAAATTAGCTAATAAATCAGTTGCTGCATTCTGAGATATAAGAATAGGGGAAATATTGAATGCTATAAAGTGAGATGTAATATTTTGAACAAGGGCTTGATAATGTTTAAGATGACTTGAAAGACAATGAATAGTATTCCTAACTTGCCTGATGACAATTTCAGAATCACCATATACCTTCAGATATTTGACATTCAAGCCTATTGCTTTGTAAAGTCCTTGAATCAAAGCTTCATATTCTGTAGTGTTATTTGTACACTCAAATTCTAGTCTACATGACAACATAGTTTTTTCCCCTTCTGGACTAATTAAAATACATCCTGCTCCTGCACCATAATTGGACTTTGATCCATCAAAGTACAAAGACCAAAATAAATATTTATCTACAGATTCATTTACAGATTGATTGGAAATATTAACACATCTTGAAGTATCAGTATCTGAGAAGTTTTCAACTTGTGAAGTGAAGCTATTTACAGGGAAAGGTGATTGTTGGGCATTAAAATTTCCAAAGAATGATTCGGCTGAGTAATTTCCAAGAATATTATTATTGAAAGCTATAGGTTGGTTTTATTGTTCAAACTCTATTACTGTATGGGTCATGTGTTTCTCCCGATCAATCTTAATTTGATTTGGTTTCCCTTTATAGGGAAGCCACATGTGAGACCAATCAGTAGAAATATAACCATGGAGTTTTTCAGACCAATCCTTGCTTAAAATTAAACCATAAATTTCAGGGATATCAACAATCAATATATCAATTCTCTGAATTAATCTAGGATCAGCTGATAGCCTAATAGTGACTGAATTAATCTCTCCTAAAACTTGCACTGTAGTCCAATCTAATTGGACAATATGAACTGTAGATTTTTGGAGTTCAATGTTTAATTTAGAGCACACTGAGGCTAGCATTATGTTTGATGATGCCCCTAAATCTATCAAGCAGTTATGTAAATTCCTATTATAGATCTCGTAAGTTAAGAGAAAAGGAGGTGTATGTGAATTAGATTTATCTCCAATCAAAACAACATCGGTAGCATCTACTTTCTCGGACGGTGGCTTACCTGATCCTTTGGCTGCCTTGGATAATATACTAGTTGGAAGAGGAGAAGCAAGCACTGCATTCAATTCCTTTAACAACAGCTTCTGTTGATGCTTGAGCTTACTAAGTTCATGTAAAGAAATATTTACTCTGGTCTTCTTCATGTCTTCTATAATTTTATAATCCATATAATCAGACACTACTAGTGTTTTAGATGTTGATGGAGGATTAGAAGATGATGGTTGATTTTGGGTAGGCAAAGGAGAAGTTTTTTTTATGGGAGATTTATATTTGGTAGCAGGAGTTGAATTTTTCTTCTTGGGGGATTTTTGAACAGGTTCTACTGCATTCTTACTTCTTGTGTTCATTGGGAGAGCTTCCTGTTCATTTTCATTATCTAATGTTAGACAAAATAAAATCCCACATCCCATGGAATTCAACTAATTCATCTTCTTCGTTTTCTTCTGATGATAGAATTGTATCTTCCTCTTCATCTTCCTCTAAATATGACTCTGAATTAGCTATTACATTAGGTGGTTTAGGTTCAGTTGGTTGATTTCTTTTGAAGTTCCTAAACGGCCTTTTAGTGGAAGTTTTAGCTGCCTGTTTTTTTTATTTCTACCATTTCATTGGACATAGTTTTCAGGACTTTTTGTAATACTTCCATATCATATGGATCTTTAGGCACTTTCTTCTTTGCATCATCCTTGAAACTAACCTTTTTGTATTTTCTCTCTTCACTAGCATTATTTTTGTCTAAGGCAATGATACGTTTTTCTACAGCGATTGCTTCCTTCATGTTTTCGGCTACTGTAGGTTTAGCAGATCTATCTACAAAGATAGCTATATTTGAAGGCAAAGTGGATATATACCATTCACTTCAGACTTCTTCACTAGGCTTTGATGTTGCAGGAATTTTATTCAACAACTTGTTAAATCAGGAGTTGAAGTCTTTGATGGGTTCCTTAGATTCTGATTTCAAATTAGAGAGATCATTAATCAAAGTTGCTATTGATCTATCATCTCTGAACTTGGTTAGGAATTGTTCCTAAGAAACATCCCAGCTATCAATAGATCCTGGTGGTAATTAAAAATACCAAGATCCCGCTCCTCCTTGTAAAGTATATGTAAATAGTCTGACCACAGCATCTTCTTCTGTTACTCCATTTAAGTTTATGGACAACATGAAGTTGTTAATGTGTTATTCAGCTAATACGCCAATGTTAGGACTAAAATTTGGTAACCATTTCTCAGGATAAGCTGGTAATTGACTCAAAGGTGCAGGCATTGCAACAGCTCCTGGATTGGTCCATGGTCTTGTTCGAGGCTGTGCCATCATTGTACTAACAATAGAGGAAAGTGAAGGGATAGTTGAAAGTGATTGAGTAGATGTCGTTGAAACATATGTACCCTTCTGAGTTGTGACTTGAAGTTGGGAAGTAGATGACTAAGTTTGAAATGGTGTGGAAGAAGTGGATGATGATGATGAAAGAGTTTCACTGTCTGACTCTAAAGGTTTTTTTCTAGCTCTTTTTCGACTTGGAAGAGGAAGTTCAATCGGTGCAATATCAAGCTTTTCGCTCTGTAGTCTAGTAAGAGGCTGGGAAGGAATGTATTGTGAAGTCACACTACCTTGTGATAGCTCAGACTCTTCTTGCGATAATGAAAACCCTTGGATTTTATGAATTAGAGATTGTACATCAGGAGATTCAAAAGATGAAACATCCGATATGTCTAAGGTTTTGGCAGTGGGTGTAGTAATTTTATTTTCAACTTCTTCCCTAGAAATTTGAGATGAAGGAGATGATGAGGGTGAATTTCTCTTGGAATGGCCTGTGGATTTGGACTTACTCACCATTCACAGCATAGGCCCTCCTTCTAGCACCAAAAATGTTGAAGCCCCAAAAAATCCTAGCTTCAACATTGGGGAAAACCACCTGGTCCGGACCTTAGTACAGCTCCTTTTCTGTTTGGGATGGTGGCTCTGACTGGATAATATGGGACCAGTTTCCCAATGATATATGGGTTGATGATTGGTTGTTTGTATAACGGGTAATGGAAATGATAATTAATCTAGTATATAACTTAATAAATACAAATAACTCTATTTTAACCCGGGTATCCTCTGATAAATGCGATTCTGGATTTGTTCCAATTAGATGAATAATCATTTAGATGGCTTATTCATCCAAAAGAAAGATGCATTCACATATAATAATTACTTTTTTAAAGAAATTAAACAAATTAATGATGAAAACATATCGCATATATATATATATATATATATATATATATATATATATATATATATATATATATATATATATATATATACATATATACATATACATATACATATATATATATCACTCACATATATTTTGAAAGATAACAATTCCAAGTTTTCAGAAATGATATAACAAATGATTGTTTCACAGGCATACATATGTAAACAATAGCAATTTTCAAAGAGAATGTTTCATTGCATAAGGAAAATTAAAAAACATGATATGGATAGAAATACTAGATACATTTGTAACATCCTGATGCAAATAACACCTTGATCCTGCCTTCTTACTTAAAAAAACTTCCAGGAAAAACAAAAGTGCAAATTCTTGAAAACAATTTCCTCATAAAACTACAGAATCATGATCCACCATTAATAAAAATAATATATTCGGAAGTACATATGTGTAACTTCCCAAGTCAAAAATTAATACAAATTTAGGACCCCTTTCTAAATACATGAAAGGGGTTTAAATAATAATAAAACAAAAAAAATTTATCTAAAACATCGCTTGAATGTTGTTGGAACTGCCAAAACATGAAAATTGGGGATCTGATTTCATAAAAATAGAATTGTTATCTCCACTAGAACAGGTTCATTGTATCTCTTTCATATCTGCTACGCGCAGCTGGAAAATCAATAGCATTTCTTTCACTTCGGGAGGATGAATCAATCGGGAATGTAGCTGGCTAGTATATGTGGCATCCGAAAGCTCTGGAATCATATAGCTGATGGCATGGGAGAGGAATTTTGTAGTCATCTGCTGGCTGTGTGGTTTAACCAAATAGAACCAGAATGCATCCCATGTGAGTCCTTACATTGCGCCGATATGTTGGTCCTTGCTGGCTAAATCCCACTTCCATTGTTTCTCAAATTATTTGACTTTTGGGAGTTTCCCTGGGATGCAATCGAAAATCAAGTTGGCCATATACAAATTGTCGTGACTAATTCCACTAAACTATTCATTACGGCTCTTGCCCTGGAGGTAGCCCATTCTTCCTTAATTAACTGCATTTCCCATTCTGCAAACAAAATTTCCTTATGTGATTCTTGTATCTTGGGAGGATTGGTAGCTATGCCTTGGTCTGTGTCTTGCCATGTGAGGAACCCTGAAATTTTCTCATTGGTGTCTTCGAATTCGAGCCTTGTTTTTACTGCCTTTTCTATGAGCGATGTAGCTATTACGCATAGAGGGTCATCCAGTGATATTTTATGACATAAAATATCAAGCTATTGTGACAATGCTTTACTTGATTCAAGAGTCTCCATTTTGAACTGATCAATCTCAGGATACTCCTTAAATTTTTGTATCTGTGCTTTTAACAAGGCACTCTGTTCTTCTTTGGCCATCTTCTCATGTTGAAGCATTACTTGCAATTTGTTCAGCTCTTGAGACATCAGTTGTTGCTTGTGTAGTGCTTGCGAGTCAAGATTTTGTTTCTCAAGATTCAACTGCTCTTTAAGCTGCTCGATCTATTGTCTTTCTTCAATTAGTTGTTGTTCTAGTTGTGTTATTTTTTGATGATCCATTGTTTCCTTTTCTTCCAGCAGCGCTATTTTTTGATCTTTTTCTTTTATCAATTGGCTGACATCAGACGCTTTTTCCATTGTCGCTGATGTATAAGCCCTTGCATATTGAGATAATTTAGTTAAATCTTCTGAAGGATTAAATTCAGAGTCCTTCCAGACAACATTAATTAATTCGACTTGAGGAGATGAAAATAGACCCTGATCGATTTTCCTTTTCTTTCTTTGTTTTCTAACTATAGCCCTATGCTTTGGACTATAGAAGACATCCAAGGGCGGTATATCTTAAACCTTTAATACAATTTCCTCAGAAGGATTTTCTGGGATAATTTCAACATCTTGGGTATTAGCATTGCCGACTGCTTCTTCAACTATAACACTGGTTACCATAGGCTGTTGTGTTGCGGGCGATTGCGTTGTAACCACATTCTGGGAATTTTTCTGGCCCTTGATTTTCCGATCAAACTGCTCCCATTCTTTCAATAAATTTGAATTAATGTGTATATCGATGTCGGAGGAATCGCCATCTTTTCTACCTGTCTTTTCCTGTTCAGTTTGAGTATCAGCCTTATTTCCTATATTCTTCTTTTCCTGCTCTATTTTGGTGTTCTTTTCTTGACTTTTTTCTTCCTATTGCAGTAGGGGAGTACTTTTCAACTGATCAAGAGGTATTGTTAGTAGTCTCTTGGTCCTGAACTATAGGAACGTTTCCATGTCACTTGCTTCAAATTTTATTTTTTCCAGATGCTTAACTTGTGAAAATACCTCGGCCGAGGAAAATAGATCGTCAAAATCAGCATCTTCATGTTCGAATTTAGTGACATGTACCATAGATTTAAATTTATAAGCAACTTTCTTAGGATCATAATATCTTTTGGGGATGGATGCTAATATGAGCTCTTTTATTTTTTTGGCTTCTTTCTCTGCATGTTTAAAATCATTTAGAGAAAAAGATCCACATCAGAGGGGAAATGTTGGCCACATCTTCTTTGAATTCTTCAGGTTCCTAGACATCCCTTTCTCTGTTATTTGATAGGCTATTTCTCGAGCTAACAATTTATCGGGAATGTACAAGGGTAGAACATGGGGATCAGTGATGCTTCCGAATAGCCAGATATAGGTGAATTTTTCCTCTCCAAACCAGCTTCTGATTAAGGTTAGGTCAATGCTGGCCTCGTCGGATAACCTTGGAGCAGGTTTGTTGAATATAGCTTGGTAAACTCGCAAGATAAACCCATGACAAATTCTGTATATATGGTCTTTGTAATAGGCCTTCCACAAATATTTGTGATAAATGTGGATAGGAGTAGGGTTTTGAGGAGTCCACTTCCAGCCTGAAATAGGGAATTCAAAGTTGAAACATATGGTATCAATAATATAAGCACTCATATAAAATGGGGGTATTACCCGGGTAGTCACATATCTATTTTCCCTATAATCGAGGATTTTGTTTGCCATTATATCAGATAAAATGGTTGGCCAATCTATGATGTAGGAGTTAACAGTGGCTTCAATTAAAGGTACCATTTCAACATAAAATTTAGCTGAGTTGACGGTTCCGAACAATCTACACATCATAGCTGCAGCATAGCAATAAGGAGATTCCAAGGATTCTACAGAGTACATACCTGAAGATTCGTGCTTATGCTTTTCTGGAAAATGCCTCCATTCTTTGATAGGATCCGAATCTACTTCATTTTATTTGGCGAAGTCTTCCTAAAATGCTTTATTGTAGATTTTATGGGGTCTGGTAGGTGATACATCTTCTTAATGTCTTCTACTTTGAAAGACCCGAACATCCTTCCGTCTGAGGTGAAGAACATCCTGTCTGTTATATTTATACTTTCTATCACCCATCTCACCAATTCATTATATGGGAACACATTTGCGTGAGCTGCTATTTTGTGAAGATAAGAGTTCACCAATTCCTTCAGAGTATTTTCTGATTTTTTATTTGAATCAGTTGTAGTTCTTCCTTCTTGAATTACAGTCGGACCTTCTGCCTACAATATATCGTAAACTCCTTCCCATGAAGTTTTTCCGAGACCCAGACAAGTAGTATCAATTACTAATACCAATTTAGGCAGTTGCTCTTTTGGAACGACTGGGACCTTTGCTTTCTTGGATTTCTTAGACATTTTACCGATTGGTAGTTTTTTCTCAGGTCTGCACAATGAAACAAATGAGCAGAATGATGGAAAAATTCTTTTAAGAATGAATACAAAGAAAAGAGGAGAAATGGAATTTAATCATAATAAAGATGACAGATTAAAGAAATATTATTCCATAGAAGATGAAAGCCGCGAAGGATTTCAACCATGATTATCATTTAATGATTTCCTCGTATAATGTGAAATTTTAATGCCATTATGGGATGTCTCGTCGCACATTCATAACGGTCCATTTATAGCGTTAATACCATAAATTTTCAGATCTCTGATAAACAATGATCGCATATCGGAGATCGGAAGTCTCAAAGGTTAGGCTTAAGTATTTCCATTTCATATCTGCGATTGCGATTATTGCTGAGCTGGCGTGGAGGGCGCGGTACTTCTAAATCATATCAAATCAATGAGTTTTTCTCTATAAATGATCTATTTCATAAAACATGTGTATATTTAGTACTTCATGTTTTTTATTTACGGGAAGCGCGCTTTTGTAATAATGATATCGCATCGCAAGGTTTTAGAGGAGTGTCTTTGGATATGAGTCATGTGTTTTAGCGATGAGCGATCGTGATTTGACTTATCACATCAAAGAACTTTTAAAGGGTGCATAAGGATGTAGTATGACTTCACCGATTTGCGATTGCGATCGGGTTTATCACATCAAATTTTTTGAAATGGAAAGGTTTTGGACTCTTTCTCATGTGATATGCACTTTTGCGATTGCTTCATCGCATCGGGATTAAATGATAACACATTTGATTTTTTCTTTTATACTTTGAATATGCGAAATGCAATAAATACTTCTATGTTTTTCATTTTTCGTTAATAAATCCTTTTTTGTTGGGGTTCAATTCTATTTTATGATGGATTGGATTTCCTTAAAACATTTTCATGAGTGTAAAAATGATTTCTTGATCTGTGATAAGCGATGCTAAGGAAATTTTTATATATCCTTTTATAAAAATTTCTTTTTTCAAAACATTTTATCGATTCTATAACTATTCAAAGAAAAAGGGACCCATTTCTTATTTAAAAATTAATACAAAAATTTGAAATGGGGAAGGTTGTTTGTACATCACAACAAATCCATATGAGAATTTGAATATGTTTCTCAAGGAGAATTTGAGGACAATAAATATGAAAAAGGGTGAGAATGTAAATTCATACCTCACTAGGATTCAAGGAGTCATAGATGAACTTGCATATGTAGGAGAAAATCTAGGAGATAATGAACTAGTCCAAACAACTCTAAATGGGTTTACCAAGGAATGACAAACCTTTGTTTAGGGGATCACTGGATGAGATAACTACTATGATGGGAAAACCTATGGAGTGACTTAACTTAGGAGGATCTTTTTATATATTAGAGAAACCCTGGATGTTAGGGAATACTCTAAGGTAACCTCAAACCTCTTTGAGGTTGAAAGCTGGCCCTTTAACCTCGAGAGAGATCTCTCCTTAAACTTAAATACTCTAGGTCAGTATAGTATAAGGTTTACCAATTTAAGTTCTATGGCCAGATTTGTTTGAGAAATGATGAAATTTGGTTGGGATATGTGGAAATACACCATTGGGCATGGATTATAAAACCCTATTAGGTGATGTTACACATTTAATGAGAAAACACAAAAGTAGGGTAGCAATATTTACTTTGTCAGTTTAAGGAATTCAGAAGCGAAATGAAAAGAAATCAGTATTATGGTTAAATGGAAAGACAATTAATAATGTTGGAGAAGTAAATAGATAAGATAATAAATGAATTCCAATATCAGAAACTCATCTTTCGAAACATGAAGAAATATTTAAAATAGAGAATACAGATAGGGAACTATGACACGATAATTTCTGCAAGTGCTCATGAAAAATTGTATATATTTAAGATCTGCTCAAACAATATACAAGGATGCTATGTTTTCAAATAAACACTAACCCTATTTCATTCTCTGAAAATTGTATTTATAGGCATTACAACAACTAATCCCAGGATAATAGCTTCAAACTTAATTACAATATTCCGAAATAGTAAAAATCTTCCAAGTTCGTGCATCTGAAAAATATCCTTCAAGTACATTAATACCTTCTAAAATAAAACCACATGTTGGAAAATATGCTAACATCTAGGCTGAGAAAATGTATCTTCATAATATCTCCCTTGATTATAGAAACATGTCCCTTACTAATAGAACAAATCCTTCAATGGAAAATAGGTCCCTAGCTACAAAACATATCCAAACATTCTTAAAAGCACTCTTCTCTTAGAGCTTCTTCTTCCTCGTGTTTTCTGATGTAATTGATGATATTGCCATTGCAAGTTTTTTTAGTTTCCTAAGTTCAAAATTTTGTTGATAGACTTGTTGTCATCATTTCTTCTTTATCGATTTTCAGAATGCGCTGACAATGGGAATGTCAACACTTTTCTGCAAAATTCGTTGACAATGAAGATGTCAGCTCTTCCCTTCAAAATTGATTGCCAACGAAGATGTCAGCTCTTCCCTGCATTTCAGTATGTATAATGCTGATAGGCACATAATCAATGATAAACCAAATTTTTTTTTTTCTCAATGCAAAATAAAAGTTTCAAAATGACTGCTAGCCTCTTAGCTGAGGGTTTTGGTTGCCTTCAGAAGCACAACTACTTTCTTAATTATCTCTCTTTTTCTTTGCCTAGTTTCCATAGGACCTTTTCCCTTGGTTTATTTATATTTGGTATTTTTAGAACCTATAGCCTTTATTCTAATGATTATAAGGTCCTTTAATGGCATGTTTTCTACATCAATCACCTCCTTGGCCAACTTTTGATTGCTTCTCAGCTTTATTTTAAACCTTAATTTTTTTTCTGGCCTTGTATTGATGTTTTTTTCCTCCTTTAAGGGTTTCAGACATGGGAGTTTCTTCAACTAGATGTTGGTTAGCTTGAATCTCAATTTCAACTTCCTCACCTTTAATAATTTTTGGTAAATTTTTGTTTGCATGGGATGCTTCAAAGGGTAAACTTACATCTTGAGAATAATTGATAGCAACATGTAAATTTTTAGAGGATGTAGGGTCAAATTTCTTGACCTAGGCACTTCTCCTTTGTTTGACTTTAGGGATTTTAGGACCAGAGGATGTTGAAGGGATATATGTGTCTTTTTGGCTAGGGGTTAGCTCAATGATAACTCCTATATGAGTCGTCCTCCCCTATTTAGCACTTTTCTTCCTTCCTCTTAAAGATATGAGGGGTTGAGGTTGAGAAACTCCCAAAAATAAGAAGTGACTCCAGGTTCTTCCTAATTTGGCTAGTTGGTTTTAGATCAACAGTTTGATCAGGTATTTATGGTAAACTAAGTGAGGAGAAGTGTTTGTTTTGGCTCTAAAACAAGTGGTCATAGTTTTAAACTCTCCAAAAAACAAAAACAAGAACTCATCCTAACCTGACCAACTAAATGTGATAGGAAATGAAAATGATATAGATTTACCAGGTTGAATCGTCCTTCACAGGTGAAATAGGATTGGGTTATTTTCAACAACCAATTCCATTTGTCTTGTAACTAGGATCTCTAAACCCTGACTTTCCAAAATCTATATTTGAACTCCTGCTTTAGGAAAAATGACACATCGATCCCTACTAATATTGTTGAAAATCAACGAGAAAATGTGTGTCTAAATTATTTATTCCCTTAAATAAATTAGACAATAAATTGTAATCTTATCTCATAACAACTTGTATTAGTTAAATAAGTCCGAAAGACTGAGTTAGCTCAAGAATTTCGAGTTGAGGGTCAAAGGTGAGGCATGTAGAGTGATTATATTATTTTTGGAGTCCAGTTGCATTTAATGCAATAGTGTGGTGTGAGTGTAATCAATTAACTCAAATTAATTTAGTTAAAATAATTTTAACTAGTTCTAACTAAGTGATGAGCTAGTGAGAGGTCAAGTAAATTAAATTAGATTCAAGTCACTAGTATTGATCTATCAGATAACTGATGATTCACTATTATTATTTGCATGCATATCAATTATGATGAAGACCCAGTTGAGACAAAGGTTAAAGGGAAGATAACTATCAGTTGTATTATTAGTGAACTGCCCGGGTGTAGTTATAGAGCCACATGATGCCCATGATGGATTGCATAGTCAGGAAAGGTTGGAATTCCTATTTAATAGGGATTTATTTTTCTAGTAATTGCGTGAGCAAGGAAGGCTGGAGGAAGGCAATGAATTGGCTAAGTGTTTGTCCAATTTTTCCTAGATCATTGTGAGATGATTGGTAGAGTGCAACAGATTCTTGTGAGCAAGAATGCATTGTATTGTTTCATGATTCCTTGATGTATTATACAATAGAGATAGGGGGGTTTTGAGAAGTTTCTTTTCCCATCAAAATATTTTGTTGTGCAGTTGATTTACTTTTTTCTCTTACTTGCATGTGATTGAGTGATCGGGTTTTATATTCCGCAAATATTGTAGAATGATTCAGTATATTGTTTTAGTACATTGCATGGTCAAATTAAATCCATTGGTATAATTTATAGATGGTATTTGAGTGCCAGAAATCATAATAGTGGAGAAGAAATTGAGTTTGTGTTGAACAATATTCAAATTTGCAGATACATTCTTTGGAGCTAGCGGCTGACAATGATGTCTTTCACTGGCTTGAGACTTGAATATGCCCTCATGGGAAATTTGAACTATATTGAATGGAAGGAAAATATAGAGGTTGTATTGGAGGATAACGGGCTAAAGGTGTTCATTAACACTGATATTCCTGAACCCAATCAGGTAGATTTTGTGCATCATAAAGCATGGAGGATTAATGTTGCAAAGGTGAGGAGGATCTTATTAGATGGAGTTCAAGATCTTGTATCAAGTCCCCATGGAAAGGAAACTCCATATGCTACGTGGAAGGCCTTGAAATATCTGTTTCAAAGCATTAGTGACCACAGAAAATTGGCACTGAAGGAAAAGCTCAAGAAAATCAAAATGGAGAAGGGTAGCACAATCCATAATTACTTGACCAAGTTCACTCAATGTCGATATGAGAATGGAAGTGTTTAGATTACTCTGGTTGATGATGACTTGGTGAGCCAAGCACTTATAGACCTTCCCAAGAACTTGTTGGGTTTGTGTTATATTCTTTCCACGACTAGTCACGCGCCCATGTTTTTGTGCATGGGTTTGCACATGGTTTTGGGGCATGATGGTTTTCGTCCCCTGGTATTTTGTAGATCCGGTCAAGGGAAGTACGGTTATGTTATAATCTAGGGTTAATGGATTGGGGTTTATGTATGCTTCGGCTTGTATATATATGTGTTGTAACACTAAAAGGAATATAATGAAAAATCAAGTTGGTCGTCCTGATTTTGGATCCAGGGGAAAATATTTGTGTATATTTGTTTTATGTTTTATGCTCTCGCTATTGTTTATTTTCTATTTTTAAGATTCCTTTGTAGCTAATTTTTGTACAGGGTTAAAACCTATAGATTTTTCATAGTTACCAGGACTATGTGAATGGGAGGGAGCAATTACCAAAGTGGGAGCGACTATGGTCGGATTTGGTACAAGAAGCATTTTGGCGGAATACCAGGGATGGATCCTCATCCAAGACTGATGATGAGGAAAATTGCGCCTTAGATGGCAAGGAAAAGAAGGGGAAATGTAAGAAGTCCTATTCCAAATTCGATACTAGCAAAGAAATCAAGAACCTATATATATCAAAGGTGAAAGGTTTCAACTGTCATGATCATAAACACTATGCCACAAATTGTCCACAAAAGAAGAAGAACAATAAGAAGGCTCTGGGAGCTGCAGCGAGTGAAGATTTCGCCTCATAGTTTGAGTTGAACTTCTCTTTCATTGCATGCATGGTGTCAAATGTGATGGGATCTATGTGGTACTTGGATAGTGGAGCATATTTCAACATGAATGGCAAAAAATAACGCTTTAGTATCTTGGAGGAAAAGGATCTCCAGATGCACATCGAGATGGGTGATGAAGGGAGGTATATCGCTACCAGGATTGGTATAGTTACTTTCCATAAAGAGTCAGGTAAACCCTTCATATTAAAATATGTCATGCATTTCCCAGGTTTGAAAAATAATTTATTTTCAGTTTCTATGTTGGAGGATCTTTGATTTGATGTGGTTTTCAGTGAAGAAAAGGTGTTCCTTCGTCACAAAGCCATAGGACATGTAAAGAATATTGGGGTTTGTGTGAAGAACCTATACAAACTTGATGTAGATGGTTGTGCAACATTGATCAGTAAAGTAGATGAGGTGGTGAGTTTGGATACCGGTGAGTTATGCCACAGGTGGTTGGGTCATCTACACCACAGTGCTTTGAGGAACATGCAACAGATTTCTATAGGGCTTCCAAAGGGTACACTTGCACAGAGAGACACATGCAAGGGTTTTACTATGGGGAAGTATGCAAAGGCCACCTTTCATGAGAAGGAGAACTGAGCATCGAAAATCCTTGAGAGATTTCACTCATATGCATGTGGACAATTCTCAACAACTTCCATAGTAAAGCATAGGTATTATGTGATTTTCGTTGATGATTTTTCTATAAAGTGTTGGATTTTCTTCATGTAAAAGAAAGATTAGATGTTCTCCAAGTTTTGTGAGTTCAAAGCACTGGTAGAGAAAGATACATGGAATAAGGTGAAGGCTCTAAGGAGAGACAATGGTGGTGAGTATATCTCTAATGATTTCAAGAACTTCTGCACCAAAGAAGGAATTCAGAGAGAGTTGATTGAACCTCATAACCCACAACAGAACGGGGTTGCATAAAGAAAGAACAGAACAATTGTGGGAGTAGCACAAGCTATGTTACATGATCAAGGCCTACCATTGCATCTATGGGAAGAGGCATGCAACACAATGGTAGGTGCGCAGAACCGTAGTCCTCATCGGATACTTGGCATGAGTACACCAGAGGAGGATTTTTCAGGTAAGAAACCGGATGTTCCATATTTTAAATATTTTGGCTCATCTGTCTATTTCCATGTGACCAAATATGCCAGGAAGAAGCTAGAACCAATAGTATAGGTTGGGATATCTATGGGTACACTGATACTCCCCACAACTATCGGGTGTATTTGTTGGCAAACAGGATAACAATTGTCAGGAGAGATGTTAAATTTGATGAGAAGAAAGCCATGTGATTTTCCCTTTAGAGGGAACTTGAATTGCATGTATAAGATGAGCTCTTAATTCTAAAGGATGAAACTTAGGATGTGGAGCAGCCACATGTAGAGGAACAGAGAGTGGCAGAAACCACTCATGCAGATCCATCCACTAGAAATCGTAGGAAGCGCACTAGAGAGGCTGACAGATTGATGCTAGATGCAACAAAGTATGTAGGTGCACCTACATCACAACGCAGGAGGATAAGGTCCCTAGATAGGTATACTAGATACATGGCTCTTATGAGAGAGTCTATTGTGACATAACCATCCTCTTTTGAGGAATCAGTGTAGCAACTGGTATGGGTTGATGCCATGGTTGAGGAGTATGACTCCATTATTAGAAACAGTGCATGGGAAGTGGTCCCAAGACCAGTGGACAAGTCAGTGGTTGGATCCAAGTGGATCTAAAAGGTCAAGCAAGCATCATATGGGAGTGTGGACAAATACAAGGCTATATTTGTGGCCAGAGGATTCTCACAGGTAGAGTGGATAGACTATGAGGATACTTTTGCACCAGTTTCAAGGTACTCATCAATTAGATCCATCCTTGCACTCTCAACACAGATGGGGTGTCAGATACATCAGATGGATGTAAAGACAAAATTTCTCAATGGAGTTATTGAGGAAGAAGTGTACATTGAGCAGCCAGAAAGTTTTGAGACCTTTGACAGGGAGTCGCATGTGTGCAGACTCAAGAGAGATCTGTATGGGCTGAAGCAAGCACCTCATGCTTGGTAAACCAGGATCAACAACTATTTCACTGGGCTATGCTTCACAAAGAGTGAAGTGGATGTGAACCTATATCATATTTTGGTTTATGGTAACCTTTTGATTATTGTACTTTATTTTGATGATCTCATAGAGACAGATGATGATAAGCTCATATCTTCTTTCAAGGAGGATCTTGCAAGAGAGTTTGAGATGAAGGACATGGCTCTCTTGCACTATTTCCCTGGTTTGGAAATATGGAAAAGATATGGGGTGCTATTTGTATCTCAGGAGAAGTATTCCAAGGAGATTCTAAGGAAATTCCATATGGAGGGCAACAAACCCATGGGGACTCCTCCTGCGGGAAACTGGAGGAAGGAGGATGCTACTTCAGTTGAGGTAGTTGATGCTTATTTACAGGCAGCTTGTGGGTTCACTTATGAATTTGGTGAACACACAACTAGACATATGCTACACAGTTAACCATCTTATTCGAGCTATGGTTAAGACTACAAATCTCTTTGGAAGGCATGGAAGCATGTTTTGAGATATCTTAGGGGCACTACAGAGTATGGATTAGGGTATAGATTGATAGAGGGAGTGAAGCTTCATGGCTTCACCGATGCAGATTGGGCAGGCAGTACATTAGACAGAAAGAGCACATCAGGGGGGCATCTTCAACATGGGATCAACAACAGTTTCTTGGTACAACATGAAGCAAAGATCAGTTGCACTAAGTTCAGCCGAGGCAGAGTACATGGCAGCTAGTCAGGCTACATATGAGGCCATTTGGATGACGAAGATACTTGTTGGTTTGTTTTTTCATCAAATGGATTTGACGATGATACATTTTTATAACCAGAGTTGCATAAAACTTCAATTAAGCCAATATTCCATGACAAGTCCAAGCATATTGATATCTAGTACCACCATCTCAGAGATAATGTTTAGAGGCACATTATGTTGTTGTAGTACATTCCCACATAGGATCAAGATGCAAACATCTTGATGAAGGCCCTGGAAAAGATAAAATTTGAATACCACAGAGGAAGGATCGGGGTAGCTGATAATCCCTTTTTTGTTGAGATGAAGTGTTGAAAACCAACAAGAAAATGTGTGTCTAATTTATTTTTCCCTTAAATAAAGTAGACAATAAATTGCAATCTTATCTCATAACAACTTGTATTAGTTAACTAAGTCATAAAGAATAAGTTAGCTCAAGAATTTCGAGTTGAGGGTCAAAGGTGAGGCATGTAGAGTGATTCTATTATTTTTGGGGTCCAGTTGTAGTTAATGCACTAGTGTAGTGTGAGCGTCATCAGTTAACTCAAATTAATTGATTTAAAATCAGTTTAACTAGTTCTAACTAAGTGATAAGCTAGTGAGAGATCAAGTTAAATAAATTATATTTAATTCACAAGTAGTGATCTATTAGATAACTGATGATTCACTATTATTATCTGCATGTATGTCAATTTTGATGAAGACCTAGTTGATACAAAGGTTAAAGGGAAGATAAATATCATTTTTATTATTAGCAAACTGCTCGGGTGCAGTTATAGAACCACAAGATCCCCATGATGGATTTCCTAGACAAGGAAGGTTGGAATTCCTATTTAATAGGGATTTATTTCTCTAGGAATTGTGTGAGCAAGGCAGGCTGGAGGAAGGCAAGGAATTGGCTAAGTGTTTCTCCAATTTTTCCTAGATCAGTGTGAGACGATTGGTAGAGTGCAACAGATTCTTGTGAGCAAGAATGCATTTCATTGTTTCATGATTCCTTGACTTATTATACAATAGAGATAGAGGGGTTTTGAACAGTTTCTTTCCCCAGGAAAATATTTTGTTGTGTGATTGATTTACTTCTTTCTCTTACTTGCATGTGATTGAGAAATCATGTTTTATATTCTGAAAATATTGTAGAAGGATCCAATATCTTGTTTTAGTACATTGCATGATCAAATTGAATCCATTGGTATAATTTCTACAAATACATGGCTCCTAAGAACCCGCTCTCCATCTGCATGCAAGGTTGTGGCCTATTTGATTAGATCCTCTATAACTGGGAAAGACAGTCCACTAATTTCCACCTAGTTTCCATCGAAACCCTAATCGAATTCATGAGCTATGGAATCATGATAATATGTGCATCAGTGGAAGAATTCATGCTACCCTACCTGCTGAAAAATATTCTGGATATCAGGATAGATTACTAGAAGGTCAGGCACCTTGGATTCAAATATATTTCCTTGCCACTTTTTCCCATTTTGTTGTGTGCTTAAACAGAGAAACCTTTACCAGGATTTTATCCTTGGTTCATGTGGAAAACTTGGATGAAACCTTTCCAATCGTAACCAATTTCAAAGCTAAAAACTATTAACTATACGGTTAAATGACTTAATAGTTGGGTAAATAATTACAAATCGAGGTGAATAATTACAGGTCGGGTATTGAAGTCTTTAAATAAATATAATTAGTGAATAAACAACCGAATGAAAATGAAATCCATTAATTAAACAAGTACTTACTTCTTAGATCTGGACATGGCATGTTTCGAAAACCCATCATTGTTGCTGCTGACGTGGTCAACACATTTCAAAAATCAAAATTTCAATTTTTTTTTAAGCGCTGATAATCTGCCTGTTAACTATACCTGAAACACAGATAACCCCATTATTAGTGCATTATTCAGAAAATATTATCGGATCATAAAAGCATTGATAATCCCACTATCAATTGTTTCCCTATTTATTAAAAATAAAATGTTGACACTGAAACTGTCAACATTTTCTAAAAAAAATAAAAATATGGTGTATAACTTGATAAGAGAGCTAAGGCTTGGTCTCGGAGATGGTATTCCTAGAAGCAGTAGCAAGAGACCAAAGGTGGAGTAGGAAGAATAAAATGTAGCCATTGTAGGAAAGGGAAAGGTAAAAAATGGTCCTAGTTAACGAAAAAACTAAAAAGGAGGAGAGAAGAAGAAGAACAACCTATCAAAGGTTATCAACGCCTTAGAAATAAGCCACTTCAAGGGGGCAACCTCCAATACATTACATAAATGAACAATTCTTGGATGATACAATTTACAAAACCTCCTTTCTATATATAGGAGTCCATGGGGCCATAATGTAATCCTAGTGGGCCACAATGTAATCCTAGCCAGCCTAACAATAATAATTTAAGGGCACAATAATAACAAAATGGGGGTTACAAGGGTACAATAATAACAATAAGGGGGTTACACTAACAACAATAAGGGACTATACTAGTAATATAGGGACCTAACATACCCCTCTCCTTCAAAAAAGTGTTGTCCTCAATGCTTGAGTAGCTCTGGGTGCTTCTGTATAAAATTCTCATCCTCCCATGTAGAATCTTCAGTGGGTAAGTTCTTCCACTTGATGGGATACTCTGAAATTGATCGATTCCGTAGTTGTCGAGTTCTTGTTTCCGTGACCGCTTCAGGTTCCAATATGATTTTTCCTTCCTCATCAAGTTCTGGCAATATTGTTTGAACTGGAAGATTTTCACCTATAACCTTCTTTAAGAACGAAACATGGAAAACTGGATGTACTCGCGAAGAAGCAGGAAGCTCCAATTTGTATGCCATAGTACCAATCTTTTGCAACACCTTGTAAGGACCATAGTACTTTGGCGATAATTTATTATCCTTCTTAGCTTGCTTGAGGGACATTTGTTTATATGGTTGTAACCATAAAAATACCCAATCTCCTACATCAAAACTTCTCTCGCTACGATGTTGATCTGCCTGTTGTTTCATTCGATTTTGTGCCAAATTCAGGTTATCCTTTAAGAGTTGGAGAACTTCTTGCTGATGCTCGATGTGATCTTCAACTGCTTGAACCTTCGAATTTTCCCTTAAATATGATGTAATCGATGGTGGATGATATCCATAAAGTGCCATAAATGGGGTCATTTTTGCTACAGTATGGAAGGAAGTGTTATACCACCATTCAGCGAGAGGTAACCACTTGAACCATTGTGTTTGTTTATCAGATACAAAACAGCGAATATATCCTTCCAAACATTTATTTACTATCTCAGTTTGACCATCAGATTGAGGATGATAAGATGAGCTATGAGCTAATTGAGTACCCAAACAAGAAAATAACTCCGTCCAAAAATTTCCAGTAAAAATGGGATCTCTGTCGCTCACAATAACCCTTGAGCTTCCATGTAGCTTTTGAATTCTGTCCATAAATGTAGTAGCAACTGTACTTGCTTTAAATGGATGAGATAATGCACAAAAGTGTGCATACTTAGTAAGTCTATCAACTACCACCATGATGACACTCTTTCCTTCGGACTTAGGTAAACCTGTGATAAAATCCATTGAAATCTCCTCCCAACATTGACTTGGAATGGATAAAGGTTGTAGAAGTCCCGGGGTCTTAATTGTCTCAACTTTATTCTGTTGGCAAACCAAACATTCCGTCACAAAATTTTGAATATCAGATTTAAGGCCATCCCAAAAAAATTCTTTCTTCACCCTTTGGTAAGTTTTTAAAAATCCCAGGTGTCCTCCTAAAGGAGAAGTGTGCAATTCCAGAAGAATCTTTTGTTTTAGTTGGGAATTCTTACAAAGATATAAGCGATCTTTGTACCATAAGGAATCATTTTTCCAACTAAATGTATCAGATGTACTAGGATCTTGCTGCAACTTTTGAATGAGTGTCCATACATCTTTGTCCTTCTTCCATTCATCTCTTGCTTAGGTTATCCAATCTGGTTGGATAATAGAAATGGCACAAAGCAATGCTTCCACCTCTTCATTCTTTCTTGAGAGTGCATCTGCAACAACATTAAGCTTCCTTTTTTGTAGATTATTTCAAAGTCATAACCCAACATCTTTGTGACCCATTTTTGCTGCTCTTCTGAAGATAGTCTTTGTTCCAAAAAGTGTTTAAGACTATCATGATCAGTATTTACCTTGAAGTGTCTTCCCATTAGGTAAGTTCACCATTTCTTTAGTGCATGCAGTATTGCTAACATTTCCTTCTCATAAATAGGTTTTTGTAAATACTTTCCTTTGATTGGACGACTTTCAAAAGCAATGGGTCTTCCTTCCCGCATTAAAACTGCACCAATTCCATTTCCTGAGGCATCACATTCCACAATAAAGGTTTTTGTGAAGTCTGGTGTAGCTAAGACCGGTGCTAGGCACATTGCCTCTTTAAGATGTTCAAAGGCCTTGGTTGCTTCAGGAGTCCATGAAAATGCATCTTTCTTCAATAATGTTGTTAGAGGTGCTGCTATTCTCCCATAATTCTTAACAAACTTGCGATAATAGCTTGTTAACCCGAGAAATCCTCGCAACTGCTTTATTGTCTTGGGGACTTTCCATTCCTTAATGGCTTTAATTTTGTTAGGGTCTACTTTAACACCCTCATGAGATATAATATGACCCAGATATTCCACCTCTTGTACTCCAAAGAAGCATTTGGATGTTTTTGCATATAATTGTTTCTCCTGCAATAGTTTGAGCACCCTGTCAACATGTTCAACATGATCCTTCCAAGACCTGCTGTAGATTAGTATATCATCAAAAAATACTAGCACAAAATTTCTAAGGAAGGGTTTGAAAATGGAATTCATCGACCCTTGAAATGTAGAAGGTGCATTGGTAAGGCCAAAAGGCATGACCAAAAATTCATAATGACCCTCATGAGTTCGAAATGCTGTTTTTGGAATATCTTCAGTCTTCATTCTAATTTGATGATATCCTGAACGAAGTTCCAACTTGGTAAAATAAATTGCTCCATGTAATTCATCCAATAATTCATCAATCACAGGAATGGGAAATTTATCTTTAATGGTGAGCTTATTGAGCGCCCTATAATCCGGACACATTCGCCATGATCCATCCTTCTTGTGTACCAATACTACAGGAGCAGAGAAAGAACTTTGACTAGGTTGAATTATACCCGCCTCTAACATTTCTGCAATCATACGTTCAATTTCGATCTTTTGGAAGTAAGGATATCCATAAGGCCTGATGTTTGGAGGAACACTTCCTGGAATCAAATGAATAGCATGATCATGATCACGAATAGGTGGGAGTCCTTTGGGAGTTTCAAACACCTTGGAATGATTGTCCAAGACTTGTTGGAGATCTGCAGAAATAGAGGATTTTGATGTTGGAACTTCTAGTGAGCATAATTGTGCAATTACGCCTCGTTGTTCTTTCTTTAGAAGCTTTGTCATGCCATTAGAGCTTATTATCCTTCCTGGCTTCCCTTCAATACCCCGTAATTCGACTTCCTTTCCTTCTGAAAAGAATTTCAAGAAAAGTTCTTGAAAATTAAAAGCTCCCGTCCCCAAAGATTGTAACCATTGTACTCCTAGTACAACATCAGCACCTCCCATAGGAATGGCAAGCATTGGACTAGTCAATACATATTCCCCCATGGTTAGCTTGATATTATGGCATTTTCCAGAGCAATTTATAGTTCCTCCATTTGCAACCATCACTTGACATTCTGGTGCTGGGTATAGGAAACAATTTAATTCCTTGGATACCTTATAATGAATAAAATTATGGGTGCTACTTGAATCAATCAACACTATTACCCTTTTCTTCTTGATATGTCCTTCTATCTTGAGAGTTTGAGGAGTGGTAATTCCTGCCAGTGCATTACACGATATGGCCGGATTCATTTCTTCCTCTTCTAGGGCTGGTTCTTGGTGTATATCCTCTTCTTGTACATTTTCTTCTTCCTCTTCACTTATGTAAAATAATTTCTTCTCAGCACACTTATGACCTTTAGTTTATTTTCTATCACAACTGTAGCAAAGCCCTTTTGCTCTTTTTTCTTCCAATTGTTGTTGTGTCAACCTTGTAGTTTGTGGAAATCTAGGCGTAGCAACACTTCCTTCTTTATAGAATTGAGTGGTAGGCTTCTTTGTCGCCATAATTTTACATTCAAATTTTCTTGCCAACCTGAATGCCTTCTCCAATGAATCAGGTTCCAAAACTTGAAATTCATGTTGGATGTTATCCTTTAAAGTGCCTATGAAGAGATCAATCCTGTGTTCCTCTGGAATATCAGTTACCCTTATATTCAATTTTTGGAAGTCCTCAATGTGCTGCCCCACTAAACCCTTTTGTTTGAGACTTATCAATTGGCTAAAGAAGGTGTTGCTCTTTGTATCCTCATAATGTGCTATCATTTCCTCCGTAAAAATTGACCAAGTGACAATTTTTTTACGGGAGCAAAGCCATTGATACCATACAAATGTATTTTGTTCTAAATGTAAAGTCGCAATGCGTACCTTTTGTGTGTTTTGCACGTTATGGAGATCAAAATATTGCTCCATCTGTAGTATCCATGTTACAGGATCCTTTCCATCAAACTTCCTCATATCCATCTTTGGAATATGGTGGTTCTTCCCGCCAACATTAGAGTTTATGAAATTAAAATTAACATTTATTTTGTTCTCGTCATGAGGTTCTTCTACTATATTTTCACCATTAGGAAACCTTTCTTGTATCAACTTTGTCAAACCTTCCATGTCTTCTTTTAGAAAATTCTTCATGTTTTCCATTTTCTCATCGATCTTAGCTTCCATGTCATCCATATTAGATTCCATGCTAGCCTCCATGCCATCCATCTTAGCTTCCACACCATCCATCTTAGCTTGAATGCCATCCATCTTAGCTTCCACGCCTTTCTTCAAACCGTCCATATTCACTTCCACGCCATCCATCTTAGTTTCCATGCCTTTCTTCAAAACTTCCATTTCATTTTTTGTTGCTCTTTGCGAGAGTGAAATTTGTTGCACTTGCTCTTGTAATTTTGATAGATAACGTTGCAATTCTTCATCTTCATGAGTCATGGTAGAGCCTTCTGAGGGCTTAATGGGTGTTGAATTCGTTTTAGGTGCCATTTTAGAATCCAATATTAATACCTTTTACTTGCTTTGAGGAGCTCGATATTGAAATTGAATTATCTCTGTAATTGAAAATCTTCAATATCTGAAATTCAGCCCTATAGTATCCCTCTGAAGCTTCTTTCAAATTCCACAGGTCTGATCTAATTTGGATTCCCCAAGACAAAGTTGTGTCCAATCTCCCACAATGACCTAATTCTGGACTGGTTCAGTAGAGCGAACTTGTACGACTTGCCACGTGTCACTGTTTTGTCCTTTGTCTCTGAAATTGATAGCGAAGAAACTACAGGCTGTGTACTTGTGACCACTTTTGACGGCACTCCAATCCAATCTTCAGAGAGAGAGTTATTGAACTTTTCCCACGATCACCTCTTTGAGATGAAATTCAGGAGCCTGAAAAAGCACTACCTTCCACAGATCATATCTCCAAAAATATTGTGAACCAAGCTATGAAATTTTTTGATGAATGTGGATTTCAGCTAAGCACATACAATTTTCAGATTCCGAACCTTTCGTAGAAAAAAATTTATAGCGAAATGCCGTCGATGACCTCGTTTAGAGCCTAAAGACCTAATTTCCACGATGATATTCGAAAATATTGTGAACCAAGCTCTGAAATTTTTAGACAATATTCCTCAGGATTTCAGCTTCGCACCCTAAAAATTTCAGCTTCTGAAACTTCGTAGAAAAACATTTATAGCGAAAATGCCACGATGACCTGTTTGGAGCAGCGAAACCCTAGAATCCAAAGCTCTGATACCAAATGTTGTGTAACCAGCTCCAAAAAGAGAAGAAAAGAGATATAAATGCCTTAGAAATGAGCCACTTCGAGGGGGCAACCTCCAATACATTACATAAATAACAATTCTTGGATGATACAATTTGCAAAACCTCCTTTCTATATATAGGAGTCCATGGGGCCATAATGTAATCCTAGTGGGCCACAATGTAATCCTAGCCGACCTAACAATAATAATTTAAGGGCACAATAATAACAAAATGGGGGTTACAAGGGTACAATAATAACAATAAGGGGGTTACACTAACAACAATAAGGGACTATACTAGTAATATAGGGACCTAACACGGTGAGTTCGGTCACTACGTCACCTAGTATCCAAATAGGAAGAAGGAAAAGAAAGGGATGTAGACAAAAAATTCAACAGAGATCAATGTGTTTACCTTTAGATTGGAGGAATTCTCATTGATAGTAATGAAACCTCAAGATGGAGGAGGAGCATGATGATTTATATATTGGGGTGGGCAGGGTCCATAGGAGAGAAGCATGAATTATAGATGAGATATAGTTGTTGTTCATATGGATTGGTACCTTGCTACGAGAGCCCACAATATTTGAGTAGCAAGTGATCAATGTCATCTAGTTGCATTCAATTACTTGGATGATAGTTGTAGAACATGGATAATTCATATCCTTGAGAGGAAGCTGCAGAGTTAGTTAGACGTAGTCAAGTACTTGAGAGATAATTGTAAATCCAAGCACAATCACATGTTTTAGAGGTATTTGAAAATGGCATAGTAGATCAAGGAGATTTAGTTTCCAGTTTCAGTTGTAGGAAATTCATGTAGGAGGAGAAAGTGTGAATTTCCCAGTGGCAGGTTGCATGTGAAGTTCCAGCCAGAGCGAGATTCCATGAGGGATTTTCCATCTAGGATATATTTCGTAGTTCTATTTCAGAGCGATTTCAGGTGAGATTATACTTAGTATTGAAGTAGTTGTAGTAGTAGTGCAATGATAGTAGCAGAGCAATGGTAACAACAATGTGAGGTGGATCATAGTATGCATAGTAGCATGATGGACAATGTTTTCCAATTTGGTTTCTTCACAGTGATTTCCAGTGATAGGCAGTCAAATTAGTTTGAAGATGTGAAGAAAGTAGGTACTGATGGGTCCCATTAATAGGTATATTTTGAAGTTCATTATGCTAACCTCAAGCCCTTAAATTATCATTTTCTCACATTAATTCACTTTTTTGATCATAATATTATTAGTAATAAGAGTAAACGGTGTTTGCCATAGTGTGTGGCCTAATGTGATTAAATTGCAGGAAAAAGAAGAATTTTTTAGGCATTTAATTTGCAAGGGCTTGATGGAGACAACCAAAAGAGAATGTAGGGGGGGCTTGTCCACTTCCTTAACTCTCTAACTCAGCTTGATATAATATAATCATCACTCACAAGCTCGAATTCACTAACAACCAATTAACTCTAAGTGCATGTGAAGCTCAAGGAGGACTAGATCAACAATTCTCAATATCGAGGGAATGAATCCTATTTTCACGGGAGCTTTATCAACTACCATTAGAGGAAATTTTGGCCTAAAAGTGGCCTCCTAAGGAAAAATAATGAAATAGTAGTTAAAATAATAAAATAAGAGTTATAAATTTTGGATGGAAATGAACAAAACTACTTTTTTTACTTGTATTTTTAGCTTATCCCCTGATCAGTTTACCCAAATTTCAAGTGTAGACACTCATTGGATGCAGAATTGGATTCCACATCGAACGAGTACCCATTATGCATACTTTTGAGAATACCCACATTGATAAGAATATAATAAACATTAAAAAAAAGTGTTCAACTCGATTTTTTAATGTATATTCAATTTTTATCAATGTGGGTATTCCCAAAAGTATGCATAATGGGTACTCGTTGGACGTGGAATTTAATTATGCATCTAATGAGTGTCTACACTTGAAATTGGGGTAAACCGATAAGGAGATAAGCAAAAAATAGAAGTTAAAAACGTAGTTTTTCTTCTTTTCCCTCCAAAATATTTACATGTACCTCTTTTTAAATTTAAAGGATTTTGATTGGTTTACATATTATGATATGGAAATTATGTGAATATTTCATGGGCACT
Source organism: Pinus albicaulis (assembly GCA_034641835.2). Lineage (NCBI taxonomy): Eukaryota > Viridiplantae > Streptophyta > Pinopsida > Pinales > Pinaceae > Pinus > Pinus albicaulis. The sequence goes on along the minus strand of CM076570.1, from coordinate 759,787,896 downwards.
TTTAAACTGAAATTTACTCTAATGCTTTTTGTATAGATAAACCAGTTGAAAGACTCATTAGGATTCAAACTTTTTATTCAGCTAAGAGTAACTACTAAGCCTAGTGCTCAACATTTTTATTCTTAACTTTCATGTGATGTATGAGACTATTTTTTTCTGCTAATGAGAAGTTTTCCATTGATCTACATCTGAGCTAGTTTTAAAGGGATGAAACCCTTACATTTGGGCCGAACCCAGAGGATTTAGTCCCTCCTTTGTATTTATTTCTTTTTCTTATTTCAAATAATTTTAAGTCTTTCTCTTGTTTCAGTAGATGTTAAGCTATTAAAACTTGTGATTGCAGGATTCCCTATCACCTCTGTTATGGGAAGAGTGATTGGAAAGATTTACAATCCCAGTCCAAAAATATTTGTTTATGCTTTCTTGGAAATATATAGATTTTAGTTGTAATCCTTTTACATGTTTATTTTTTGAAACTTAAGAGTTAGTTCAGTGATCCAAGTAGTGTTGTGTAATAGAATAGATTTTATTCAAATTCAACTAATATTTTCCATGATAGTTTATCTCACTGTGTTATTGGTCATTTGATGCATGTACTTGTCTAGTTGCGTGGATGTGATGATCTGTAGGGGTGGGAACATATTTCCATCTCCACCTAGAACTTTCCATCTTCTCCCTTTACACTTCACATAACTCCCAAACTTTGTTTCCACAATAATTTTTTTAAGGAAAATAGAAGACATCGTGGGCATTAACCTTGGTCAAAGATATACCTCTGAGAGGTCCTAGGCTTGGCTAGGGGGCTCCCCTAACTTTCATTCACTTAATCCTACCTTCATCCATCTTCTCCTACTCTCAAGATATGATTTCTACCCTAAAAAGTCTCTTAGAACCCCTCCTGTGGCAAAACAGGGCCTCCTATAGCAATACATGACCTCATGTAGCAGCTCCTATAGTAGGCTTGTAGCACTGTTTTCCTCAACCTGTTTCAATCCACACTTTGACCTTAGCCTAGCTAAGATGGATAATGACCCCCAAATTTTGATTTGATGATTAAGAGAAGTTATTAGACCACTCCAACCACCTCCTTTCCTCATTGCAAAATAGATTTAGAATTAGTATTTTCATTCATAAACATGTTAAAATTTAGATTCCTTATTTTCAAGCAAATGTAAAGTAGATCAATGATACATGCAAGTAGGTTACTGATTTTATTAAATGTACAAAGTAGAGTAGCTTTACTTCTGCAAGTAGACTTTCATTTTTCTTTCATGCAATGTCAATTAGCATTTACATTTAAATGAATGATGTTTTCACTTTCATAGTTAGAATCAAGTTCAATTATGTTTTCACAAAAATTTTCACTATAGTTAGTTGGAGGAATGGTATTTGGACCTTGATCTAATTTCATGACTGAGGATGACATGAATAGAACCTAACGTATTGTTCATATAACACTGTCACCTTTAAATTTTTATGAAACTCGGGTTGATAATTTAATTTGAGGAGCCCTTGGGAGTTACAACACCCTTGGTGCAATACCAGGGCTCACCGGTTACAACAAATGTAAAACATTAGCAGTGTGACATATTTGATCTATAGATTGTTCTTCAAGAGAGATGAGTAGTTGATTAAAGTGGAGAACACCTTCCTTGCAAAGAGAGAATGTTAGTTTTGGATGTGGAGTAGCATTGAACATGTGTTCATGTCTCAAATCATGTTAAGAGGCTAAGGAACATGAGATCCCCAAAAAAACCAGAAATATTTTCATGGGATAATCTTAGGAAACACCTTAATTAAATTGATTTTCCATAATCAAAACGCTTCCCAACTCCAACTTGGGGAAAGTGGTAAATTAAGGTTAATTAATTAAGGATGTTCAAGATTGCTCTAGAGACTTCTATTGATGAAGTCTAATTGATCTTCACCTTAAATAGAGATAAAATTATGGTTGTTGAAGACTCAATAAGATATTATAAGAGAGGGTTGAAAGGATTGGAGAAGAGACATCGAGAATCAATGTGAGAAAGGCAGATCGAGCTACCCAAATCATAGTTTAAGTGAGGGCACAATTCGAGACAGGGAAATAGCATAAGAGATATGGATCAGAAGAGATTTGGGAGCACAGATCTGGAGGAGACTTTCCTTATTTTTCTAATGTATAGGAGGCAAGAAAAGAGGAGGCTGAATTTTCTATAGAAGAGGCTGATTTGTGCAGTGCGAGTTAGGCAGTCTAGGAGTGTGAGTTTCTAGAAGAGGGTTTGATCAATTGTCGAAGATTAGATCAGAGTCCATAAGGAAGATAGAATTCATTCCAGAGGAAGAGGGAGGTTAGATGGCCCAGTTGGAGGTAGTTCCAAGTTTGTGTGTTTTTCACAGAGGCAACAGCATGAGTTTACAATGTGGAGTGTGAGTAGGCCAGATGAGGCTAAGTTGATTTGCAAAGGAGATCTGGGATCCCTAGGGTATTTTTTTATTGTAATTCTAAAGGACATCCAGCTAGGAAACAAGTTGTAAATCTCTCAAATTGTTGCATAATAAAATAAACCCTCATCTGTTGCACCGATTATCCCTTCGAGATTTTCTCGAGGACATTTATTCCAAAACATTGATGTCATTTTTATTTTATGTGTGCATTTATTTCTCAGTTCCTGATTTATAATTCCACAGTGTTTTTATTGTGAAGAATGATTCTTATCGTTAATTTTTATCTTCGGTAGACACATAAACTGCTAATAGTAAAAATATTAAACTCCAATTGTTGAATTCATGAAAATTTTACATGAATTTATGAAGAGGTCACTACTTTCATCGACCACTATGTCACATTGCAAAATGCAAGTTATTGTATGGGTATTAAAATTTTGAGGATTGAAAGAGTAAAGGTTCACAACAAAAAAGGTTATTGACCGAGAAAAAATGGATGTTTATGTGTCTGGGTTTGGAATGCTAGGGGTCATTAAATTACATCAAGCTACCAGTGATGTTCTTGTAGAATCTATTAGTCGACGAGAAGTATAAAACTTGAAACTGAAAATAAAAGAATAAAATATCTATAATATGCTCTAAACCTTAGTCCTTTGTCAATGACTCCACTGGAAATATGTACACTACCATTGGTAATTTCTACCCCCAAAACATACCATAGATTGTATAAACCAATCAACCTCCTCAATGCAGCGAAATAATATATCATCAGTAATATATCCAAAAGAATGTGAATTATTTAACATGCATGGAAAGAAACTTTCAAAATACAGAATTTAGTCTTGAAAATTAGTTCATTTTTCAAGTGGGTCGAAAGTGAGCTCGAGGGAGACAGGGAATTTGTAGACAATGACTTACTTACTTTTAGTCGCAAGCTTGATCTAGTGTATGATATAGAGAAAGAGAAACAAGGAATCCCTAATGCTAATATAATGAAGTAGATAAAAGCTAGATGGTCTAAGAGAATAAGAACATTAGAGGAAATTATTTCGAAATGTGGAAACATTATTTCTAAATGTGGAAACATAGAATGTAGAAGAACTAAAGCCTATGTTAAGGTGGTAGCAATTGTTTGCGATTTAAATGGTCCATGCATTAAATATGAGTTTGGATTAATTTATAAGGACATGTTTATGGTTGGATTGGATAATTTAAAACAATCAAAGGATTCAAAGTTCGATGATATAACTGATTTTACTACAGAGGAAATTAGAAAATGACATTACTTTTGTTAGTGTTAACGAAGAGTACTTTTCCTTGGTTGTGCAATAGCAAGAAGTAGCTAGGGAAATTGAAGAGGATATATTATATTAATGTGTCAAACAAGATACTACTATCATTTCTATGAAATATCTCATTAAATACAAAGCACGGGGGCTTCACTTGGGGAGAAATACCAAACCACATGCAGTCATATTGGGGGATATATATTGAGGAGACAATCACATAATATATTGATAATATAATAGGGGGTAAAGGGTTTTTACATTAGCATGTATAAAAAAATGGAGCTCAAAGTCAATGAAAACATATAAAGGGGTATAAACTTAAGTTAATGAAAAATTGGATACCTACAATATCTAGTGAAAGTAGGGGTTTTTTAAATTGGGAAGGTGTATTGGGTTAATATTGGTAGGGGGTTAAATAATATTATTTCTATATGTATTTTCCAATATGTGGTAAAATTAAGGGCATCTTTTAGTATGCCACGAACACACGTTTTATGTCAAAGGCTCATTAAGCCCCCGTGAGATAAAGTGATTTGACAACTAGCATTCAAACAATCTTGAACTACAATTTTTCATATTGTAAGTGTTTTAAAATATTGGAACATTCATTTTTCTATTTATAGTGTTTAATTATTCAAGTTTCTTGGATGTGTTATTCAAGTTTCTTATTTTTCATTGCAAGTGATTTTTTGACATTACGGCTCATGGGAGCCCAATCCTAGTCCCCATTGGGATGAATGCATTTACTTTTGTGATTTAAGTATCAAGATTTTAATAAATACTTTACAAAACAAATATTATTCTATGGACCATGACTCTATATTCAATCCTCATTTCAATTATGATAATTGTGTTCTAATTCTTAGTATGTTTACCAATTATGTAAATAATGCTTAGATGATTTTTAGGATGAGATATTGTATAGGTTTGAATTCTGTAACATTGTGCAAAAACATTAAATTGAACATATGTTTTTTAGTATTTTCCTTGAGTTTTTATATATTAGCTAATGTTCTATAACTAATGATAATCAAAATGAATTTCTGATTACTCTTTTCTAATACTGAGACTGTTTGTCAATTTTGTTAAGAGTTATTAGATAATGTTTTTCATATGAAATTATATAGATTTGGATTCTATAGCATTCTCCAAGAACATTGATTGAACATAATTTTATGAGCATATTCTTTTGAGATTTTATATTGTATCAAATGGTCAGTAATTGATGACAATGAAAAGGAAAATTTATAAAGAGATTTGAATCTCATACATATGTTCCATATGTAGTGTTTATTTTATTCATGGATATGGTGATTGGAATTGAATCTAGATACAATTTTTGTTACTGTAACTATGTTGGTTATTGTTCAAGGCTTCTTCAACACAAAGATTTTGATGAGCCCTGGTATTGCAACGTGAATCATTGCAACTCCCAAGTCTATCGACTTAAATTATCAACCCATATTTCATACAAAATTAAGAGGTATTAGAACTATATGTGCAACACACAATTTGTCCTTATTTCATTGATATGATGCAATGAAGTGAATATCATGAAATAAAACCTAAACTAATTGCAGAAATGGAAATTCTTGAAATGGAAACCTTAACCTATTACAAGAAACAAAAGGCAAGGAAAAAAAACATATAATAATTTCATAAAGTAAAGAGAAAGAACCAAATCTCCATCATTGCATTCAAAAGAGATTATACCTAGTAATATATTTCATTAGGTGCTTCATAAAGTAATCATAAAAATCATCATTCTATCATTCAATTCATGAACTTGCCTACTAACCCTTAATTGTAGAAATGTGTTGCAGTGGAAAAAATGCAAGCCCTAAGTGGTATTTGGTATTCCTCAATCATGTTTTCAGAGCTTAAGGTTCATTATTCAAGGTTAAGAGGAAAAAATAAATTCTGGCCAAGTTTACACGATTCTATAGGATTGCTACAAGATTTCCCTATTTTGCTACAGGATTGGATCTGTGAGCATTTTGAGCGTGTAAAAGGTGGGAAAGGGTACATGAAGGTATATGAAGGTTTGATGAGGCTTTTTCAAATCTTAGAAGCTCTTAAAGTCCCATATTTCATAAAAATGAATGCTCACGGTGTCCTTCAATGACCTAGAAATGTACTTTCGACGGAAACGTTTTGAGGGCATTTTGTAGTGAAGAGAAAAAGGCTAATGATGGTAGGAAGAATGTGGGATGAAAATTATAACCCTGAAAATAAATAGTAGTATGGACACACCACAAAAATATTACGATTTTTATACTTGCAAAGACTAAAATATCCAATCTCTCAGCTAATCTATGCTCCAATTTATCTCATTGAATGACTAAGAAAATTGATTGAAAATAATATTGGGTTAATTTATTTATTAAATAGGATGTCCTAAGACTCCAATCCAATTTTATTTACTCAAAAATTCCCTTTTTAACATGTGTTAAAAATTAACAGAAACTTACTACTCCAAAAACTATAAATTTAAGAATCAATGAGGTAGTTAACCTACGAAATGCCTAACCTTGTCAAGTGATAATACTATGGGGTAAATTTTGTTATTAAATTGAATTATTTTATGACCCAATACAAGTGGAATCAACTTGAAATAATCTGACTAAGACATTTTAAAAAACATTAGAACATTACTACTATTTTGCTACAAGAGACTTCTAGAAATTCTATATTTGTGAACTAGTAAACCAATCCAAGTAGGTCAATAATGAATATGAATTTTCAAAGTTGTTCTAAGGATGAATAATTATTGTGAATCTATAAATAAGCTGAAAACCCACTCACTTCAATCATTTAACCAATATAACATACTACAAAGGAAGCATGAACACTAAATGCAAAAATAAGAGATGCAAGTGAAAAACACATTTAAAGGAAATAAATAAATACTTCAACAGGGCTTTGAGGCTATAGGGATGGAAAATCCCAAGGATACTCACATTCCTATGAAGGAAACCAAGCCTTATAAGCTAAAAATGACACCAAAATTCATTATTTGAATCAATCCAAGTACATCCCCGCTAGAAAGTGGAACTTCTAAATAACAAGTTTTCTCCATAAGAAGATTAAGAAATGCATGCCCGTAGACGAAAATTCAAATTGGTACTTATAAAAATTGATGAGGAAGCATCCTGCTTGAAAGGAGATAGCTTTCCCCTTCAAAATCCCTCAAAAAGTGGATATGGTTCCCAACAATAGGAATCTTCATTTAATGGCAATGAGCACATTCCTATATTTTCTCAATCACTAGATCTCCAGAAAATGTCCAATAATTTCATAATGTATTGTTCATTTATTATCCAAACTTGGTCGAGCCTATAGCAGGGAGTAAGTCCCTGTATTATCTCATTCATAATTTACTCAATATTCTCTCAATATTATGCAAAAATAAATAATATTAGGTACATAATATTCAATTATCTCTAAACCTTCATCGAAACATATTAAAGCTAAATAAACATTATTAAGTGTAGAAGGATAAATATAATATATCCTTTATCTAAGAAAGGTTAGATGGGCCTTAATTTTCATCTAATTTGGAGGCCCATCATACCCCCCTTTTGAAACTATTTCTTATCCTCTAATCAACCTATCCATCTTCTTTTCATGTTGTTCTTATTTTATGCCACAGATGACTTTTCATGTAATTTCCTTCCTTAGCTCATTGTTATTTGAAGAAAATGGAATATGATTTGGATATTTTCTTGGATTGGATGGCCTTCATGGACAAACTTTCCACAGTGGCAAGTTGTGCCTCCTTTTCCTATAGTTTCTCTCTCAGCCTCTTTTTTTCTAGCTGCAATTTCTCTTTCATGATTGATTCCTTTAGCCTCAAGCTGACCAATTCCTTACCCATTTGTTGCACCTTTTCCTTCATGAGGCTCACATCATCTTCTTTTATGGATTTTTCAATTTGCATCTACCGGTGAGTTCTTCCTCTCTCTTTTTTTAACTCAGACAACAAGGAAATTGAAAACTTTGGAGGTATAATTATCCCCCCTTACATAAATTTGTAATAGGATCCAAGATTAGGCTACAGATAGGGCTCTTGGAGTCCTTTCAGACCTTCTCCCTCCTAATGAGTTGTTTTTATCCCTTCCTATAGCACTTTTTCTTCATCCTGAAGAAAATTTTTTCTTTCATGTAGTAGACTATATCAATCCTATAGCAGTCTATTATGATCCTATAGCAATCACTTCTGATCATGTAGCACACAACCTTAATCCTGTTGCAACTAATATTTGCATGTCAAGAGGTGGTGGGTCCACCTTGTTATTTTTATTTTTATTTTCCATTATTTTTTCTTTTTTTCATTGCATCAAAAATAAACTCACAATGGTTTGAGTTAATTGAGTTGGCCCCCACCTACCCCTTCATATTCATTGTCCTATATTTTTTTTCCATGTTTATCTTGTTCCTCTCCCACTTGTATGGGTGTCTTGGTGGAAATGAAAAGTTAACTTCTAGATAATACTGAGGTCACTCTACTACTAAGTATGACTATAAAAAAATAATTTCCTTCATACCCTGGGTGTGTTTTTGCAGTTGATGTTGGAACTCTTGATGTGATTGTTGGATCTGCTAATGTGACGATTAGAAATATGTTATTACCGTCAGAAATCTGATATATTGTTAGAACTCCTCCTAATGTGATTATTGGAACCTGGATGTAGTGGTCGGAATGTTGATGTGAATATTGGAATTCCTCTAAGGTGTGATTTATAAAATTCAGTAATCCTTTCATTAGCTTTGATTTTTTTTTTTTTTCTGATGGAATTCCCCTAGTTCAGGCTGCCAAAGTACTATTTTTTTGGCTGACCTAGTGTGGTTGATTCCTCATGTTGAATGACCCTATAAAAACCTACAGGATATCATGTAGCTACACATACCTATTTTTTAAGTCTTCTGAAGTCTTGTCGTCTTCAAAGTTCTCAGACTAGCGCTAAAATTTTTGATCTTGTAGGGTTTATGCAGGTTGCTATAGGAATATGTATCTTCCTATAGCAGCCACATAGGCCCCTCAGGTTCATAATTTTCTCTCAGTGTGGCCTTCAAAATTTTTTATAATTCATGAGAAAAATTCCAGTGGTATTTGGAGATCCTTGTAGCGATGGTAATGGGTTAAAATAGAGGCATACGTCATATTTTGTGGTTGTTTAGTGGGAAAGTTGAGAAAAAATGAAGTTTGATGGAGTGGATGGATACCAAGGGCTTATATAGACTCGTTCTCATGTCCCCATATGACAAAATTCAAACCTGCCTCCCTTTCCCATGCTCAACAACTTCTTGTAGCACTATGTGTCAATCTTGTAGAAATTTGTGTCAATACTACAACAGATATTGTTTATAAAATATCTCTCAAATTCTATTTGGATTCACCAAAAAAAATTTGAGCATGTTTCCAACATCCTTATGCATATCCCCATAAAAAATATTGGCCAATGGATGGACAAATCTAGATAAAAATGAAAAATCAGTGTAGGTTATGATGGCCAATTTTTCAAAAAGTGTGCACTAGAATTTGTAGAAATTTATTGATCATGTTACTATCATCCTTATGTAGAAATTAGCTGAATAAATCACTTATTCAATGGAGATTAACCTGATCACACATCAATTTCGAATTGCATGCATAACACATAATCTCTTCTACAATTAATTGTCACATGCAGAAAGAATAGAAGTGATCGCACATCAAATCATCACACACATTGACACAGTATGTATGGGGAAAGATTATAGATGAAAACCCCCAGCTATAGTATATTATAAATGGAGATAACATGTAGAAAATACATAGTACAAACTCCTCACAAGTACTCATTACTATCTCCCAAAGCTGCACAAAAACTAGCTTGGTTTTGAACAAGTCACAGGTTCAAAACACACCCACTACTTCTCTGCCTCTATTGCGCAATCAAGGCTGGTCTAAATAGAGATCCAGGTTCGAATCTCACTGGCTCCAACTGCGCAATTGTCATTGGTAGTTTCCTCCAAGTGTGGTGCAAATCTCATGCACAACTGATGTCGCAACTGATAGCTAACTCAACCCTTTCATCTACCTCTTTCACTTGTCGCCACTGAACTGTCCATGCATTGAGTTAAACTGATGTGTTCTTTAGTTGAATAATAAGTTAATAATTAGTGGATTAAATAATATTTAATTCACCCAACTCATCTCTAGTGTATTAGCCAGTTAAACTAAATACAACTAGTTCAACTAGATAACCAGAACACCACCTCCATTAACTGTCGCATCAACTCCACCGAACTCCGCCACTTGAGCTCTAACTGAAGTCAACCATGCATTAGCTCACCTAACTCATAGGAAAAGCATAAATCCTTCTGGCAGCTGCATGCCCCACCTCCGGGGGTCAAACTGAAGTGCTCCAAGAGAGTAAATTGAAGTTTAGAGTCCAAATATTATTAAGGGTAAATAATATTTGACTTCCCTATTTTTAGGATAGGCAGTCTAAAAATAGACTTCGACCTATCGACCTATAGGTCACAAAAATAGAGTCCCATATATTTTTACCAACATGACCAATACTCCAAGAATAACATACTGCAACCCCTGGACCATGCTCCATATGCCTAAAAATAGACATAGTCTAAAAATAGATTTTTCGACAAAAATCACATGTGTGGTCCCCACCTAGTTTAGGTGACCACTTTCCAACTAGGATCAAGAAATATGGTTCAGTAGGCCTCCTTCACTGTTTCTTGTTTCCATTTTCAACACTCCCTCTCAACAAGAAAGGACTGTCTTTGCATGCGACATGCAACTCCATGCATTCGCCCTGCAACCTTCACAAGCGCCATGCAACTCCATGCATCGCTCGCAACTCCTATGAAACCGAATAGGCTCCAAACAACTCAATCGCCCGATGCATCTAGCATCTATCATCAAAGTCTTCGACCCCTTCACAATCGCAGACATGTCATCAGGAACTACTCATAACAAGGAAATCGAAACCATGCACTCTTACACTTGCTGTCAACTCTGATCCGCGCTCCAGTATCCAACACTGTCACTTGGATCTGCCTGCATCACTCCAACTGATCTTGCTACTGCTACGCTGTGGGCACCTTGTAGCCAGGTTCAACTCATGAGATCCACACCATCTCATGAATCCTGCCCAGAAATATCCTCTTGGGATCAATCATGCATGTCGCCCCACCTCTCACCTGGTTGTATAGCTTCATGCATTCCCTCTGCCCGTCTGGCACGAAATTTCTCTACATGAGTGGTCTCTTCCACTCCATGATCCTCTTGTGGCTGCTCCACATCCCGAGGTTCACTAACACTTGCATGCAAAACTTTCTCCCTCTCAAGCATCAATTGCATGCCTTTCTAGCCTGCATGCAACACTTGCTCCCTCTCAAGCTTCAGTTGCATGTCTTCCTTCTGCTTCCCAACAATAGGAAGCTCCGTAGACATCCCATCTACTTCAATTCTGTAGAGATTCTTTGCTCGAATCCCAACCTTCTTGACTTGACCCGTTGCCTTGTGCCAAAGGAAAACTTTTCCTTCTCTAAAGACAACTTCATACCCTTTATCCTCTAACATTGCGACTGAGATCAAATTCTTAGTTAGACCTGGTACATGCAATACATCTTGTAAAATAATGAGTTTACCTAACTCCCTCTGAAAGGTTATGGTACCAATGCCGGTTGCATTGTATCGTCCATCGTCGCCCAACTCAACATGCATCTGGAGACCTTTCTCCACCAAGTCACTGAAAAGATTTGCATCTCCTGTCATGTGAAAGGAAGTGCCACTATCAATATACCACCCCGATCCCAATGCACTAGACAACATGCATGCGATCAATGAGAAGTCCAGCTCAAATTGCGAGGCAAGAGCCTCACCAGCTGCAGCTCCAGCAGCCTGCTTGTTCTTCTTCTTCTTTGGGAAATTCGTGGCGTAATGTCCATGATCGTGACAATGAAAACACTTCACTTTGGACATGTCACGCTCTTTACCATCCACACCGGATTGAGAAGCCTTCTCCTTGCCCTTCCCCTTCCTTGCTTTGGCAGCCAAAGCGCAGTCTTCTTCATCAGATACCTTTGATGAAGATCCGTCCCTGGTAGTCCTCCTGATCTCCTCTTGCATGAGATCCGACCACAGTCGCTCCCATGAAACTTCTCCCGACCATTGACACTATCCTGATAGGAATGCCAAGCCTTTGGAAGACCAAGGAGAGCCAGGTCCACCATGTCCTCATCTTCGACAGTCACCCCCACACTTCCCAGCTCATCTCTGCACTGAGTGAACTTCGTGAGGTATTTTGCGATGCTGTCGCCTTTCTCCATTTTGATGTTCCTGAGTCTATCTTTGAGCACCAGCTTCCTTTGGTCACTCTTGCTTTGTTATAGATCCGTCAAAGCTTTCCACATCAAATATGGAGAAGCCTTTCCATGCAGGCTGGATACAATATGATCCTTGACGCCCTCCAACAGGATCCTTCGACACTTTGCTTGTTTCTTTCGCCATGCTTCGACTTCAGCAGGATCATTAGAAGTAGGCTTTGGAATCTCTTTCTCCACGAATTCCAACAACCCATTATCATCTAATACAACCTCCATGTGGTCCTTCCATGCAACATAATTCGAACTTCCTTCCAAGGCATATTCGAGTCGCAAACCGATGAAAGACATTTTCGCCGCGGCACCAAGAACACAAATCTGCAAATTCGAATTTCACCACCAGCTGATAACTCAATCGCTTCCGATCTACACTTGAGAACAAATTATTTCCAAATCAGAGATTGATTGCATGGGCTTTTACCAGACCTTTCACTTTCCAAAGAAAGATGAATCCGGAGGCTATCTGGCCCGTATGCAGGCTCTGTCCGAGGAAATAAGTTTGCAATCACCGTAACAGATCTCGACAGTTAATATCGCTCCGATACCATGTAGAAATTTGCTGAATAAATCACTTATTCAATGGATATTAACCTGATCACACATCAATTTCGAATTGCATGCATAACACATAATCTCTTCTACAATTAATTGTCACATGCGGAAAGAATAGAAGCGATCGCACATCAAATCATCACACACATTAACACAGTATGTATGGGGAAAACTTATAGCTGAAAACCCCCAGCTATAGTATATTATAAATGGAGAGAACATGCAGCAAATACATAGTACAAACTCCTCACAAGTACTCAGTACTATCTCCCAAAGCTACACAAAAACTAGCTTGGTTTTGAACAAGTCACAGGTTCAAAACACACCCACTACTTTCCCTGCCTCTATTGCGAAATCAAGGTTGGTCTAAATAGAGATCCAGGTTCGAATCTCACTGGCTCCAACTGCGCAATTTTCATTGGTAATTTCCTCCAAGTGTGGTGCAAATCTCATGCACAACTGATGTCGCAACTGATAGCTAACTCAACCCTTTCATCTACCTCTTTCACTTGTCGCCACTGAACTGTCCATGCACTGAGTTAAACTGATGTGTTCTTTAGTTGAATAATAAGTTAATAATTAGTGAATTAAATAATATTTAATTCACCCAACTCATCTCTAGTGTATTAGCCAGTTAAACTAAATACAACTAGTTCAACTAGATAACCAGAACACCACCTCCATTAACTGTCGCATCAACTCCACCGAACTCCGCCACTTGAGCTCTAACTAAAGTCAACCATGCATTAGCTCACCTAACTCATAGGAAAAGCGTAATTCCTTCTGGCAGCTGCATGCCCCACCTCTGAGGGTCAAACTGAAGTGCTCCAAGAGAGTAAAATGAAGTTTAGAGTCCAAATATTATTAAGGGTAAATAATATTTGACTTCCCTATTTTTAGGATAGGCAGTCTAAAAATAGACTTCGACCTATCGACCTATAGGTCACAAAAATAGATTCCCATATATTTTTACCAACATGACCAATACTCCAAGAATAACATACTGCAACCCCTGGACCATGCTCCATATGTCTAAAAATAGACATAGTCTAAAAATAGATTTTTCGACAAAAATCACATGTGTGGTCCCCACCTAGTTTAGGTGATCACTTTCCAACTAGGATCAGGAAAGATGGTTCAGGAGGCCTCCTTCACTGTTTCTTGTTGCCATTTTCAACACCTTATGCATCTCCCCATGAAACAACTCAATCAATGGATGCACGGTTTTTGAGATATGGTAAAAACAATTTATTCTCTGCATATTTTTGCAATCTTGTAGCAAAACAAAACGTTCATGTAGAACTTTAGGACAACAAGGAAAATGAATGGGAAAGTCTTGAGAATGATGAGTGGATGTTGGAAATGGATGAGGGTGATGTATTGACATGGCCTTGGTCCTATTGGAACATATGGGAAAAGGAGATGAAAGCCAAACTTTGACTTCCCTTGACTAGAGTTTTTATCATTTTTTTCTTATGGTGTTAGCTTGTTCTTGTTGCTTGTAGAGGTTGGAGATCCTTTGCATTCATCAAAGAGAGATACTTGGGGAAAATTATTATTATTATTTTCATTTTTTTTCCTTTTGTTCCTGGGCCTACTAGTTGCCTCAATGAGGTTTTCAACTAGTAGGTCTGCCTGGGCACCTTAGAAAAGGCTTTCACCTAGGACCTTATTATTTTTCTATTTTTTATTTTTTCCAACTCACTAATTTACTCATGGAGGTTTTCAATCAGTAAGCCAATCTCAAGTGCCTCAAAGGAGGTTTTCACCTAAGATTTTTTTTTTTCTCTTTATCTTATTTCCTCTTTTTCCTTTTTTTTTTCCTATTCTACTCTACTTGAAAACTAAAATCTGTTTCAAGCATAGGAATACTTCCAATGGATCCATGTACATACCAATAAGACATATGCACTCATATGAAAGTTTGAAAGATCGGATTTGATATATATTAACATGTGAGAGATCAACTTCTTTCATTGAGATGAGATCAATAATTGTTGAAGAGGAGTGTGTTGTTGTATCTTAATGGTTGTCTGGAACCATATGTCAATATAGTTTTGATTCCCTTGGTTCATTTTCACATTTGGATCACTTTATGTGTCCTCTTCTACCATGACATTCAAATCTTCTTCTTTTTTTTATTATTATCTTGAACACATGGAGGATATGATGGTAAACATGATGGAACTTTCTCAATATTTTATTCTAATGTTTGCTCTCCATCAAATGCAGCCCCAATGATTCTTTGGTCTCCCCATTTGTATCTTATTTTTCTAAATGTTGTCGTTCAATGGAATCAAGAGAATCTATTTTTTTCAATGATATTACTGATCTAAGGTGAATATCATTTAGATCAAGTGGAGTTATTTGGAAGTACTGTACCTCAACATTGTAAGTGGGTTGAGCTACTTCATTGTTTGGGTTTGGAAATGGTGGTAAAGGTAGTTGAGTGGGAGTAGACCTTTGAGATGGATGTGGTTGAGGTTGTGTTTGTGGTGGAGGTGGATGGTATGGATAGCATGGAGTTAGGTATGGAGGATATTAAGGAAATAATTTAGGATATTTTTGATTTATCCCATAAGGTCCTTGCCAACCTTGTTTCAAATCTTGGTTTGTGGGTTGATATGGCCAAAGTTTCCAAGGAAACGGTGTGTTCCAATTACTTTGAGATGGATTTGCATAACCTTGAAATTTTGAATTAGGTTCTTGCATCACACCAGGTTCACTAAGCTGCCATGGTATTCTTGGAGCTACATAACAAATTTTCTTGGGTGATTAACTTTCTCTTCCTTCAACCTTGGCAACGATGGACAATATTTAATAAAAAATGTTTCTGCATGGATAAAAAATATATAAAAATGTTATTTTTGCTCATTTTTCACTCTTAACATTTTTAATTGTTCACTTATATTTCTAAGAAACCAGTCTCAATGTTGATTTACTTAATCTTTCCCTTCCTCTTGATATGCACTTGAATATTTCACAAATTTTTTGACCTTGACATTCCAGTCTCAATGTTGATTTACTTACTCTTTCTCTTCATCTTGATACGCACTTGAATATTTCACAAATTTCTTCAAATGATAATTGGTATACGTCACCTCTACTCATGAGATCAATGAGATCAATCCACTATCTATAATTGTTCTAAGTAAGAGGTTTTTTATCATCTCAAATCCTAAATGATGTAATTCTTCCCTCTTAACATTATACATGAATCTCTTATTAGATCCTCAAGACTCTCATCTTCTTTTTGAGTCATTCTAAATATTTATTCTTGCAGATCATGATCTTTATATTTTTCTAGAAATATATTTTGCATATCATTCTATGATATTATTTAATTAGTCCCTAAACTCATGAACCATTTAAGTCTCTATCCTTCAATGTTTCCAGAAACGATCTCAATTTTTGAGTGTTTAGAAAGTAACCATAATATATACAAATGATTTCAAATTCAAAGAGAAAGTTTTCTGGATCTTTTGAACTCATACCATGGAATTCGGGAAGGAAAGATGGATGGATTTTATTCATATGAACATTTATATTAGTATCTTGAATTGGAAATGCAGGAGTATCTTACTCACTATCATCATCCCCATCCATTTATTCTACCTTCTCTGCCACCTCTTCTTATTATACCTACAAGAGTGGATGGTGATGTGGTTCTTACTGCATTGTGTTATCAAATGGTGGGGGGGGGTCTGGTGTTGGAGAAGTATTTTTTTTTTCATAAAAAAAATTGAATAAGAATGCTAATGTGATGAAATATGCCTAATTTTTTTTTTTTAGTAGAAATTGAAGAAACAAATGAATTCTTTGACACCTCCCTGGAAACAACGCCAAAAATTGATGAGCCCTGGTATTGCAACAAGAATGTTAAGAGGTGTTGTAAAAATTTAAGAGGTGTTGTAATTTTATGTATAGAATGAAATGTGTCCTCATTTTGTTGATTTGATGCAATGAATTGAATATCATGAAATCAAACCTAAACTAATTGTAGATATGGAAATGCTTGAAAGGGAAACCATAACCTATTGTAGGAAACAGAAAGCAAGGAAAGAAAACATATTATAATTGCATATATTCAAGAACATGAACAAAATAACCATCATTTCATTAAAAATATATTATACCTAGTAATATTGTTCTTTAGGTACTTCATAAAGTAATCATGAAAACCATCACTATGCCATTCAATTCACGAACCTGTCTATTAACCCTTACTTGTTGGAATGTGTTGAAGTGGAAAAAATGAAAGTCCTAAGTGGCATTTGATCTTCTTAAATCATTTTTTTAGAAATTAAGGGTCATTATTAAAGGTTAGGAGGAAAAAGTTAAATATTTTGGAGAAAAATCTGGCCAAGTTTACATGGTGCTACAGGCTTGCTACATGATGCTACAAGATTGCCCTATTTTTATATAGGATTGGATCCGTGAGCATTCTGAGTGTGGACTAGGTTATCTAAAGTTTGGAAAGGGTAGAGGAAGGTATATGAAGGTTGTATGATGTTTTTTCCAAGCTTATAACCTCCAAGAGGTTCATCTTTCACAAAAAAAAATGCACATGGTGTCCTTCAATGACCCAGAAATGTACTTTTGGTGGCAGAGTTTTGAGGGCATTGTGTAGTGAAGAAAAAGAGTCTAATGGTGGTATGAGGAATGTAGAATGATAATGATATCTATAAAAATAAACCATAGTACCTTCGCACCACAAAAATATTATTATTTTATACTTGCAAAGACTAAAATACCCAATCTATAAGCTAGTTTGTGCTCCAATTTATCTCATTGAATGTCTAAGAAAATTGAATGAAAATGAGATAGGGTAAATATTTTTATTAAATAGGATTTAATAAGACTCCAATATAAGTGGAATCACTCAAAATAACCCTTTTCTACATGTGCTAAAAAATAACAAAAAATACTACTCCAAAAACTAGAAATTCAAGAATCAATGAGTTGGTTAACCTACCAAATGTCTAACCTTATCAAGTGAAAATTCTATGGGGTAAATTTTTTTATTAACTTAAATGTTTTTATGGCTAAATAAAATTTGAATAAACTCTAAATAATTTCAATAAAAGGTTTTAAAAATTACAATTATTTTTCTACAAGAGACTTCCAAAAATTCTAGATTTGTGAACTAGTTGTCATAAAATTATATCTTACATAGAAATGGAACACGTAAAATATGTGGAAACACAAACAAGGAAATAAAATATAAAACAGGATAGACACAAATATATTTTTTTCACCCAACTTGTGCTATGTCCATGGAAACAACAGGTCCTTCCTTTTTATTATCGAGCAAAATGAAGAGACACAACCTACAATAGATTCGTTGTAATATCATCTACTATCTCACACAATCCCCCTTTCTATTTATCGCTCGAAATATACACATGATACACTACCACAATAAAATACCCTCATACGATAGAGGGGTTTCCTTCTAGGATAAAAAACCATAAATTAAACATAACATCTACCATTAGATCATCTGCCTAATGAACGATCCAGATTGATACGAAATTACAATATTTTACAAGGAAATTTTACATCTAATGAACACTTTGCATTCTTGAAACTTAGCTGAAAATTTTTCCACTTACAGTAAATACATACCCTATAGTGCTCCTCATGTTATATCTATCACCTTCCATATATGCATCAACATATCCCCATAGAGAAATGTTTGAACCACCAAAGCATAATTTTTTATTTGTGGTACCTCTCGAATATCTGAGAATCCATTTCACTGCCATCCAATGTTCTTTTCCTGGATTTTTCATGTACCTGCTAAAAATCCCACTGCATGTGCAATATAAGGCCTTGTGCAGACCATTTCATACATTAAACTTCCAACTATTGATGCATATGGAACTTTAGACATATAATCCATTTCTTCTTGGGTCTTGGGGCACATCTCCTTACTAAGTTTTAAATGGCTAGCAAAAGGTGTACTATTTGGTTTTTCATTCTGCATATTAAATATTTTCAACACCTTTTTTATGTACTCATTCTGAGAAAATGTTAATTTGAAAATTTTCATGTCTCTAGATATTCTCATACCAAGGTTTTGTTTTGTAGCTCCCAAATCCTCATTGCAAATGAATATGCCAATTTTCCTTTGAGCACATTTATTTCCTACATGTTATACCCTGCAACAAGCATGCCATCTATATATAATAACAATATAATATAGATGCCATCCTTTTTATTTTTCAGATAAACACAATGGTGAGAGTGACATCTAGTATAATCTTGTTCAAGCATAAACCTATCAAATTTTAGATACCAATGCCTTAGAGCCTATTTGAAGCCATACAAAATCTTCTTAAACTTGCACTATAATTTTTCCTTCCCCTTGACCTCATATCCTTATGGTTGCTACATATAGATCTCTTCCTCCAGATTTCCATGGATAAAAGTTGTCTTTATATCTAACTGTTCAACATGAAAAAGTTCCACTGCTACAAGACTTAAAATAGTTCTGATTGAAATCATTTTAACAACAGGGAAAAAAATTTCATCAAAGTCAATACCTTTCTTCTATGCAAACCCATTCACCACAAGTCTAGCTTTGTACCTATATTTTCCTCCATATTCTTCCTTCAACCTGTAAACCCATTTATTCTGCAATTTTGTTTTACTTGTAGGAAACTTGACTAAGTCCCAAGTCTGGTTCTGTATTATGATTCCATCTCTTCTTTCATGGCCAGCCCCCACTTCTTCCTGGTTTCTACCTCTATTGCTTCTTCATAACATTCTGGTTCACCAAAATCAGTCAAAAATACATAATATAATGAAGGAGAGTGTCATTCAGGGGGTCTACTTATCCTTATGGATCTTCTGAATCCACTTTCAGGTGTTTGAGGTGCATGTTGCTATTGTGGTGATTTTTGTTGTTGTGGCTGTTGATTGTTATTATTTTTAGACACTTTAATTTTTAGGTGATCTCATCAAGAACTGTGTATTATTTATTTTCCTTTTCATGTTTATTTTCCTACAACTGATCCTTATACAAGACCTTTTCATTGAATATTAAATCTCTTCTCCTAATGATTTTGTGATTTTCATAGCCATATAAGCGATAACCAAAATCATTAACACAATATCCAATAAAGGTACATTTCTTTGATTTTTCCTCAAGATTTGTTCTATATTCTTTATTAACATGTACAAAGGCCTCGCAACCAAAAGGATTTAAAAAAGAGTAGCTTACCTTTTTACTTGTCCATTCCTCCTCTGGAATACCACCATCCAAGGAAATTGAAGGCCCTTTGTTTATTAGATAAACAACAATATCTACAACATTTGCCCAAAATTGTAAAGGCAATCCTGCATGCAATCTCATGCACATTGCATGCTCCATGATTTTCCTGTTCATCCTTTCTGACACACCATTCTCCTATGGTGTTCTTGTAACATTCTTCTCTCTACGAATTCCATGATCTAAACAGTACCTATCAAACTCTCTGTTGCAATATTCACCTCCATTATCTGATCTAAGACACTTCAACTTCTTTCCTGTCTTAATCACAACCAAAGCTTTCCATTTATTTAAAGTATCAAATACATCATATTTATTCTGAATAAAATAAATCCAAGTTTTTCTAGTTGCATCATCAATAAAAGTAACATAATAACGAAAGCCATCAAGAGATGATACCTCAGCATATCCCCATACATATGTATGCACAAGCTCTAATTTTTCGCTCTTATTTTCTTTCCCAACTCTAAGAAATATGACTCTCTTATATTTTCCATAAACACAATTATCACAAAATTCCAAATCATTATTCTTCACACCTGACAACAAATTTCTTGAGTGAAGAATATTCATCCCCTTCTCACTCATATGTCCAAGAATATGATGCCACAATGTCGCATCTGCTCCAGTGGATTTTAAATCATTAACACAATTAGAAATACCATTGCATAAATGCAATGTGCCAACCTTTCTCCCTTTTCTATTACCCGGGCTCCTTTAGTGACCTTCCAGGTTTTATCTGTAAAAGTTTTCACACAACCTTCTCCACATAACTGCCTTGTTGAAATCATATTTTTTGTTTTTTTTAGATATGGAACATGCCTTACTTCCTTTAATAACCATTGGTTTCCATTATGCTATTTTACAAGAGATTTACCCATTCCAACGATTTTATAGGGTTTATCATCACCCAGACGAACCTGTCTAAAATCTCCTTGAACATAGTCGTGAAATTTTTTCGTATCTAGTGTGGCACGGAATGAGGCCCCTAAATCTACCACCCAAGCATCAATAACATTTTCTAAAGAAAGAATAAAAGCGTCTGGTAACACATCACCTGCCGCATTTCCTTCCTGATTGTTTTATTGTTGTGTGTCTCCTTCTTTTCCCTTCTGAGACTTAGAATATTTCTTCGGGTGTCCTTTCTTCTCGCATTTCTAGCACACTATCCCTGAACTGGACTTGGATCTACCTTTCCTTTATTTACTGCAATATCTTGAGCTCTTTCGTCTTTCCATTTTTCTTCCCCTAGTCCTTGTGCTCCAAGCTTTACCTGATGCCTCACCAGAGCCTTTTGTTGCATTTCCTTGCTAAGGATAGCACCGACAACATTATCGAACTTTAAAGTACTAGCTCTAGAGACTGAGTTATTAATGGCCATAACTAAACCATTCCAAATTTATGGAAATGAGCATAGAAATATTAGAGCCCTAACTTAATCATCAAATTTTACCCTTGTAGATCTTAACTGACTGGTAACCATATTAAATTCATTTAAATGGTCAACAACATATCCACCTTCCGACATCTTCATATTAAATAAACATTTCATAAGAAATACTTTATTTGAGGACAAGGGTTTTTCATATAGTTTCAATAATTTTGTCATTAAACCCTATTTTGTCATTTCCTTTGAAATGTTGAAGGCTACAAATTCTTCCAGGCACAACCGTATTATTCCAAGTTCCTTTCTATCGAGAATCTCCCATTCTTCGTATGTCATACCTGATGACTTCTTTTTTTTTCCGCTCAATGGTAGGTACAGATCTTTCTGATACAGATAATCTTCCATCTGAATCTTCCACTATGAGTATTTTTGGTCGTTAAATTTCTCGACCTTAAACCTACCATTTTCTGCCATTGCTCTTACCTGAACTAGGAACCCTTCTTTCTTATGAGTTTATCAGCCAAATAGAACTTCAGCTCTGATACCAGTTTTTAGAAAGGTATATATTACAAAGCAGTGGAACACATAAAATATGAGGAAACAAAAACACAAAAATATCAAATAAAACAAGAGAGACATAGATATATGTGGTTCACCCAACTTGGGCTACACCACGGAAACAACCAATCCTTCCTTTTTATTATCCAGCACAATGAAGAGACACAACCTACAGCAAATTCGATGTAATATCATCTATGCTCTCACACATTCCCCCTTCCTATTTCTCGCTTAGAACACATGAAACATGGCCACAATAAAATACCCTCATATGATAGAGGGGTTGACTTCTAGGGAAAAGAATCCTAAATTAAACATAACTTCTACAGTCAGATCATTCTCCTAATGAACGACCCATATTGACTACAAAATTACAATATTTCACAAGGCAATAAAACAATGGGAGACATTTCCACCACCCTCCCTTGACGGCGATCAAACGACGGACGACGTTGTTGCCTTGTTAAGAACAGGGGTCCAACACAACGATACATCTAAATAAATAAGATAATCAAGCTCCACACCGAACACTAGTAAACCAATCCAAGTATCCCAATGATTAATATGATTAATGAGATGAAAGTGAAAAATACATTTAAAGGAAATAAATAAATTGTATAATAGGGCTTTGAGGCTCCTTGGATGGCCAAGACTAAGGATACTCAGATTTCTATTAAGGAAACCAAGATTTATAAGCTAAAAATGATACCAAACTTCATTATTTGAATCAATCCAAGTACATTCGTGCTAGAAATGAAAGTGGAACTTCTAAATAACAAGTTTTATCCACAAGAATACTAAGAAATGCAGTCCCCTAGAGGAAAATTTGAATTGGTACTTATAAAAATTGATGAGGAATCATATTTCTTGAAAGGAGATAAATTTCCCCTTGAAAATCCCTAAAAATGTGGATCTGGTTTCCAACAGTAGGAATCTTCATTAAATGACAAGGAGCACATTCCTAGATTTTCACAATCACTAGATCTCCAAAACCTATCCAAGAATTTCATAATATCAACTTCATTTATTATCCAAAATTGGTCGACCCCCTAGTAGGTAGTAAGTCCCTATATTATCTCATTTATAATTTACTCAATACTCTTTCAATATTCTGCAAAAATAAATAATATTAGGCACACAATATTCAATTATCTCTAAACTTTCCTTGAAACATATTAAATCTAAATAAACATTATAAATATTCTGTGATGGGCACTAACTCTTGTTTAAAAATTAATTGAGGCTTAATCAAAATGTAATTAGGACATTGTTCAAGTGCTTAATAGTATGTATTCTAACACATTATGTAATTATCATTGTGCGGCCTTGAGAAATGTGAAGTATATTTCATTGTATGTGTGAATATTTCATTGTGAGAAGTGCGAAATAAGCTCATATATAATGTTCATAATTATGCAGAGTGTGGGAGTGTGGAGGAAGGAATGAGGGGGTCGGGGGTTGAACAAAATGTAGAGAAAGAATCTCGATAACATTGATACATTGTGCAGAGTGTGGAGGAATATTTCTTCCTCCAAATCTCCACACTTATTTAATAAATATACCATGATTCAACGCACAACCAAGCTATTGACATATAACTTATTTTTATAATTGGTATTGTGTGCAATGGAATTCAAGATAAATTTTGTTATGATAATTATTATATGCTTTTTGAATATTCTTGTTAACAAATTCAACTCTTTTATAAACAATATTGATATTATGTTTTCAAAATTTTAATTTGGTGATTGGTCACTTATGAATATCACTAATGATCACTACCACAATTTTCGAGAAGAGAATTGTTGAAGAAAATTAATATTTGGTCATATAGAATAGTTGCACACAAAAATAGAATGAAACATGCTTGAATTACTTGGTTTTTCTTTTGCATATCATGAATAATAATTTTGATTGAGAGAAGAAATGCATCTATGTATAAAGAATTGTGAAAAATATTTTGCATTATGCGGAGTGCATAAGTGCAGAGAAAAATCCACACAATGAAATATCTATGTGTTTCTCACACTAAATTACCTCGTTTCCATTTAATCCAGCTACCTAATATGAATTTTATTACGTGGAATTTGGAGGTATTGTTTATGGAAATAATTGTGGTTAGATGTAAATCAATTACAACATTGAATTTCAAGTAATATTTGCAGAGATCCAAATATGTCTATGATTGAATGACCTTCAAATCTATGGATACTAATGATAGTGAGATTTGTTTGGCGTGAGAAAAAAATACTTGAAAAATTCTGCTCCAATGTACAAATTAAGTCAAAAATATGAAAATTGATGTTGGGCCAGAATTGTGAATTATGGATAAATCACACTTCCCTAGACAGGTGTTAATCTAGAACAACAGGTGAAAGACTATACGGCTATTTTTCCTAACTTTTAATAGATACAAAAATAGGATTGGAGGCTTACTTGTTCAGTCACTTCCAAATGGCTCCTTCTGTCACTTTTGTTGCAGCTTCAAATTCAAGCGGTTTGTGGGAAAATGCTTCCTGCAAGAAAGAACACTGAAACAGTAGAATATGCAATAATATAGATATCTATTCAAGATAGTTAGCTAAATCATTAAAGCATAAACCATATACATCAACCAAGATCTTGCAATATGGAAAACTAAAGCCAATACAGATGCAAATAGGGAAAAATAAGCAGTACTCTTTATTGATGATAAAAGGAGAGGTTACAACCTAGTGACTGATTTGAAGTGACCTTCTAGCAACATTCCCAAGCCTCATCATAGTATAAATCTCTCTAGCAGGAGCTACACAAATCCAGCTCTCAATTGAAAATTCTCCAACATTTCTCTACTCAAATTCTTCCTTCTCAAGCACTCATATGTGTGCTCAATTTATAGATAAGTTGTAGGTTGTTTTGAAATAAATGACTTTCCAATAATAGGAAATACATGTTTCCAATCATGTAGATGTCAAATGGACACTTGGATCCAAAGCTTGACACATGTGAACTCTTCTAGAAGGCATTGGCCAAGTGGAGATTCTGGAACAATGAAAATTTCACTCCTAATGTGACCAACGCACCTGTGAATGTTGGGAAGTGCTTTGCAGAGCAGCCTTGCATGGGGCTACCTGCATATGCAATGCACTTAGGCCCCTTAGAGCCTGTGTTGGTGAGCTCTCATATGCTATATAATAAGCTTCAAACCATGGAAACCTTTTCTTGATGAAAGTCTTGCTTGATTTGTTTTGTTTCTTATCTTAGGGCATGTAGCAACTGAAATAATAGGGAATGATAGACCCTTGATAATTGGTCCTAGAGATGAAGTCCAGTTAACCAAGTCATTGGGAATGGTGCCCAAATTGACCTATAACAATTTCCCCCTAAAGCATGAGATCCAAATAATAAGAACATTTGATTGAGATTCTTTACACTGTGATGAGCTTGGAAATGAAGTGGAGTGGTCATCTGCATCAATATTACAATACATTACATCATGATATATCCTCTTTGATCATAATCACTGAGGGTAGGCATTCCCATGTTCAGCACATAAAACAATCTAATAACATGTACATAATTTAGAAATTCGTCTTCATTGGAATGTTGCCTAGATGCAGACATGCCTACAGAAACAGGCCCATGTTTGGATGACAATATGTATGTAAAGTCACCGTACAGATGATGTGTACAAAAATCCTGAAATCACAGCCTGGATGGTTGAAACTAGATCCGGGGTCTTCTTATCTCGTTCACTCGATCATTTGGGTACAAGTCTATCCATGCGAATATATGATTTGTAGTCGAACATGGAAAGACATCGTTTGATTACCAGCCAATGATGTGAGTTGTTAACAAATGCGAGAGAACCACCATTAATGTCAATGGCCCTCAAGGTACTGTAGTACATTTCGTAAGGCATGAATATATGATTTGATGTCAAACGCCAAACAAAATATTTCGGTCAAAGGTCTAGAAGCGAGGATCTTGTTGATGTTGTAACAAGCCTCATGGTACTGGAATCTGATGTTTCTAAGTGAACTTCCTGGATATTGATTTGTTGTTGATAGGAAGTCACCTTATTGCCAAAATAGAGTTACTGATTTTGGAGACAAGCATATGACTTGATATAGAAATTTTGAGGGATGATAGTCATGAAAATGAAGGTTTACGAGTATTGCAGAAGGATAAGTTTTTAATCATTGGATGACTTCTATTGAACATATCGGTGACACTGTGATGAGTTGGCAGCATTGACCCAAAATCAAAGTGAAGGTATGATGAACCATAGGTGTGAATGAACCATCAAGACGATTACCCAACCCAAACAGTCGCGGACATGGAGTGAAAGAAGTGTCATGTTCAAGAGCGACTTGCTACCAAAAAGAAACTTTGCTCACTTTTCCCAAATTTTCCCCGGTCATTTTTCGACCAGTACCTTTTATTTTTTAACAAGCTTGAGGAGGATAAGATTTGCTTCAGGCAAATAAAGTATCGCTATTTAATAATTTAATGAGTCTAGCGATGAATGAAACTTGATTCTTGCCATGATTGACAAGCCCATCGCTATTTTATGTTTTAACGAGATTAACGACAGTGATAGCCCGACCCTTTTTCATATTTAGAGAGTCTGAAAAAGAGGACAAAAGAGAAATCCAAAAGTAATTTTTCGTAAATTTGTCACTTAGATCTGAAAATGTGTAAAATAATAACTGAGAGAATCTCTTTGGTCATGTTTAACCAAGGTATTCCATTCAGGGAAAATTTTAAGGATGGAAATTTATCTTAAAGATTAGAAACCTTGGCGAATCTTACTAATCCATAATATGCAAACTATAAAATACTTGGTGATATTTAGTAAAAATATTCCACCTTCTAATTATAATATATAGTCTCTATAAAATTTTGGCGATTTTTAGGGTAAAATACTTTCTTCTTATAAAATTTAGGCGAATCATTTTTAGGAAAAAATGGGAATTGGAAATTTTTTTTTTTTCAAAAAACATGGAAAATTAGCCCATCTACGAATATTAGCCCCTAAAATTTTCCCTGATTCCATTTTCGTAAATAATCCATCTCAGTCCAGAAAAGGGCTAAACTTATACTGAGTAGATATCAATTCATTTACTTTAATGAGCTCGAAAAGACAAGTGCTCGACAATATTTACACATTATTGGAATCAGAAAAGAGCTAAAACAAGACTCCAGGGGTTCCTTTTTCACTGTTATCGAATCTCGAAAAAGAGATAAAAGTGTGCTTCAAATCCTTTTTCGTTTTCAACAAAGCTCGAAAAATAAGGAGGAAAGGTATGCTTTGAGGTCAAGTTATTCTCTAAATAAATCTGCATGATTAATCTGTTCATCAGTTGTATTTCCTATTCAAAACAAAATCAAATGGATTAAAAATACATGTTTCATGATAAAAACATAATAAAACTATAGTCATAGCAATAAATTTAATTTGCAAACAATTAAATGACTATAAAAAGTAGTTTCACTATTCATTTTTACCATTCCATAGTTACCATTTTCATTTTGGAGCTTTGAACCTGATTTTTCCCCCGAACTTCAGTCATTGATTGCGGTCGTTTCTATGGATGGATTTTGTCATCGTTTGATCCAAGTTAGTACCATGAACCTCCTCTTCCCTTTGGTATTCATTTCATTTCCATTCTTTGCATATTTTTAGGGTTTTAAGGCCCCTAGGGTAAATTCTTCCCAAAATGGGGGAAACACACCCCTGAATGTCAAAACCTGCATTTCATAGCAGGTATAGTGAAGGGTACTTGCATGTGCAACACACTGTCTCAGCCCAGGGAGTGCATTGAGCGCAGTTCAAGTTTTTGATTTTCATGTTGTGCCCAAAATTTGCCTAGTTTTTTGTAATGAATGGAATCTAATGGATCTTATGGTTTGTTATTAGGTTTCCATCAGATTATAATGATGATTACATGGAGGGAAAGAGAACATGAAGAATAGGATATGATTGCCTTAAATGATTCGGGTACTATAAGAGCCCTAAGAGATTGTGGACTACTTAAGTACTTCAAATTGTTGAGAATGCGGCAACAAATAGAACTCTTGGATTTCTTAGTTCGAGCATGGGATCCAGCGATAGAGGCATTTCACATTAAGAACAAAGTGGTTCCCATAACAATTAAGGACGTGCATTTTCCCACAGGTTTGTCGAGGAGAGGTTTGCCCATTTCTCTCATAGGGTCTACTGTTGGAGGAGAGACAGTGAGGGATTATGTTATAAAGTATTGCTATCCAGGGGTAGAACCTAGCAAAGATGGAAAAATAAACATCTGGGATGTCAGGGATTTGCCTTTGAGAACCATCCTTTTCACGATCGCTAAACTTGTTGGCACTATTACACTACATGTAGTGAACAGATCGTATATGCAGTATGCGCTAGAGTGCTTAAAGCCAACAATATTCAACTGGTCTAAAGCTGTTCTATCTCAGATAAAGGAACAACTAAACAAAGAAAAGGGAGGAAGGAAGAAAATTTTTAGTTATGGTTCAATCCTTATCTCCTTCGCTTTGGAACAAATTCCACTGATGCAGCCACAGCATGTAACACTAGATATATCTAGTCCTAGAGATCCTTGAATGCAGAGATGGGTAGAGCTCATGGGTCAACATGCAGGAAAATCAACCATTGTGTTCTCTACTGCATTTTTCGCCTGGTTCCAGTGACATATCGTCGCCATCGATTAGTACGCATACACAGGCGTCAACTATCGAGGAGATCCAGATTTATTATTACCAGAAGGCGCTTAGTGGGATGCAATAGGTAAGAATGATTTGACCATGCTTTTTTATTTTTATAAGGTTTATACAATTTTTTTGTGTTTTGATTTCTTTCCAAGACTAAACTAAATGTTCGATGTAATGCAGATATTGGTCGTGTTCAACCAGTAGAGGAACCAGAGTACGAAGCAGATGCACCAGCAGAGAGGGCTGTCGAGAGAGCATTCCTTCAGGACCTTGATATGGTTGAGACTCTGGCTGACCTTCAGCAGCACATAGAGGGGTTGACCTTCGAGATTCCAGATTTCCGGATCGAAGAGCTTCCCATGCGACTGCAGCGACACACTATTGGGGTTCCTAACTGTTGGATGCAGTTACTTTGTAGGATTTCTAGATCTATAGCATGTTACCATGAGCACCACTAGTTTACTTGTGACATTTTGCATACATTTTGAAGTCAAATGACCAATGTGTCTTGCGCACAAATTTTTTAAAAACCTATAACTATCTATCTATATGATTTCAGAGTTTTTCCTATGTCTAATGTGTAATCCTATTCAATGATGTGAATATTTTCTTTACGTATGTCGAAAATTTATGTCTAAAACTTGATTAGCTAATGAATCATTCAAGGTGTTCAAATTTCTGGAAATGTTTTGATATTGAACAAAATCAAAATGTCTTTCCAAAAGTCGAACTCTTGGGAACAATCTAAGAAGTGTTGGATTTCTAACAGTATAAACACTAGTAAGTTGTAATACCACAAGTTGTGAGTCTAACCTTACGATTATGCGGTTAATACCAAATGAAATGGCATTAGAGAGAAGTTCGATCAACGTGCTATACTCAGCGATTTTGTTTTTCGATCTACCAATACAAATCCATTGAAAACTCACTAACTCGCCGTTCGGAGCAAAAATGGCCCATGCTGCAGAGGATAGATTCTGCATACTCAACTAGCACCATCAGCATATCCAAAAATTGGTTTCAAAGATTTAGACATCTGCGATAACATGTAAAGCGAATTACTAACATCAATAAAACTCTAAAAACAAATCAAGATAGTGAATGCAAATCAACAACATATATATAATACAAAAATTACTATGCTCATGATTAAGCATAGTAACGTTTCAAATACAATTCATTTCTAGGTTGTGCCAATGGAATTCCATCGTAATAAACTAACTCATAGGCACCCTTAGCAAGAACTCTTTTGACAATATAGGGGCCACGCCACAATGGCTCGAATTTCCCTATACCTATTACATCAGCTTCTTGATCGTAAAGAAGGACCAAGTCGCCCTTTGAGTAGATGTGAGGCTGGAAATTTTTTTTTGTATTGCGCCTTTATACATCTCTTAGGCATTTTGTTGTCCGATTAGGCTTCACGACACGTTTCATCTAGATGGATGAGGTTAAGGAGATGCGCTTCTTCTTTTGAGGTGTCAGGTAACAAGTCTATCACGAGTTTTAACGATGATATTTTGCATTGGATTGGTAAGATAGCTTCCAAACCATACACCAATTGAAAAGGAGTAAATCATGTTGCGTTTCTCATCAAGTTTTGATATGCCCACATAGCGGACTACAGGATCAAATTCCAGTTCCTTTTATAGACTCCTATCATTCGTTGAAGAATTCGTTTAAGAATTTTGTTAATAGCCTCAACTTATCCATTTGATTGTGGATAATAAGGAGTAGAATTATCATGTGAAAATCCTAACTTGGTAGTCAATTAAGACATCATATGGTTGCGAAAATGCTTCCCATGATCTGTAATTATAGCCTGCGGGACCCCAAACTGTGCAATAACGTGGTTGAAGAAAAACAATGCAGTTGTTTGTCATGTGTTATTAAATGTAGGCATCGCTTTGGCCCATTTGGTAAAATAGTCGACTGCGACAATAATATAACCATACCCCCTAGACGAAGGAGGGTTATAGGTCATGAAGTCAATACGTCATTTCGTAAATGGTCCAGCAAAGACAACAGGATGCATTGGCACTGGCGGTTTGCAGATTTTATGATAAAAAATCTAGCATGCATGACAACTTTTGACTATGAGGATGAAATATCGAAAAATAGTAGGCCAAAAGTAACCAACGCAGAGTATCTTCTGTGCGGTAGCATATCCATATAAGTGTCCACCACAAGCCCCATCATGAAAATAATTTAACACTTGTTCGACCTCCTCATGAGTGAGGCACCTCCTTAAAATGGTATCGACACCACGACGATAAAGTGCATCGCCGACGATAAGATAATCTTTGGCTTGGTATCGAATACATCGATGTTCGAAGCGAGAGTTATTAGGTCGAAAATTTTGGGTTTGGAGATAAATGATTAAATCCCCATACCAAGGATCA
Organism: Pinus albicaulis; assembly: GCA_034641835.2. Classification (NCBI taxonomy): domain Eukaryota; kingdom Viridiplantae; phylum Streptophyta; class Pinopsida; order Pinales; family Pinaceae; genus Pinus; species Pinus albicaulis. Next base: position 759,756,909 of record CM076570.1, on the reverse strand, counting down.
GATGATCTGATTAGAAATAGCGACTCGTCTGGAATAGATGGTTCCAACGTAGTAACAATACTATCAGAGGGAAGGTCACAGAGAAGCTCAGCCAAAACTAAAGAATTATTTGACTTGGATTTGATGAATTCCAAATCAAATTCCTGCAAAATGACAATCCATTTTGAATATTTTCCCCCCAGAAATTGACGTGATAAGATATAAGTCACGGGGTTGCAATTTTTCGGAGCAGGATATAATGGTGAAATCTTTGGACATCTTGAACAGTTGCCAAGGCAATATTTTCCACATACGAGTACTTAACTTTCGTATCATTGAGATTACAACTCAAATAATAGATCAGATGTTCAATTCCATCTTCTACTTGGACCAAAACCATAGCGATGGTCATTTCAGCGCAGGGATATATATGAAATAATCATTTTGATAATTAGGAGGATACATTAATGATGCTCAGACAAGAGTGTCCTTGACAGCATCAAAAGAAGCTTGCGCAACTTGATCCCAATGGAAGGGAACCCCCTTTTTCAATAATTGAGTAAATCCTTTATCCATTTCGGCATAGTTTGGAATGAACCTTCTTAGGAAGTTAGCCTTTCCTTGAAGTTTTTGTATGTAAAGTAAGTTTGATGGTGCAGGCAAATCAAGAATGGTTTATACCTTTAGTGGATCTATTTGAATTCCTTCTTCTGAGACTACGAATCTAAGTAATCGACAAGAACCAACACAAAACACACATTTATGTGGATTTAGGTGTATCTTGTAGTGTCGATAGCGTAAGAAAATGGCTCTCAAATGCATCGGGTGATCAGTCTGATTTCATGAATGCGCTGGTAAATCATCTAGATATGGTTAAACAATGTGCTTGATTTCATTGAAAGCATAATCCATTTCTCTCTGAAAATTTGCCCCAGCATTATTTAAACCAAACAGTAGCTTCCTATATGTGAATGTGCCCCAGGGACAAATGAATGATGTCTTATGTTGGTCATCTGGGCAGATATTCATTTGATTGTAATCAGAAAATCCATCCATGAATGAGAATATTTCGCATCCAGCACAATCTTCAATAACCTGGTCGATGTCTTTTGGACGAGCATGATTAACATCCCGATAATCGATGCACACTCTAATGGTTCCTTGTTTTTCATAATGGAAACGATATTGGAAACCGACTTAGTTAGTGGAACAGGGTAAAAGAAACTAGCACGCAAAAGTTTTTCAACTTCTGCTTTGATGGCAGCGGCTTTCTTCGGATGAATAGGACGAAGCCGTTGGCGCACCGGTTTGACATCAGGATACATATTAATAGTGTGTTCAACTATACTAGTATCTATTCCTGGCATTTCCTCGTAAGACCAATTGAATACGTCATGAAACTCATGAAATAGAGAGCGATATGAATCAAGTTTTGATGGAGAACAAGATACACTAACATGAATATTTTCTACAATGCTAGGTTTGGTTGAAATACCGATAGAAATCGTTTCTTCGATATTTGATAATTTTCACTCAGAGTCAATTGCATTAATTGGTAAAGAATTCGAAAAGAAAGTTTTGATGGATGGGTGATATAGTTCACTGAGATTGTTCATAATCAGGAAGATGGGAACGATGATGATAATATTCCCGTGGTTCTCCTTCTGACCTCATAGCTTCCAAAATATTTTCATTTGTCAAAATTTTTGAGGAAAATGGATCAGATGGAGTACCAAAATCTAAGGAACGATCAACCCAAACACTCGGCGACGCTGATTTCGGATTTTACGCCCAAGCCAAATACATTGATTGCTATGCTAGCTCAATAGGGCTAGGAGGTAAAACATCATCCAACATAGAAATATCATAAACACCCGTACTCTCCCTTAAGCCAGATAGAGTGGAAGAGATCATGTAGCAGGTCTCTATGCTTGCAATTTCTACCGATGTCACGGGCGGCAGTAATGCAAAGGTTCCCATAAGAGTGGAATCCTTTAAGATTCCTACACCAATGTTCTGAATCTCTAGTTGGGGTAAGTGAACAAACGGAACACTTCCAGTTACTTGCGAAGCGGAGGAAAAAAAGGATAATTGATTAATGACTGTGATTGTACCTTTATGTGGAAAGGCAATCATTCTAAAGTATGTAGAAACAATGGCAGTCATTACATATACCCATGGTCTTCCATGTAAAATATTATAGTCAAGGGGTTTGTCAACAACCTCGACATCAATATTCACTGTTTTTCCCCCTAATTCAACATGCAGGTTATTGATAATACCACAAGGTTTATATGTTCTTCCATCAAATCCCTTCAACATCGTTGATGATTGTGATAATCATAGCGAGCCAAGTGACTTCCAACAGTTTAGAGACATAATGCATGTAGATGCTCCCTCATCAATAATAGTGCAATGAACAAGGTGATTGAGAACATTTACTTGTATGGAGAATACCAATTCTTCTGGTAATTATGGCACATAGCCCGTATGGTTAAAGACGACAAGATTAGAATTAGTCGGATCAATTCCACCAATGCCCGACAATAAAGCTTGTTTCTGGGAGGGACAATTTTGTAATACCTCAAGAGCAGACATAGTTGAAAGGGATTGAGCCAAATCTTCAACTATATTATAATTTTGTGCAACTCTTACTCGAGGATTATATGTCAATTTATGAATTACTCCCTTCGGTGGCTTAATTGTCAATTCAGGAATAACAGTAGGTGGTACTAATTCATTAGATGGATTCATTATTGAGGTAGTAGGTTGATCAGTGGCCGAACCACCATAGTCTTTATTCCACGTCGACACCAAAATATCTTGTGAAGGTTTTGTGGTGGATAACATTAACACTTAGGAACTAGGATTTGGATCCGTAGCAACCAAATTAGTGTTCGGATTTGGAAATGGGTCTGTCAACAAAGCTTATGCATGGGAAGTCTTGATGATTTTTGAGACTTCATAATGGTGAGGACAATCCCTAACAAAGTGTTCATCGCTACATATTATGCATGGATAACAAGGTTTCCGTGGTCCAGATAGTTGATCAGATGATCTTTCCTGTGGGTTAGAAGTTTGCTTTTTCTTTGATTTCCCCTTTTTCTTACCTCCTGGTTGCTTGTCAGTTTTTCCTTTGTCAAATGACATGGCATTAAATTTTGAAGTAGGAGCAGGATTAGATGCAGTAGTGTGGTGTGTTTTCGCAGTGCCTATCAAGTCGTTTCTGGCATGAGAATCCTTTATTTGAGGAGGAACATTGAAATTAGATCGCGACGCATTAGGGATTTTTTTCATAGAGCATGCCAGACCGAGTATAAATCAAGTCTAAATATTGGGCACGAGTGATAGCTTGCTCTTATGTGACGACGCCACCTTTAACCACATCCTCAGTTATAGATGGTAACAGGGACTTAATGAACCATTCAGCAAGGAGCTGATCGGGAACAAATTTCTTAACCATTCATCGACGGTGATGCCAGTCATGAATATGATCAGAAATGTGAGTAGCATTAGTCTATTTGAATTTGGTCAAGAGTTTTGTTCCAGTTTCGTATCTGATCGGTAATTGGAAATGGGTCAAAAAGACAGTGGCTAAAGCAGTGAAATTGTCGAAAGAAGCTCTAGGTAACTCAATGCACCATTTAGCAGCCAGACCTATAAGCGTATGCTAGAAAAGGTGTAGTCGAACATAATCATCATTCAGGGAATTTGATGAACACCATAAATGATAAGTCATGACATGAGTTGACGAATCTTCTCCATGGTTTCCATTGAATTTAGGAATATCAGAGGGTAATTTATGAGGTATCACCAGCCACTAAGGGGCATAATTTATAGGATCATTGGTTAACCGGTTTAAATCTAGTAATTCCAAGGTTGCAACAAAAGGCAACTATCGATTAAGGTCAGGTTGAGCATAGCCAGGGTAAGATGGAATTTCTTGGGCAATAGGCCTTGAGCACCAGCATATGGAAAATGTTGCTGGTAACCTAGATAGGGGTTGTTTTGCATAGCAAACGCTTGAGGATTCGGTTGACAAAAACCCGGATATGATACTTGTTGAAATGGAGTTTGAGGCATTTGCATTTGAGGCGGCCAAGGGGTCTATCCACCAATATTATAACCAAAATTAGTATAAATTGGATTCGATTGATATGTATAGCCTGGTTGCATTTGTGACATCCCATAAAATGGTACACTAGCTTGTGAATAAATGATTCCTGAAATAAGTTGTTGTAAATTAACCAAAGGATTTTGAGTCTATGGAATCAAAATTTGATGATATTGAGTTGAAGGACATGCCTGATAAGGTTTATGTACAATATTTTGATTCTATAATAGGGGTATAGATGTATTAACAAGTGGTAATGAAGTGGGTGTAACAGGTTGAACCGGTTGATACGAGTGTACAACTGTTTGTGGTTGGATAGGCAGAGTGCGTTGCCAATGACAAACATTCATGTCAACATTATTTTGACCAAAAAGTGACTGAGTACTATCATATTGGGTGACCAAAGGTTTCCCCCCAGCATAAGGAGGATAATAAGATGGAAAATAATTGTCTCCAAATGTTGGGAATCCAGTTGATATGGTACTTAAAGGAATTGAGCCAAAAGGACCGACTTTATATTTCCCTGATGATGTATGTAATGAATCAAGTCTTTTAGTACTAATGATAGGAATACCAGTTAAAACACTAGATGATGACATTGGCAAAGACCATGATCATGAAGATGCACCAGAGAAAGTGCCAGAAAATTATTTGTAACCTGCTGGGACCGAAGGGCCACCATGAAAATATGACTCTGGTGAGGTTGTGAACATTGACAGAGTAGCAAGGGTAGGAGCTAACGTAATTGGAATAGGAGACCCAAAAAAATATTTTGGTTAAGACATGGTTGTTTGACAAAATGTATACCCTCGAAAATCAATGGGAGATTGAATGGAAACAGGATCAACAAAAGCAGATGGAAACGATTGAGGAAAAGATTGTTACAGGAAAAGGTCCTCCCCAAAATGGGTTGGAGTTAAAGGTGTATCGTCTTGTGGGATTTCTTCAATCGCAATTAAACCAGGAGGAATAACTTCACCGTTAGGCCCAAAATATATTTCAGATAGTTGACTGTGTGATATAGGAGTATCAATAGCTACAGAAGTTTGTGGGATGACCAAGGTAGGAACAAATTTCGGTTGATCGAATTCAAGATTCAGATGTTCTGGCAAAGAGGAGATAGGATCTGGATCAATATGTAATTGAACAACATCAGGTCCAGGAGGTATGGTCTTAGTGATTGAATGGATCGTTACCACGAGTAGCTGTGAAGACTCCGTTTCGACAACAGTAGATGAAGCGAGATGTGTGGAAACAATTTGAGCTAACTCTGGTTTAAAAGATAATGTTTCACCAGAGGTACGAATTGTACTTGATTAGGGAGATCGTGATCACCTTCACCTACTAGAAGTAACTTCTGATGGTAAAGGTGGTTTTAAATCTATTATACGTGAACGACGGGAGATATAAGTTTTTTCTTCCACAATTACTGATTTATTTTAACCAAAAAAAAAAGAAAAAGAGGGTAATGCTAGGCAAAAGGGTTTACCAAGAAACTATGAACTGTAGAATACCTCTTGGCGAACCAAGAAGTACGGGCAGGTAATCTCCTCGAATGTTGTGTTAGGTGTATTACAATTTCAAGGCGGCCGACTCGGTTCACTATGGATGGATAACACCTAAAATTTGTCCTCCCAAATATACCCGAAGGTACGTGGAGGCCCAAGTCTGTATTAGCGTTGTATGATGTGAAACCTCACAGTGAGAGCACCCTTTTATACTTATTATACTGTAACACTGTCCGATATACTTGAAAGTATGTGGACGAGCTATGATATACTTACGTACGTGGATTGAGGTATCACACTCAGCATGTATTGCAGACAAGTTAATGACAGCTGCTATGTTTTACGACACCGGAACACGTCTCTAGCCTAGACCTTCTAAATGTTATCATTATGGTTCCAATGCGTTGTTAAGTAAATTGAGATTAATTTTATGTTGACCTTGCTTAACAATTTTCCTTTCAATGGTTCACCACGATGATGTGTATGAAATTCCTAAAATGCAAGCTAAGAATGATAAACAAACTTTCACTTTCACCTTTTTCAATGAAAAACCTAGCTACTAAGGGAAGAGAGTAAATAATTTGTGAGAAAAAAAATCAATGAACAAAACAAATCAATGAATCACAAACTAAATGCAGATTTCGTAATGTTCCTTTTGGAAAACACACATTATTCTACATGCAAATGCAAGTTTTTATTCTCAGTTTCCTTCATGTTATGAATGCAGAAAAGAAACTAGGTGCACTAAATCAACAATTCAAATGCTTTTTACTTTCGAGAAATGAAGAATAAAAACAACAATTTCTCTTTTGAAGGAAAAACAAGGATTTCACAACAATTTATCCTATCATGGAAATGAAGATTTTACGACAAATTCATATTTCGAAAGACAATGATTCTTAATGCAACCATAAAAAGTACTTTGAAATCAACTTGTCAATGATAAAGAAATTTTTTTTAAACCAACATTGAACAAATTTTCAGTCAAAGGAGAAGAAGTATAAAGAGTCACTGGTCAATTGAGGATCAGACTTTTCAGAACACAGCAGCAAACAAAACTGAAGAAAATTGCAAAGGAAAATTCAAGAGAATTTGGGTACTTTCAAGAGTCAACGCAGTCTCTAAGGGGAGACAGTTCTCTGCAACGTAGGCTAGGAAGGGAGACAGTTCTCTGAAAAGCACTGTGTCCTGTCTAAGGGTGCATTGGGCGCAGTATACAAAGAAAAATCCTACTATTTAACTCACTATCTTTGCAAATTAAGCTCTAAAAAGGTTTAATATTTATGTTTAACAACTACTGGGTTGATAAACAAAGCATATCAGAGGCTTAAACACCTAGAACTAAGAGAAATTCTCCCCAGTGGAGTCACCAATTTGTTGGGCCAGAATTGTGAATTACGGATAGATCATGCTTCCCTAGACAAGTGCTAGTCTAGAAAAACAGGTGAAAGACTATACAACTATTTTTCCTAACTCAGAATAGATACACAGAGAGGATTGGAGGCTTACTTGTTCAGTCACTTCCAAATGGCTCCTTCTGTCCCTTCTGTTGCAGCTTCAAATTCAAGTGGTTTGTGGGCTGAATGCTTCCTGCAAGAAATAACACTAAAACAACAATAATATAGATATCTATTCAAGCTAGTTAGCTAAATCAGTAAAGCATAAAACATATACATCAACCAAGATCTTGCAATATGGAAAATCGAAGCCAATACAGATGCATATAGGGAAAAATAAGCAGTACTCTTTATTGATGATAGAAGGAGAGGTGACAACCTAGTGACTGATTTGAAGTGACCTTCAAACAATTTTCCCAAGCGTCATCACAGTATAAATCTCTCCAGCAGTAGCTACACAAATCCAGCTCTCAATTGAAAATTCTCCAACATTTCTCTACTCAAATTCTTCCTCCTCAAGCACTCAGATCTATTCTCAATTTATAGATGAACTGTAGGTTGTTTTGCAATCAATGACTTTCCAATAATAGGCAAGACATGTTTCCAGTCATTTAGATTTCAAATGGACACTTGGATCCGAAGCTTGACACATGTGAACTCTTCTAGAAGGCACTGGCCAAGTGGAGATTCCAGAACAATGATAATTTCGCTCCCAATGTGACCAACGCACCTGTGAATGTCGAGAAGTGCTTTGCAGAGCAGCCTTGCATGGGGCTACCTGCATATGAAACATACTTAGGCCCCTTAGAGCCTGAGTTGGTGAGCTCTCATATGCTATATAATAAAATTCAAACCATGGAAACCTTAGCTTGATGAAAGTCTTGCTTGATTTGTCTTGTTTCTTATCTTAGGGCATGTAGCAACTGAAATGATAGGGAATGATAGACCCTTGATCATTTGTCCTGGAGATTATGTCCAGTTAACCAGGTCATTGGGAATGGTGCCCAAATTGACCTATAACAATTGAGGTACAAAAATACAAATTAGCATTGTTTATGACAGTGCAACTTTTTAGATTGTGAAGGAAGCATAAGGAAATCTTTGAAATTTCTAAAGGATCCACTTGTAATTCTTATTAATTCCTTGATCTTCATTTCTACTTTTTATTGTTGAAATTGTTAAAGCTTGTGCCCACAAATTTAAGTCCGCACAAAATTTATACATCAATTTCATTGCAACTTACGAAAGAAAATTTCATTATGTGAGGTACCGATATGCAGATGTGTAGAAGAAACATAATGAAAATTTGTTCCACATCTCCACACTTCAAAGAAATACATTGTGTATTTCTTGCGAAATATATTTTATACAATCTTGAGTAGAGTTATAAAACAAATGTGTAAATATCGAGGTGTAATATAAACTATAGATCTTTCTCAATATATGTATATGGCTTCGTTGATAGAGGTGGATATTGGTGGCCACCCACCTATTCCACTTGGACCCCCACCATTTTTTTTTTCAATTTCCTTAATTGTAGCACACTTTACTATTTTTGGCAGTTTTTCAGGTCCTGAACTTTTGGAGCCATTTTGAGGCCCTAAACAATGTTTTTTTTGGAAAATGGGAAAACCCAAAGACTTTAGTAAGGGTTTGTGTTTGAAAATTTGTATTCGTTGGATAGATATTTCTAACGAGGTATCGTACGCATCAAATAGAGATCATATGCCAAAGTTATGACATCGGGAAGTTAATGTACCAATTTACCCCAACGGGACCCACATACTTTTGGCGCTTCATCTCCAAAGGTTAGTATTTGGATGTTTATGGTTTTACATTATTTATTAATAATAAATACGTCTTTGATCCTCATTTTAACACAGTTCAGGTGGCATGTAGCCACCCACCACATCTCTTCTCAGAGATAAGCTACCATCGTCTAAGCTAGTTTATTTCCATTTTGCATGTAAACAAATTTCAGTACTTTGTTATTAATGAATTGAAATTTTGTTTTCATTGTATATCTATGTATTTGTTCATACTTTTATTTCATTTAGTTCCTTCATATATTTTTATTAGTGGTATCAGAGCAGTCTGCTCTTTCTCATTTTTTTGTGCATGTCCCCAATGAGGTCGGGTTATAAGGAGTCAGGGCTCGAACTGGTTGAACATTTGCAAGATCGGCCTCGCCACCCATAAAACCTCCCATGGCGGAAGAAAATAAATATGAGAGAGAAGGAGATCCTTTCAAAATATTTCTCGAATAATATAGAGTGAGAAAGGAACACAATGATAGAAAAATTTTCCCAGATCCTTCAACAGACGCCCACAAGTGACTCATCTTCATCCGAAAATCACTTTGGAGGCATCACCCCCTTCAAGGTAAAATTAAACTTCGATATCCATAAATTTGAATTTAAAATAGATTCATATGTTGTAGATAAATGGTTTAATATGCTAGAAGGTTACTTTTCGGTCCGTAGTATCTCGAGTAAGGAGAATATTACTTTTGTACTGCTTAAGGCTTCCCCACATGTCAATGATTGGTGGGAAAATTACTGTGAGAAAAGGGTTGAATAAATCTCTCTATTTATAGCCACCCCCTCTTGGAAATATTTTCGATATTTTTTCAGGGAAGAATATTACCCCTTGGGGAGCTATGAGGACAAGTACATACAATGGAGTACACTACGACAGCAAAGGGGCCAAGATGTGTAGGAGGTCACAAATATTTTTCATACTCTACGCACAAATTTAGGTATCAAATAATATGAGAGACATTTTGTGCTCAAGTACCATGGCTATTTGCATAAATAAATTTAGGAATAAATGGAGTTCCTAGACATCTCCTCACTTGGTGCAGCATACTGATATGTTTCCAATATTGAACAAAAAATTAAACAAAAGAAGCATGAATTTGGATCTACGAATAAGAACCAGGGAAATATCACCCCCAAACCATAGAATGAATGAAAAATCCAAGGCGGTGTGACCCTGGGAAACCCATTGAAGTTGCAATAAAATAACAACATCACAAAGACAAAGAAGGACACAGGAAAGTGGTGCGAATTCCATAAAATACCGACTCAAAACAAAAGTGAGTGTCGAGCCAAGCAGTCATTGGTGGCTAAAATAAAGGCTTTATATTTAGAATGATGTTCTAACTCTAATTTAGAACCTGATCCTCCGTTTCCACCACCAAGATCCAGAATATTGAGCCCGAAGATCTAGAGGAGGGGGGGCGTATCTTCAACTCAAGATGTGGGTGAAGAGTTCTTCGTTTTAGTTCATTGTCGATAGTGGGAGACATAATAAGCTCATTTTAGTAGTGGTAATGAAGTGGTTGTCCCTATCGACCACACCACACCCACATCCATACACCATCAAGTGGCTTCACCAAGGACGATATCTTTGTGTTAGCCAACAGTGTCTCCTTCCCTACAACATCAAGCCCTTCATGGATGAGGTATTTTGAGATGTTGCTCCTCTTGAATTTTGTGATGTATTATTATTCCAACCATACTTTTGGAAGCATCATGCTTTGCATGAGTCTAGGCCTCACACTATTATTATTACTTTGGGCGATAAGTTATACAAGATAGCAGAGGTATCCCCACCTAATATCATCTCTTTGATCTTTTCTAAACAATGTAGTAAAATAATCTCCTAGACTGAGAAATTTGTTTTCTTTTCTATTTGATCTCAAAGTAAGGGAAATATCATGGCCACATCCATGGCCCTCAGGAAAGGTTCCTCCACACAGAAAAATAAGGTGGATAAGTTCATGGAAGAATACAAGGACAAATTCTCCTCACGCACAGGGGTACCCTTGCACTGTCAAGTCAAAAATTCGATCAATTTGATTCTCATACCACCCCTACCCAATGAGTCAATATATTTCTTCTCCATTCTATAAAATGAAGAGATCAAGCAAGAGATCTAGGAGTTGTTTCAAAAATGACACATCCAACCAAGTTCCTCACCCTGTGGGAGCCCAATTGTACTTATATAGAATAAAGATGGGACCTAGAGGCTTCGCATTGATTATCTGGCATTAAAAAAAGTCATTGCTAGGAACAGGTACCCAATCCCATGGATTGATGGCCTTTTGGACCAGATCAAGGGGGGCAAGTATTTCAACAAGATCAATTTGAAGTCTCGCTATCACTAGGTTTCCAATCAAGCCCACTGATGTATGGAAAAATTCCTTCAAATACAAGGAAGGCCTTTTTAATGGTTGGTCATGCCCTTCAGCTTGAAAAATTCCCCTTCTACTTTTATGAGGATGCTGGATGACATCTTGAAGCCCTTTACAAACTTGTTCGTGGTTTTTTATTTTGACGACATCATCATCTTCATCAAGAGTTGGGAAGAACACTTGCAACACATTCGATAGGTCCTTCAAAGCCTGCGACAACACAAATTGTGCGCCAACTTTGAGAAATGAATATTTGGCATGAGCCATGTCCAATATCTAGGTTACATCATAGATGATAAAGGCATGCATTTGGATCCGGCTAAGATCCAATTCATTCTAGATTATCTAGCCTTGATTACTATAAAAGAGCTTTGTAGCTTTTTGGGCCTCACAAATTTTTTATCGTATGTTCGTGTTGGGATTCTCCCATATCAATTGGACTTAGAGTAATATTACCAAGGTTAGAGTGAAAGAAAATATTTCCTGGTCTGAGACCTAACAAGGGAATTTGTTGAGTTGAAGCACCACCTCTTCTCTGCACCTATACTCATAATATTAGACTTGCAACAACCATTTGAAATTGATACATATGCCTTTGATTATGATATTAGTGAAATCATCACCCAACACGGCCATTCAATGGCCTATCATACTGAGACACTTTCCGATATAATTAGGAAGTACCCCACCTATGATAAAGAGAATTATTCTATCATGTAGGCTTGTCGAAAATGGAAACATTGAATTCTGGGGAAGGAGATGGTCATCCACATCGATCACCGACATCTTTAGTTTATATAGACACAATGGAAATTACAGAACAATTACCATCACAAGTGGTCTACATATCTGCAACAGTTCCACTTGAAAATTTAATATAAAGAGGGTAGAACCAATCATGTTGCAGATTACCTCAACCGCCCCCCATTTGAAGTGCTGACTACTGTTCTCAACTCTTGTGGCCACAAGACCTCTGGATGGCCGCAAATGTATAGAAATGATCCAGATTTCACCACCACATACCAAATGCTAGTGGATGGAAAGCAAGTTCCTGATATCCACCTCCATGATGCATTATTATCCTACCTGGGTCATCTTTTTTTTCCTTCAAGAAAGCATGAAAAATTGATTTGGGAGGCACACTACAGTCGAGTCACATGACACTTTGGTGTGGAGAAAATTGTGGTTGTACTACAAAAGCAATTTTATTGGCCAAAACTATGACAAGTTGTTGGAAAATATATCGAATCCTACACTTCCTATGTCATTGCCAAGACAACCATTAATAATGAAGGCATGTACACTCCTCTTTCGGCTCTCGGCTAACCCTGAGAATCCATATCCATGGACTATCTATCTGGATTCCCTTCTACCAAGAATGGTAATGAATCTGTATTTTTGGTGGTGAACATATTTTCTAAGATGGATATATTGGCAACCTTTAAGAAGAGTATCACAGTAGAGGACATTGTCAAGCTCTTCTTTGAACGATTCTAGGTACATTTTGGGATCCTATAGATGGCTATATTAGATCGGGATAGTAGGTTCTTGAGAAAATTTTGGTCGATCCTATGAACATTGTTGGACAATGATCTCACCAGGTCGACTGCATTCCATCCCCAGACTGATGGCCAGACAGAGGTTGTCAACAAGACAATAATGCACATACTCTGCATTTACAACTCCAAACATCCACGAATCTGGGATGGTATCCTTCCCTTTGTGCAACATATCTATAACAATCTCTCCATAGCTTGACTTGTCATAGTACCTTTCAAGTGGGTCTAGGTTTTCAACCATTACGTTTGATTGATGTCACCATCCCTCCTGCGACTACACAGACATAATCCACACATGTAAAGTTCGAGGTTGATAAAGAAACCAATTTTATTGAATGCATCTAGCACATCTGTTACCAGGTTCACGACATCTTAGAGAAGTCTAATGCAAAGTACAGGCCACAACATGATCAACATCGAGTGCCACACAAGTTTCAGGTGGGCGACAAATTTTGGTTGCATTTGCAGAAAGAATGCCTTACCGAAGCCCATCAAAAGCTTATAACACTCCAATATTGGCCTTACACCATAACCAAGGCTCTGGAGACAATTATTTTGAGCTCAACATTCCCCCATTCCTTGTCTTTCACCTAGTGTTCAATGTGGACCACCTTTGACCATAATTTCCACCATTACTAGGTGTTGAGCCCCAAGATTGTTCTTTCTTTTATCTTACTTCACTCCATTTTCCTTTTTCCATTGTTATCCCAGGCCCAAATGATCAATGAAATTAGTTAAAATTACTTTTAGAATGAATAACATGGCTAACTTGCTAAGTTTTGTGATTTTGTCATTGTAATGCATTTTGAACTGAAACTAGCTATAGAATGCAGACATTCCGTAGCTAACCGCCAATTCTGCAGCTATCTTCACGTTCAAGCATGTTCCAGGTGTCCTCTCAGGAAAAGCCACACATGGGTATATTCCACATCATGTCCTCAACGTTTGTTGCTCACCATGAAGAATGAACCGAATTCTGGACGTGGTTTTGTACGTGGGAACTCATTCAAGGAGGCAGACTTCTAATAGGACAAGGACAGTCCAGATGTCCTTTTTCCCTTTACACTGCCATCTTTAGAGTCCTAGTACGATTTTGATATGAAAAGACAATGATCCCCGTATTGTTGCAAGTTTTGTTATAAAGATTTGTTATAAATGCACTCGGGAAACCGAGAGACAAGCTCTAGATTTTGATTAGATTTTAGGGATTGACTGCTATTTTTCTGAAGACAGAGAATAATCTGTTTTAAGTTATTTTCCTTTAATGAAGAAGACAACATTGCTTTGAACGTGTTGATTTGATTTTGAGTTAGATTCCGTCTGGTGGTAGAAGGCCCCTGCCTCCTGAACGGCTTTACTTTCGTAACTTAGATAAGTATCTTAGTTCGTTTCCATGTTTTTGAAGTTTGAGTTCATAGTTAATTTCATTAGTCACTATAGCTATACTTGTTCTAAGAAACTCTTCCAAAAGATCATTATAATGAATGAGAAATGGCTGTAGTGTTATAGATTTTAATTTCAATTTCTTTTGTTCATTATCACAGTTGAACTTATTCTAGTAAACTCTTCCAAAAAATCATTATGATGACTAAGGCATGACTGTGATACTGAAGGTTTCAGTTGCTTGTTTACACTAAGTAGCATAGCTGATCTTACTCTTAAAACACTCTTCCAAAATATCATAACAATGGGTAGGAAATAGCTGTGATGTCTTAGTTTTTAATTGTAATTGCTTTCAGTCTTTATGTTTGCATTTGCATTGAATTGTACAGCCGAGATTGTTCTAACAAGCTCTTCCAAAATACCATTCATGATGGAAAAAATAGGCTGTAGAATTCCATAGATTAATTGCATGATAACTTAGTTAGGGCACTCCGGAGTCAAATTTCATTCAATTCATGCTCTGTTATTTCGTTTTAACTTTGATAATGACTTGTTAGTTTAGCACTGTTTATTGTAGACTGGTAGCACTCTAGTTCAGTTCTAGCTTAGCCCACTGTATTTACATTCCACATTTAGTTGTCATCCATTGCATATTAAATTACATTAGTTGTTAAACTTAAATACCACGGCCTTCATTATTTACAAAACTTCTTTTGTTCCAAACATATATTGACTCATAATCATCTGAACAGAAGATAATATCAGTCCAAGGCCTAGAGTACTTTTGCAACCTTTTTACCATTTCATAAACAAAGGCTTTCCTCAAAAGACTACTCTAAAAAGAAATCTATAACTTTTGAGTAAGATTTAGTGATGTTAAACTAAGTTGTAGAATAGAATTAGGAGCTAGTTTTAGAGTAGAGATCTTATGATGTTACCAATGTTCTTCTCCAAATATGTTTCAACAAACCTCTAATCATGGATAAGATGTTGTATCATTATAAGCTGATTGTTTAATTGTTTAGTTAGGAGAATTTTTACACTTAGCTTCCCATTCCTCAAGCTCTTCCAAAATATCCTTAATAAATGGATTGGACAAGTTAAGTTTATGCTGTGATTCATTTTCTTGAAGTCATTATCAAGCTTTGTATTCTGCTTAAGTCATAGTTTAGGTTTGGTTTTGTTTCAGTCTTTGCATTTGTCATTTATCGTTCATAACTTAGGATTTGCTTTGTTTTTAACC
Source organism: Pinus albicaulis (assembly GCA_034641835.2). NCBI lineage: Eukaryota > Viridiplantae > Streptophyta > Pinopsida > Pinales > Pinaceae > Pinus > Pinus albicaulis. The sequence goes on along the minus strand of CM076570.1, from coordinate 759,741,528 downwards.
AGTAGATTCTTTCCACCAGCATTTAGTTCTTTTCCTTGTGAACATAAAACCATCCAAAGACCAAAAATATCATAAAACACTAAACACAACGCAGTAAGAAACAAGCACCTAGGCACATACAGTGCACTTCACTTCAGCAGTTTACCAACCCTGGTTGACAATTAAATGAACTCAATTTAGGAGACTAGGTTGAGCCCAAACATTTTGGCGCCGTTGTCGGGGAAGTGAAAACTAGGTAACCTTTCTTTCTTAACTCCCAAAAACAATTATATGCGTAGAGAGAGAGACTCAAGGGGTAGATTCATAAGCAGCAGAAGCATAAGTTTGATTCCTAGAACACCACTTGTTTCACCTAGACCAAGAGCTAGTACACCTTCAACTCAGACCCACATTCCATCCTTTACTGATCATGGACTTGTAGAAGACCTAAGATCAGATATTCCATTAGAGAAACCTTCCACTTCATCCACTGAACCTGCCTTAGAAGAAGATCCAAAGACTCCTGTTAGGGACACAAACTTTTCCACTTCCACAAGAGAATCAACCATGGCAGAAGAAGGGGGAGGAGGAGTCTTTAATGGAGAACACACATTATTTGGAGGTAGAGGTAGAGGTAGAGGAGAAGGAGGTAGAGGTGCAGAAGGAGGAAGAGGTAGAAGAGAAATGGGAAGCTCTTTTGGGTTCCCTATAATAGATGAAGAAACCAACACAACCATGAAAAACATTTCACCCTCTGTCCTTCCAAACTTCTATGGACTTAAAACTGAAGATCCTGAAATATTCCTATTTGAATTTGAAATCATGTGTATAACTTATGACTATTTACAAGATGCTCAAAAACTTAAACTATTTCCTTCAACATTGAAAGGAGCAGCATTGAAGTGGTTTATGAGTTTGATCAATAGTTCTATTAGGACATGGGAAGACATGAAACAAGCATTTCTGGAGAGGTATTTGGATTATTTTATGCCGGTCAATCATAAGGAAGAAGTGTTTAAGATGTTACAAAAAGAAGATGAAAACTTGGAAGATTTTTTGGAGAGATTTCATTACAACATCAAAAGAGAAAAAATGGAAAACTTAGATCAAGACACCTTAAAAGCTCTTTTGTTGAAAACGATTAGGGATTAATGGTTGGATATCCTTAACATGATGGGAAAATGGGATATATCACAGCTCACATTACCTGAAATATCTGAGTTATGTATCAACCTTTCAAGAGGGAAATATAAAACTGTAAAAGGTCCAAGAGATCCTGCTCTTGCAAGGGCAAGTAAGTCTGCTTTTGGGACAGTAAGTAGGTCAGAAATAGGAAATATGCTTGATGATTTCAAATCTGATATCTTAGGGAGTCTTAGTGAACAAATAGACACCCTTAAGATACAAAACAAGCAAAAAGCTGAATCTGATGCCTTAGCAATCTTTTGTCCCAAATGTAGAACGAAACATGCCTTGAGAGAATGCCCTTTGGATGTAAAAGTTGTAGATACCTGTGTCATTTGTTCTGAAAAACATGAGACCAAGAATTTTCCTTCCCTTCCTGGTCTCAAAGCTGTCTTTCAAGAGGAAACTCCTACAAATTCCACAGAATCTCTCAATTTTGTCTCTAGAAGGCCTTGGAAAGGACCTCAAACACAAGGATTCCATGATCAAATGTATAACCAACCTCCACCTTGGAATTCTTGGCAGCAACCTTGGCCTCAATTTCAATATCAATCTCAAGCTTGGGCACAAGGAGCACAAAATCCCTATGGAAGATACTCTCAGTACTATCAGTATCCACCATCCTATCCACCATACCCACATTTTTATCCTCAAAATCCTCAACAACATCATCAGAACCTACCACATCAAAATCAATCACTTCCATTACCATTTCCTCAAAAATCAAATCAGTTGCCTGCTCAACCCATACCAAACCCCAATAATAAAAATCCTCAGAACACATACATGATAGAAGGCCAACAATTTCCAACTTATCTAATTACTCCTTTAGACCTTAGTGATGTTCCACTTAGGTCTGGAAGAATACTTGAAAATAGGAAACCTTCTGTGATCATACAAGAACAAGATAACTCTGAGGAAGATTCTCTACGAGTGAATAAAAGTCTTGAAGAAGATACATCTTTTCAAGACCCAAACACTGAAAAATTAAAGCAAAAAGATCCAATAATTTCAACTCCTGTATTAGAGAAACCATCCACATCTACTTCTATACCTCCCTTTCCAGAAAGATTACAAATTGATAGAGGTGTAGAAAAACAAATTATCGTGCCTAATTATGATTTCCTAGATGAGCTGAGAAATTTTTGCATTAAAATTCCATTATTACAAGTCATCAAGGAAATTCCAATTTTAGCCAAAACAATAAAGGAGTTGAGCATGAAGAAAACAAGAAAAAGAATAAGAGAAACAAGTAAAATTCAACTGGCAGGAAAAATAGTAGACATTATGATGGGTAAGATTGCTATTCCAAAGTATCTTGACCCAGGAAATCCAGTTGTTAAAATTCACATCAATGGAATTGAAATCCAAAACACACTCATTGATTTAGGAGCAGCAATCAATATCATGAGTAGACAAATCATGGATAAATTGAAACTTCCTAATCTTCTCTTTACACCCACATTATTACAATTAGCAGACAGATCTGTGATCAAACTTGATGGGGTAATAGAAGACATTCCAGTGTCCCTAGATTCTTGGGAGTACCCTGTGGATTTCATGATCCTAACTCCTAAGAATAATCTAGGAGGACATCCTATTATATTAGGAATACCTTGGTTGGCTACAGCTGATGCTTTTATTAGTTGTAGATCCGGTGATATGTACATCTCTGATGGTAGTTCAACTAAGAAATTCACTTTGTATCCTCCAGCTAGGACAATTATAGATTTAGATGATACTCAATGGATAGAGGATGAAGAATATTTACAACCCCTCTTCACAATTTCAAAAATTAGTGAAGATAATCAAATTTTGAATACTCTAGAAAACTTTGAATCCTCTTCAGAATACAAACATGAACCATTTCAAAAGGGATCCAACATTGATTTATTGTCATCAAGGCAGATGTCTCTTCATTCTATGGATAAATTTGGCAGCTCTACAAGTGAGATATTTCCAGGCAAACTTTGAACATAAACAAGAACCTAGAAAAATCTCAACAAGAAGAGTTAGTCAAGATATTATAGAGACATTCTTCTGCATATGCATGGGAGTACACTGACATGAAAGGGATAAGCCCCAAGACTTGCACTCATCACATCTATATAGAGGAATTTTGTAAACCAATCAGACAACCTCAAAGACGGATGAATCCAAATCTTAGGGATATTGTTAAAGAAGAATTGCAAAAATTGTTAAATTTTAACTTCATCTATCCTATTTCAGATAGTCAGTGGGTTTCTCCTTTGGTAATTGTGCCAAAGAAAAATGGTAAATGGAGGGTATGTGTTGACTACCGGGAATTAAACAAAGCTACTCTTAAAGACCATTTTCCCTTACCTTTCATAGATCAAGTGTTAGATACATTAGCTGGCAAAAAGTACCTCTCATTCCTAGATGGGTTTAGTGGTTACAATCAAATCCAAGTAGCACTTGAAGATCAAGACAAAACCACATTTACCTGTCCTTGGGGTACCTATGCTTACCGAGTATTGCCATTTGGATTATGCAATGCACCTGCAACATTCCAAAGGGCGGTATTAGGAATTTTTTCAGATCTAATACATGATTGTGTAGAGGTATATATGGATGATTTCACAGTTTATGGAAACACATTTGAAGAAGATTTAGCAAACTTGGAAAAAGTTTTAAAGAGATGTCAAGAAGCAAATCTTTCACTTAGTCATGAGAAATGTTTCATGATGTTTACTGAAGGTATTGTTTTAGGGCATCATATTTCAGGGGATGGGATTAGAGTTGATGAGTTAAAAGTTGAAGTCATCTCTAACTTATCTATTCCAAGTTGTCAAAAATATGTTAGGAGTTTTCTAGGATTTACAGGATAATTATCGGAGGTTTATAGAAAACTTCAGCAAGATAGCATCTCCACTCTTCAAATTACTTACCAAAGATTGTGAATTCAAATGGAATTCTGATTGCCGGTTAGCCTTTGAAACCCTGAAAACAAAAATTTCTGAAGCACCTATTTTAAGGGGACCTAACTGGAGGTTACCTTTTCATATCTCAACAGATGCCTCTGATACAGCTCTAGGAGCAGTATTGGGACAAAAAGACCTGATTCCTTATGCCATCTACTATACCAGTAAAAATTTTACTCCTGCAGAGTTAAACTATACTGTAACTGAAAAATATTTTTTAGCTGTTGTTCATGCCATAAACAAATTCAGACACTATATAACAGGCTATAAAACTTTTGTTCACACTGATCATTCTGCAATTAGATACTTAATGAAAAAATCAATTACTAATGGCAGAATCATAAGATGGTTATTGCTCTTACAAGAATTAAACATTACCATTCTAGATAGGCCTGGAAAACAAAACACAGTAGCTGATTTCCTATCTAGACTCCAAAACATTAAAGATGACACTCTAGTTGAAGATCAATTTCCTGATGAATATCTTTTTGCAATTTCTACTCAAACTCCTTGGTTTGCTGACATTGCTAATTATTTAGTTTCAGGAAAATTTCCTTCAATAATGAATGCAAGAGATAAAAGAAAAATCATTTTTGACAGTGAAAAATATTCATGGGTTGCTAATGAGTTGTACAAGACAGGTCCAGATTTGATCATTAGAAGATGTGTTCGGGAAGATGAGATGCCTGAGATTCTCAAAGCATGTCATGATGAACCTTGTGGCGGACACTTTGCTAATAAAAGGACAGCTTATAAGATCCTTCATTTAGGATATTATTGGCCATCCTTGTTTAAAAATGCTAAAGAGTATGTCAAAAGGTGTGACAGTTGCCAAAGGGTAGGGAAACCTTCTCCTTCAGGTGAGATGCCATTACAACCTCAGGTACATATTGAACCTTTTGAAAAATGGGCTTTGGATTTTGTAGGACCTATTAGTCCTCCATCAAGACAAAAGAGATATATATTAGTTTGCACTGATTATGTTACCAAATGGGTAGAGGCCAAGCCATTACTTTTTGCTAATGAAGCATCTGTAGTTACTTTTCTTTTTGAGGATATTTTTACTCGTTTTGGTGTCCCAAGGGAAATTGTTACAGATCAAGGAGCTCAATTTACATTAAGGCTAGTGGAACAAATGATGGAGAGGTACAAAATCAGGCATAGAAAATCTACTCCTTATCATCCATAAGCAAATGGTCAAGTGGAATCTACTAATAAGGTCATTGAAGGAATCCTAACAAAGACTGTTCATTTACATAGAAGAGATTGGGTAGATAGGCTTCCTGAAGCCTTGTGGGCCTACAGAACTACATGGAGAAACACAATAGTTCATACTCCTTATGAACTTGTTTATGGAAAGCAAGTTTTGTTTCCCATAGAGTTCCAGATTCAAACTTTCAAAATGGAAGTTCAGCTAGGACTTGATTTAACGGAGGCACAAAAGCATAGATTAGAGCAAATTAATGAATTGGATGAGATCAGACAAGATGCAGTTCAGAAAACAAGTCTAGTCCAACAGCAAAGGACTAGATGGCATGACAAGTACATCAAATAGAAGAAGTTCAAAGAAGGTGACTAGGCTCTCTTGTTTGATTCAAAATTCAAGGATTTGCAAGGTAAATTTCAAACACATTGGCTTGGGCCATATGAAATTGTTGAAATTTTTGACAATGGAGCAGTAAAAATTAGGACAATAGATGAAGAAGAGGTCACTTTTCTTGTGAATGGTCATATATTGAAGCTGTATCACAAACCACTCTCAAGAGAAGAATTTTTCAAGAAGTTCTAGGAAAACAGTTATGTGAAGTTAATGAAAAAGAATCTTTCTTCTTCATCAACTTGATTGAATTTTCTGAAGCATTTCTTTGAAAAAATAAAATAATAATAATAATAATAATAATAATAATAATAATAAATAAATAAAGTATAAACATGAAAACCAATCACTGATTGGCATGTTTATACAGAAAAGATAGGGTGAAAATCAGAGTCTTTCTGACACTCTAAATTTTCCATTTTGTTTCTGCAAGCAGCTGTTACAAAATCATAAGTTCAGATCCATTGCACTTATGATCCATCTCATTTCATTCCATTTACTTATCCATCCATACTCCATTTCATTCATTCATTCATACTTCACTTCCTTCCATATTTCATTCATCTCATTCCATACTTCATCCACCTCATTTCCATATCAAAATTTAAAGTTTGATGTTTTTCTGCAAATGAATAACACATGTCATGGATTGCAGGCCATTTCTTATATTCTTCCACTCCATTTCATAAATTGTAATCCATCCTATTCCATCATTCACTTCATACATATTCCATTATACCATGTTTCATCATCTATCTTCACCCATTCCATAAAATATTCCATGTATATTCCAAACCACTCCATTGCATGATTAAAATTCTCTACAGGTACATTCTGTAGCTAAACAAACATTCTGCAGCTAATCAGAATTTCCGCAGTCAGACAGTCATTCCGCAGCTACAGATCCTGAAGGAACTGATCAACAAACATTTGAATTGCAACAAGATGATCCAGTATATCCATGAACAAGAAAAATCAAGAAGGATTATGAAGACTCACAAAGTAATGGTTTCCCGAGGAGAAAAAAGTATATGAAGACCAAAAAAAGCAGATGAAAAGAAAAGGTAACAAGTTTTGATTATAATGGCATATCATAAACTTTAGTATAGTTTTAGTTATGAATCATTCGAAAAGTTGTTTTGATTATTTTTATTGATCATGCCAAATATACCCTCCGCAAAACTTTGGATAAAAATCCTTCATTTCAAATTCTATACTCGATCATCATTTAAGCGGTTAAAAGGCTGAAGTGTTTGATTTTCTTATGTCACCCAGCCAAATCATTTAATGATGATTTTTGAATCCGTTGTAAAAAAATCTCTGCAGTCTTTTCACTCATTGATTTTTTTTCACCTCACTTCATTAACTCGTTCCATAACCATTCCCTATTACTCCATCCCGTAGCCAACCCTTCATCATTTCATTCTGTAAAACAGAGGTATCTCTATCACCGTGAGCAGAGGTATATTAGCTTGAAAGTTGAAGCCACTGTCACCGTGAAGCAGAGGTATATCAGTTTGAAAGTTGAAGCCACTGTCACCGTGAAGCAGAGGTATATCAGTTTGAAATTGAAGCCACTATCACCGTGAAGCAAAGATATATCAGTTTGAAGATTGAAGCACTATCACCGTGAAGCAGAGGAATATTAGTTTGAAGGTTGAAGTCATTGTCTCCGTGAGCAGAAAGAGTACTAATCCGAAGATTGAAGAAGAAACTATGGGCCTCATCGTGAGAACTGAACCAGTGGGCACAAAATACCTAGAAGGATACCCTCAAAGCAGAGAAATGTTGCAACAGGTAGGATGACAACAATTCCTCGAGAAATTTAATGGCTTCCACAAAGAAGTTACTAAAACATTTGCAAGGACATTCAAAGGAGCCGAGGTTGAAGTTGGAGATGTTAAATTCACTGTCACAGAGGTTTTTATTGCAGAAGCAACAAGATTGCTTAGACATGGAGAAAGATGGTTTAAAAATAGAGAATTTCATAATGAATCATGGAAGCAGATCCTCAAATCACCAGGTATGATGTCACTGTGTTTAAAAAGGGAATTCCAAGCTCTGCATTAAAGAATAAATGGAGAAACATATTGCTTATTCTACAAAAAAAATTATCACTTGTGAAGGTAGATATGGTACTTTTTATGTTTACCATATTAGGTTGATAATGCATTTTCTGGAAGAAGAGCTTAATTTTCCCTATTTCTTGCTTCAAATTTTAAAAAATATGGCTTCAAGTGTTCAAAGGAGAGTCCAATTCCTAGAGACAACTCTATACCATCATGGCTTGGTTAAGATTTTAATTGAACACCATTTAGCTAAAACAAAAGATACTTGGGATAATTTCTTGGTAAGAAATCACTTTGAGGAACCAAAAAAGCCTTCACATGAACATCAGCCCACAAAGAGAAGCAGAAAATGGAGAGCCTCTAAAATTGAAACTGATAAAGCAATTCAAGATAGCAGTGAAGAAATAATCTTTGAGAAGTTGACTCAGATTAAGAGACAACTTAAGGAAGAGAGGGTAATCAGAAAATTTGCCACAGAAAAAGGAGAGGGATCATCCCAGCCAAGAAGAAGCCATAGACTCAGGGGGAAACTAAGGAAAACATAGATCAAACAAACCGGGTGATAAACATAGAAGATGAGGAAACCTCTATTGAAGAAGATGTTGAAGAAGATTTTGATGAAGAAATCCCTGAAATTGACCCTGCACAGCAAGAAGTTTATGACTATGTTGAAACATTGGAAATGAAAGCTTCAGAGAGTAGAGATAGAACCCCTAGTCCTCCACTGTCCGAAATAGATGTGTTAAGAAGAGATAGGTATGAGCTGGAAGTACTTAATAGACATATCAAAACTGAGAATGATATTCTGAAGGAACAAGTCAAACTCAAAACCAGTATGAACTCAACCCTCTCTCTACAAATGGACAAAGTGGAAAAGGCTAATGAAAAGTTGAAAAAGAGGAACAAGAAGCTAATCAGGGCACTTACCAATTTAAGGTTCAAGTTAGTCATCAGGAAACCTAGAAGACCTTTAACTTCCAGGCAAAGAAGAAGAAGAGGGTTGGATGTTCTTGCATAAGTCTCTGAGTTTATGGAATAAGTTGCATGACGACATGCAAGAAGTCAGCAGTGAGGGTATGTTGAGCCCCAAGATTGTTCTTTCTTTTATCTTACTTCACTCCATTTTCCTTTGTCCATTATTATCCCAGGCCCAAATGATCAATGAAATTAGTTAAAATTACTTTTAGAATGAATAACATGGCTAACTTGCTAAGTTTTGTGATTTTGTCATTGTAATGCATTTTGAACTGAAACTAGCTACAGAATGCAGACATTCCGTAGCTAACCGCCAATTCTGCAGCTGTCTTCATGTTCAAGCATGTTCCAGGTGTCCTCTCAGGAAAAGCCACACATGGGTGTATTCCACATCATGTCCTCAACGTTTTTTGCTCACCATGAAGAATGAACTGAATTCTGGACGTGGTTTTGTACGTGGGAACTCATACAAGGAGGCAGACTCCTAATAGGACAAGGACAGTCCAGATGTCCTTTTTCCCTTTACGCTGCCATATTTAGAGTTCTAGTACAATTTTGATATGAAAAGACAATGATCCCCGTATTGTTGCAAGTTCTGTTATGAAGATTTGTTATAAATGTACTCGGGAAACCGAGAGACAAGCTCTAGATTTTGATTAGATTTCATGGATTGACTGCTATATTTCTGAAGACCGAGAATACTCTATTTTAAGTTATTTTCCTTTAATGAAGAAGACAACATTGCTTTGAACGCGTTGAGTTGATTTTGAGTTAGATTCCGTCTAGTGGTAGAGGGCCCCTACCTCCTGAGCGGATTTACTTTTGCAATCTAGATAAGTATCTTAGTTCGTTTTCAAGTTTTTGAAGTTTGAGTTCATAGTTAATTTCATTATTCACTATAGCTATACTTTTTCTAAGAAACTCTTCCAAAAGATCATTATAATGAATGGGAAATGGCTGTAGTGTTATAGATTTTAATTGCAATTTCTTTTGTTCATTATCACAGTTGAACTTATTCTAGTAAACTCTTCCAAAAAATCATTATGATGACTAAGGCATGACTGTGATACTGAAGGTTTCAGTTGCTTGTTTACACTAAGTAGCATAGTTGATCTTACTCTTAAAACGCTCTTCCAAAATATCATAACAATGGGTAGTAAATAGCTGTGATGTCTTAGTTTTTAATTGTAATTGCTGTCAGTCTTTATGTTTGCATTTGCATTGAATTGTACAGCCGGGATTGTTCTAACAAGCTCTTCCAAAATACCATTCATGATGGACAAAATAGGCTGTAGAATTCCATAGATTAATTGCATGATAACTTAGTTAGGGCACTCCGGAGTCAAATTGCATTCAATTCATGCTCTGTTATTTCGTTTTAACTTTGATAATGACTTGTTAGTTTAGCACTGTTTATTGTAGACTGGTAGGACTCTAGTTTAGTTCTAGCTTAGCCCACTGTATTTACATTCCACATTTAGTTGTCATCCATTGCATATTAAATCATTAGTTGTTAAACTTAAATACCACGGCCTTCATTATTTACAAAACTTCTTTTGTTCCAAACATATATTGACTCATAATCATCTGAACAGAAGATAATATCATTCCAAGGCCTGGAGTACTTTTTCAACCTTTTTACTATTTCATAAACAAAGCCTTTCCTCAAAAGACTACTCTAAAAAGAAATCTATAACTTTTGAGTAAGGTTTAGTGATGTTAAACTAAGTTGCAGAATAGAATTAGGAGCTAGTTTTAGAGTAGAGATCTTACGATGTTACCAATGTTCTTCTCCAAATATGTTTCAACAAACCTCTACTCATTGATAAGATGTTGTATCATTATAAGCTGATTGTTTAATTGTTTAGTTAGGAGAATTTTTACACTTAGCTGCCCATTCCTCAAGCTCTTCCAAAATATCCTTAATAAATGGATTGGACAAGTTAAGTTTATGTTGTGATTCATTTTCTTGAAGTCATTATCAAGCTTTGTATTCTGCTTAAGTCATAGTTTAGGTTTGGTTCTGTTTCAGTCTTTGCATTTGTCATTTATCATTCATAACTTAGGCTTTGCTTTGTTTTTAACCAATAGCTTCTTTCCACCAGCATTTAGTTCTTTTCCTTTGTGAACATAAAACCATCAAAAGACCAAAAACATCATAAAACACTAAACACAACGCAATAAGAAACAAACACCTAGGCACATACAGTGCACTTCACTTCAGCAGTTTACCAACCCTGGTTGACAATTAAATGAACTCAATTTAGGAGACTAGGTTGAGCCCAAACACTAGGCACATCAAATAGTGCAAAAAAAGTCACACCAACGGAGCTAAACCTAATTTGCATGGAACAAGACACAACTGATCAAATCATGGACACACGGGTCAAGAACACTTACTAGTAAAAAATCTAATTGTATTGAGTTGTCAAATCTTGCCAACTCCTGCACCAAGGCAAGTGGCTCACTAAGGGCCAATTTCAATGGAAGCTTCCCCATCTCATGTAGGCACTCAACCCAGTGGGGACCATTGCTTCCTAAGGGGGGAGGAATTCTCCAAGTGGATATTGGTGGCTAGATACCTATTCCACTTGGACCCCTACCATTGTTTCTTTCATTTTCCTTAACTGTAGCACAATTTACTAATTTTGGCATTTTTTCGGGTCATGAACTTTCGAAGCGTTTTAATACCCTAAATGATGTTTTTTTTTGTAAAACAGGCAAACCAATCTCCTATGGTATAGTTTTTAGTCTAAATTTTTAGTCCTTAGATATATATTTATAACAAGGCATCGTATGCGTCAAACAAAGATTGTATGCCAAAGTTACAACCCCAAGAGGTTGATGTACCAATTTACCCCAACGAGGCCCACAAAATTTTTCCACTTCATCTCCTAGGGTTAGGGTTTTGGATGTTTATGGTTTTCCATTATTTCTCAATAATAAATAAGCCTTCAAGACTCATTGTAACATAGTTAAGAAGGCATGTAGTCACCACATCTCTTCTTAGAGATAAGACACCATCGCCTGAGCTAGTTTATTTCCATTTTGCATGTAAATAGGTTTCAGTACTTTTTTATGAATTAATTGAATTTATTTTTTCATTGTATCTATGTGTCTCTGTTCATATTTGTATTTCATGTTATTCCTTCATAAATATGGATCATTCATTTGTATGATTCCTCTACAAATGGTCTTTAGGTTATAGTGTTTCAGTTGATATCATTAAGGAAATACATATGAAGCTTTCATTGTAATGAGTGTGGAAGAAGAACAGCGTTAACAGAAAAAGCACAAAGTTACAAATTACCATCATGTACAGTGGAAGAATATTTCATTATGCAGAATGCGTTTTACGTATTTTCTTCTTCCACATAATGACATTAACTCAATACTAATATGTTTCAAAATTATTTTGGTGAATAAATGAATTGACACATAGTCGGTAAAGAGAAGTGTTGCCACGTGTTATTACTCTCCTCAACTTCCCAAGGCTGAAAATGGGATTAAAGAAAGGTAACCATAGACCAGGCTTTAGGTCAGGTAGCTAGCCCTACCAGGACTAGAGAGAGCTCTATCATTTTCACTTTTGAAGTCAAAGGAATGACCGAGTATCTAATGATCTTAGCCTTGGTATGTAAGCTCAGTAAATAGGATTTTTTTCATGTTTTAAGTGTTGGATAGAAAGGTCAGTGAGAAGGCTATGTAGGGTTTTTAGGTCTGAATTCCAAGGTCAATTTGCAGAGAGTATGCGAGGCTAGATAGGTAGTTTGAAAGCATGTTTAATAGATCATTGAGTATAGGATGAATTGAAATATATTTTGAATGATCGCTAAGGTGAATTCATTCATTTGGAAGCAAATATACATAGCAATGTAAATGTTGCCTAAAACATAGCATGAACATACATGATTTTTTCTTATAAACTTATAAGATAGACATATGGAAAGGTGTATCTGAAAGAACAAGACATATCATATAGCATGAATAGATAGACATACATAAGAAGAGAAAATTATCCAATGCATACCACAATATTCTCAACACAAGTTCTGCAAATCCGTCTATGATTTCATTCCAAAGTGTTGGTTACAAGAGCTCCACTACAAAATAAGACTATCCACCCCAATAAAAGACTAAAGAGAGTATACTTATAGAAAATATGGATTATGAAACATCATCAGGTTGAAATCTCATCCAAAATGGATCATAAATACACAAGATGAGTCATTTCCTATATTCTAGGGAGGTTAGAAACAATTCCCCAAATTTTAGTTATGAATTAAGAGTGTTTGTACTTGACATTAAATTACATATCTCCTCATGATAGAAAGCAAAAAAACCAATAAATAACTCTAATTCCAACTCATAGGACAACAAAACCTTGAATTTGTGACATTTTCTGAGCTTGACAAGTGTCCTGAGCAATCCAATGCTTATTTGTAACATTTCTCATAGGAGGGTAATAGAAATTTGCAAAAGAATAAGAGCACTTTTGAGGCCCTTTTAGGAGTCCAAATCCACTTATGAAAAAACGGTCAACTAGCCCAGTGTGTCTAGTTTCCAAAACATCTTTAATTTTTCAAAATGACCCAAGGGAAGGCCTCCAAAAATCCATTCTCCCAAGTTTACTCCAAAAGCATAACAGAGGCTCCAAAAAGGTGGCAGAAACATGAAAAATGAGTGGTTTTTTGGCCTTTTCTTCAAAATTAAAGCTTGTCATGCCAAGTGGGTTCCTAATCTATAATTTACTCATCCAAATGAATATATCCATGTAAATAAACCATCATTTGGATTCCCCCAAAATAAGCATAACAAAATTTTGCTACGCTTCTATGAGGAAGAATTTCCGTAATTGTGAAAAAATCACAAAAAATACCAAAATTATTCAAAAATTCTCAAAATTGGTTCTGTAGCACATGTTAGTGATCGGCTAAACAACCAAGGAATATTTTAGCAAACAAATCTAAGCTATCCTTATATTTAAGCTTCATTTTATCTTCTCACAAAACCTTAAACATCCAGTCCTCTCAAAACATCTTTTGGCCATGGGTGAAGCATTGATTTCATGCATTGTGAAGGGTTCTAACCTAAAGTGGTGCCCTCCCTTGAATTTATTCCCTAGTATGTTGATGGGATGGGTATATGTAGTGAAATTTGGAAAAAACAGAGTGTAGGGATGGTGTAGGTTTAGAGGGTTAGATGGAGGGTTATGGAGCTAGGGAAAATTCTACAAAAAAAATCAATAAATAGGGTGCCATGTTAGCTCTATGTTGTGAGTCGAATGAAGTGAAATGGATATGAGGAAGGTGGTTAAAACAAGGAAAAATAGGAAATTTTCAATTTGTCACTCTGTAAATTAGCTAGAAATTAGGGTTTCATGAAAATGGTTGTTAGGGATGATATGGATGGTGGGAGATGAGAGGATGAGGTATATGAGAGGTGTAGTATAGTGTTTAGTTACTAGGGTTAGGGTTTATCTAGCTAGAGTAGGTTAGGGTTTATCAAATTGGTTTTTTCATTAACATGGAGAAGTGATGATATGGTGTAATATGGAGTGAGCATGAAAGTGATTTGAAAATCAATAACTTGACCAAGGGTGGGTATGAGAGTATTAACTTACTATTTGTGACAGGTCCAAGGATTAATGGTCACAAGCCTTGAGCTTTTTTGAGCATATTTGAAGCCCAAAACCTAATTCTGGAAACTTTCTGGAGATGAAAAACCAAATTATAGAAGCATAACAACTGATTCCAGAAACATAACGAAGGAATTTCCAAAAATCCAGAATTTCCAAAACAACTTCTGCAAACATAAGGCTTAAATATGGATCAATACATATCTAACCATAACGTATTTTGAAAAAATGAGACAGATTTTTGTTCTTTGGAACGTTATGAGAAAACACCTCCTCCATTTTTCCAAAATACTTTCCCATTTTCTCATAATCCAAGTTTGAATTTGATCTCTCAAAATTTGGAGAAGTGTAGCACACTCTGACCATAAGCGTAGTGCCAACTTTGAGAGAGGTTTTGGAGGCCTTCCCAAAGGATTTTTTGGATGAAAGGCGTATGGTTAGAAATATTAGGATGTTTGATACAAGATGGATTCATCAAGCACTCCAAAACCCTACTCCAAATCCCTGAAAATTTGATTTGAAGACAACCTATCCAAAAGTGAAAAAAATGACCTAGAGCAACTATATTTTGCACATTTCTCTCAAGCAATAATGCCTATGCATAAACGGAAGGATTTTTTGTTATTTGGCCTATTATTTACAAAACCTCTTTCACTTTTGTAAACTTCATCTCTATTACTTCATAAACTGATTTTGAAGCCAAACTATCCCTGTGTGCAATGTAAATCATGGCTTGATCACGAAGCTCTAAAAATGATCCCATGGGTTTGAGTTAGCTCAAAGATGGAATTATTACCTCCCTTATGGACCTATAGCTCACCCTCTATGATTTTTTTCAACAAGAAAAGCCCTAGCTTGATGTAGTGTATAAGGAAGCTGGAAAATTAGGAAAATACGGGATAGTGGTAGAGTGGTTTTAGGGATAGAAATGAAGTGGAAGGAAGTCAAGGAAAATCCATAAAAATTTGGGGAGGTAGCGTGATGAGTTGGCTACAAGATGCAAGTGGGATTTTTTAGAATGGGCATGTTAAAGGTACCCAAAAGGTCAAAACAAAGGGTTTCACTAGTGTTTCTGCCAAAATGTAGTTAAAATTAGGGTTTTAATGAAATTGATGGAAAAGAGGGTTGTGAGTGATAGGAGATGTTAGGGTATGTTTTATGAATTTTATATGAAGGTTGTAAATGGTTAGATTAGAGTTTTATCAGTTGAAACAAACAAAAGATGAAAAACACCAAAAACATATTGGAGGTAACCTAATGTAGGAAACCACTCATTTGCTGATGAATTTTGAGTTGAGAGAGGTATGAAGGGTGTCCAATTACTGTTTAGGAAGTGTATGAAACTTTATGTAGTGGTTTTGAACCTTGGATAACTTATTTGGAGCTCAAACACCAAAAGCGTAACACTTGTGCAGTGCCTACACAACACACCCAGAAGCGTAGCACATGTAGTGTTGGCACCAATTTGCTTATTTTTATTCAACCCATGGCAGCTGTGGAGTATGATGGTGAGAAGAGAGGAGATATTTACTTATTTCCATATCTTTAATAACTCCCTATGAAAATGACTTGTATGGTGAAAATGAGATTTTGTTCGCTTTCTTTTATGACATAATTGACTCTTATTGTGGCGAAACAAATGAGACCTAGACTCTGACCTAAATGAAGGTGTGGTGAATGACCTTGGACCCTAGATGATTGATGGATGACATGACCTCTGAAATAATTATGACCATGAATGGAATGAAGGGAGTAGCATTTTATACCTAGACATATTCAGTGAACAAAATTTTATTTGAAAACTGACTTGAAACATGAAATTTTTATCTAGAACCACTACTAAGTAAACCTGAAAGAGTACATTTGATCACTAAAAATTTGGACACTAGCACCACGTACAAAAAATTATTTATATAAAATAAATCCAACTAACATCAACATAGTAGTGGGTTCCAGCCCAACTATTAACTTGGTTCGTAATAAAGATAATTTTCTAGGTTTTCACATAATGTTTCTTTGTGTTTTTCCTTGCATGCCTTTTGACTTACAATTATTATTGACATCATGTACGCTAGTTTTTATTATCACAAATATTTCAAATTTAATTTGGTTTGTAAACTTCTGACACTCTGGATCCATGTATTGATGATATTAAATAAAGAGAAAAGTATGGAGTAAATGGAGGAGATGGTTTTGGAATTTCAAGATTTATTTCCACTTCTTTCGGTAAATGTTGATTTTGGTAACTTGAATTTCTATTTATTGAGAGTGTCGTGTAAAAAATATTTCACATGCAAAGAGTAAAAAATGGTTCTTATTTATCATATCGATAAATATACACTTAAATATCATTGAAAATTTTACTGATTGAGAGAATATTTTGGAAGTACAAAGCATAAATGGCTAGCAGAGGAAGGAAAGAAGCACTGATACAATTAACTCGTGATTATCGATGAGAGATTTCAATGGTCAGTTGCGTATCAATGATATTTGAATTTTTCAATGGAAGAGAAGAATAGTGATAAGACTTGGTCTAACAAATTAGTGAACACTACATGCATTCTAGAAGTGTTTGATTTCAAAGAAATCATTTATTTCTTCCCAAACAATTTTGATTCAAACATAAGAAAAATTATGCTAGCAGTGAAGAATACTACAATTCATATGATTCTAGAGGCATTCAAATGGATATTCAAGTTATTGGAACCGGCTATATGCTTAAACTTGTCGGAAAAAAACAGTCTTTTGGAGTCACAACTAGATGACATGAACATCATTCAAGAATTCATTCCAAACTTCTTAGGTTCATTCTAAT
The DNA here is from genome assembly GCA_034641835.2 of Pinus albicaulis. Lineage (NCBI taxonomy): Eukaryota > Viridiplantae > Streptophyta > Pinopsida > Pinales > Pinaceae > Pinus > Pinus albicaulis. The sequence goes on along the minus strand of CM076570.1, from coordinate 759,724,328 downwards.
CTTTCTGTTCAAGATATTTATTTTTTTAGAGATTCATTTAGAGGCTTTTTTTAGATTTTTTCCCACCTAATGGGCCGAGAAAATACAACCAATGTTCCAAAATCCATTCTTTATCTACTCTATCACTCATATAAAAAATATTGTTTATTTGACTGGGATGATCTTATGTAAAGTGAATTAGCTTTTCAATTAGTCGATTTGTCCAAAAGAAATAGATTATTTATGATGGCGTGCCTGATAGCAACCTCGTCTTGACCCATGTATTTCATGACTTACCCCATAAACCTAAATTCAATTCTAATGAAGAACTTCTGAATTTATGGTATCCCATGTCATGGAAGATGGAATTTGCTTTAATGTTTTGTCTAATCCAAGATGTATTTGTAAAGAATATCATTTACATGATAAGTGGACAAGATATCCATCAAATATCTGCTTAAGCCCAATATTTCATGTGGGGAATGGGGTACATGAATAAAGAGAAAACAACATATTTATTTGAATTTATGGGTTTAAAGGTAAACCATTTTTGCTACCAAGAATTTTTATAGATAGGTATTTTGTTCCCGAAGTCTCTAGACAATACTGTGATTAGCTAGTAATATTTGAACAGAAAAAGAAAAAAATATATTTATTTTCCATTTATTGTTGGACAAGTCACTGTGAAAATAGCTCATGTTGTGGAGCTTGCAAATTTATTGTGTTGTTTAAACTTGGGAGAAGTTGAAACCTAAAGAGGTTTGGATTGAGAAGGCCTATTTTCTGAACACCTATGTATTGTTAAATACAAGACCTTGTTTACAAGAGTTGCTGAGGAAAGAGAAAAAGCTCACAGTGCTACAAGAAACAATCAAGAATCAATAATGGATATTGGAGAAATTGTTGAAGAAGTGAGAATCAACATGGAAAAAAATTGCAAGCAAAGAGGCACAAATCCTACTTAGGAACCTCCACCTTGCACATTTGGTACTTGTTCAACTTCATCCTCTAGTCAAAGAAAGAGATATGATACTGCAAGTGAAAAACGTATTCATGATCATCTATTAGGTGGTGGAGATGATGAAGATCTGTTGAACCCTTAGTTAAATTGAGAGGGGCGGGGGGTGAATCAGTTTAACACATTCATGGACTTTTAAAACTTTTTCATTAACACTTGTTTACACCTTCATTTCATGTTCAACTTAACATGTGAGTAATCTTAGAATGTGAGCAGCAAGCATTACTATAATGTAACAGTAGACTTAATATGAGAGTAGCAAGTATTAAGCAGATGATATAAACCAGATCAACACATAAAAATCATGCACAGAGACACCAGATATAAGTGGAAACCCATGAAGTGATAAAACCACATCTTATTATTTTTATGATGCAAAGGCAAGCTCCAACTCCCTCTCACCACTGATTTTCTGTAGGCACCAACCTACAGGAGGCTCCAACCTCAGTCAGCTACAATTGACATTTTATCAAGCTACAACTTGATGTGGAAGCACAAACTCCCATCTATTTTCTGCAGGCACCAACCTACAGGAGGCTCCTACCTCAGTCAGCTACAACTGACATCTATCAAGCTACAACTTGATAGGGAAGCTCCAACTTCCTTACTCTTTCAAAAGAAAAACACTTGCTGATTTACCTTGGATATCAGCTCTATTCTGTACCTTCTCTTCTGCTATTCATCAGTCCTCATATCAGCCCTACATCATCTCTGCTCAGCTCCTCCTTCTTCTCTGCTCAGCTCCTCCTTCTTCTTGTCTTTTCTCCTCAATTCTTCATACTCTGCATTCTCTATATTCGCACTCTCTAACCTCTTGCAGATTTCTTATTTTCTTCAACTCTCTTCAATTCTGCTGCACACTCTCTTCTTCTCTCACTCTGTTTTCGTAACCTTCTCCCCTTGGATATTACCCTGTTTTATACAAAATAGCTTCATGGTTGTTTGTATTCTATTGGGAATTCGAAATGGATAGTCATACCCCTTGGTCTTCTGCCTTCTCATCTCTTTTATCCGCTCAATCAGAAAATATAATTGTAGGTACCAATTTAACATTACAGTGGGATATTTGTTCTCTTCCAAAGACTTGCCAATGCATCACAACAATGTAAATTAAAATCATTTACATTCAATTACAATGCAAACTCCAACTCACTCATTCTGCATCTTGGCTCGTTGCACATTTGTCTTTTCTTTTACTGTGTCTTTGTCCCTTTCGGCTCTATTTGTTTCCTTGTTCACTGTCGCAGGGTAACGACCATATGCCATACATATGTAACTATGATTTTTATATCATGCTACTTGATTCTCGACAAATAATAAAATGTTTTAACTTGTTCCCTTACTTTCCCACTTGCTGAACTTGTTCTATCATCTGATGCGATGCATTACTATCCACATATTGGAAATATGTATGTATTGTTTTGTATATACATATATGTGCCGCGGTGCTTTCCTTTCCTTTTTAACTTTGGATTAATTAACTTGGAGCAAAAATGTTCTTAGTCTTATCTTTGGATGGACCCCACATGCCAGATATACTCCACTCGTGTATTTCAATCACAATAGCAACATTCATAATACTCCTGCGATTTGGTCTTTTGATTTCCACCGATGCGATGAATCACTTTTCGAGTTCTTTCAATTGAGATTAATCACAATCACAATCTTTTAATACAGTGCTCCGACGTTCTGCTTCTTTTCGATGCAATGGCCTATTTTAATGCCAGAATTTAAACGTGTTTGAATCATAGTTCATATACCCATCGGGTCTGGAATTCAATCGCAATCGCAGTCTTTTAATATAGTGCTCCGACGATCTGCTTCTTTCCGATGCGATTTACCACTGTTCATTTAAATGTGCCGATGTGATTAGGCCGGAACTCAAACCTATCAAGTCACATTTTATATGCCCATCGGGTCAGGAACTCAATCGCAATCGCAATTTGCAGTTGCATGTTCTGATATACTTATGATCCGATGCTCCGATGCGATTGGGTGAGGGTCCCACTAGCTAGCAAATCTCCGGAACTAAAACATATATGAATCGTTGATTAAACCCTATCGGGTCCGGAACTTCAATCGCAATCACAACTTCTATTGTCATGCTTCGCTGCCACACTTTTCTTTGATGCGATGTAACACTCTTTACCAGAACTCAAACATATATCAATCGTTGTTTAAACCATATCAGGTCCGGAACTTCAATCGCAATCGCAACTTCTATTGTCATGTTCCGCTACCAAATTTTTCTCCGATGCGATTCATACGGGTCCCACCTTATAATATTTCACTTGTTTTAAACTTAACGTATCTCCATTACACATATATAACTTTATATAAAGCCACATTATGACTCTATGGTCCGGTGATGTATATTATATCGGATATCATTCTTCATGTGGGTTAACACTTTAACAGCCCACCATATGATAATATTTCATATCTGGGCCCACAGCTCTGATCAACCATATATATATCTTTCATATTTCAATCTTCATAATATTTCATACGGGACCATATATATCGGGACTCACATATTCCAAAGTCTTGAAATTGAAAATGCCTTTTGAACAGCCTTACCACAGACATTTTTTAAACAACCAGTGCCCAACCATATATTTTAAACCCACTGTTAGTTTTATAAGCGCCCAATACATTATGTGCTCAAAGTTACCTCTTTCATATAACTATAATAATGCCCAACATGCAATTTCGCCCTTTAACTACGTGCTTAAATCACAATACTATACCGTGGTTAAACCCGCAAACCTTAACAATGATCAACACATACGTATGCATGCGCCCAAATGCTGACAAGCCTTCCACATCCGACGACGGAAAACACGTCGCACCAGTCTTGACGATCCAACGGATATCGCATGAGTTACTTGCACAAACGATAATGTGCGATGGCGCACGATGAAAGCGGTTTTCCAAATTCGCTCAGGGACACGCGTCACCCAGTGTATGGAATCGCTCCGAGTTCTTAAATACCACTTACCATGCAAAGGCAGTGAAATCAAAACTTGTAACCCGCCTTTATTGTTCACTTCTTCGTGGTTCCGCTGCTCTCTCCATTAGGGCTCCGTTTGCCTTTATTATTTATGAATTCCGCTTCAATTTTTTTCTTTTCATTATAGTTCCATCGCTAAGTTTAACGCTTTGTTCACAATTTTCTTTGAGTCTTTTAACATGAATTCTTTACACTGATTGTTGCCTTCTGACCTCGACGCAACACAATACCATTCTGTCTTCAATTCTGCTATAATATATAATATATCAACCTTCCATTTCATGTTTGGGGTTCTACCCTATCACAGTTTCGCTTCTAACTGCACATTCAAGTTCTTGATTCCACAAGCTAATCACTGCACTACGGTCCATCACAATTATAATCTTTGCTACATTCAAAACCATCATATCTCCGCAACCATTAATTCATCACTGCTCTGTTTCTTGTCTAATGTTGCACCTTGCTTCTTCAAATGGCCCTATTCTACTGTCATCTATCTTCTGCTGCCTTTGTTCCTTCTATGCTGCCTCTACCTCCTCTCTGCTGCCTCTGATCTCTACTACTTTTATTTTCTCTTTTCCTAGTTACTGTTTCAGATGCTCCTCCTTTGCTATCTCCTTTGCCATCAATGAAAACATTTCCAATAGTCTCCCCCTTTGGCATTGATGGCAATACAGTTCCTCTACTTTCCTTTTAGAAGCCCCTTTTTGATTTTCCTCCCCCTCTGACATCAATGGAAAAGGATTGCTCATTTCCTAGTTTCATTTCTGCATTTCCTCTCTCTGAGTTATGTTTAGGCCCTCTTCTGCTAACTTTGTACCATGCTGCTCCAGACTGATGTACAAGACTTGTTGAGAGAACACTTTAAGGATTATTGGACTTGAATATACACTATAAATTGGTACAATCCAAAGCACAGTCTCATTTCACTATTATAAGGCTAAAAGTGAGGATAATTACACTTCATAGAACACATTGTACCAGCTTTATCGAATCAGAGATGTATGATTGGTTCAAAAACTAAAATACTGAGAAGGCTTCAAATATACTTCAGTCTATATTATAATCTTCATCTACAATTCATATCTACTGAGGAAGGTTGTAGTTGGAGTCTTTCTTCTCTTGCAATACTCATCTGCAGTACCACACCTGTTCAATTATGATAATGATGCCAATATATCTTTTATTACTGTGGTACACCTTTCCTGCCTGTTGGTGATGACATGAGTTAGGAAGATGACAAGGATATTACTTTTAAAGAATGAGAGGTTCTTGCTGCTATTGTGAACAATGAATCAAACCAGAGTTTACAACTTATTGTGAGATTAGGCAATATCTTTCAATATAAGAGACCAAATGACTTCTACTACTTGCACATTGTACTTTCAAAACAAATCCTTCAATGTATTGGTCAGTCTCATTTATCAATCATGCAGTTTTCTTTATGACATGAGGAGGTATGTATGTCAATGATCAATCTCTCTTTAAAGGTGAATTACCAGCAAATATCTTGTGCTGAAGAAGGATTTAGATGAATTAATAAAAGAATTTTGAGCTTCAAATGGTAATCACAACTAGTCCTTTATGCTCCAGATACTTTGATTGTTCTATCAGGATGATCTTCCACAAAATATTCTCGTGATGTTTAATTGATATCTCTGTAAACAGACTTCACAAGGTGTTGTGAATGATTTCAAGAGAGAGGCCTGATAGATATGTACTGAATTCAGGAATGCATGCAAATATATAGAAAAATATACTGCTTCAATACTCAATATAATGTTTCAGAACACAATACTGATCCTTTTTCTCTGTAATTTACCTTTTCACGCTTGAATAATGCAGATAACTCTGGGATACTAACTTGGTGTTCTTTTGCCTTAATCCTTTGATCCTGAGGACCTGTATCATACTACTGCTCCATGACAACACTTGATATTTTGTTGATAGGCATGCTACTTGGTAAATTACCAAGTACCAGTTGAAACTCCCTTGCTAAATTATGTAGAGATTTCACTTTAGCTTGCACATTAACCCATAATTCTACTACCCTAGTTGCTTGCTGCCTTCTCTTCTTTCATCAATCTGTTAGCTAAATAATACTCTTCCTCTATAGTTCTCTGTTAGAGGAAAATCCTTTCACTTCCTGATCTCATAGCTGTTCTCATTTCATGGAGCTCTTCTTAGACTACTTTTTGTGGGGACTACATATGAACTGCTCTCCCCCTGAGATGCTGCTTCATATCTATCACTGGTTGGATATTTTCTTTGTTTTCTAGAGCAGCTCCCCCTGAGACTATGATGGATTTATTATTTTATTGATGTAACAGGCTCCCCCTTCCTCTTTTCCTTCCATACTTTATTGGGGTTCTTCATAATGTCTGCACTTCTTTTAAATTCATAGTTTTGTTTGATTTTCTTTGTTTCCATCATCTGTCTAGAGTTCTTTACTATATATGGAAGTTTACAGTCCTTTGCTTTGTGGCCAAGCTTGAGGCATACATAACATCTTATTTTGACAAAGTGCGTTTGAGCTGATGTATAATTTGTTTCCCTTCTTGAATACATTTTACAATCAACAATTTTATGTCCAAAATTATTGCATGCATAACAGTAGCCATGGAAATGATTTGTGTACCTGGTGAAAGATTGTCTTTTCCATTTTCTTGCTTGAGGGGTTCTTCTCTTTTGCTGCATCCTTTGCTGGTTGGACTGGATTGGCTTTGTCTTAAAATATGCTGCATTATGTCCTAGTTTATGACAAGAGAAACATGTGATATTTTTCATAGGAGGAAAGAACCTTCTTTGACATCTTCCAAATTTATTCATTTCATCTTTAGGAGCATGTGAGCCTTTAGCAGCTAATTGTTTCATCCTCTCATTCTCTGTTCTTCCATGTTGCTGCTTGATTCTGTTTGTTTCTTTGGACTTACTGGTTTCTCCTTCATATCCTATCCCAGTCTTTATGAGAGGTGACCTTTGTGAATTTAGAATCTGGTCCAACTGTCTAGAGTCTTTCATTAGAGGTGTATTCATTAATAGTTCTCTTTGGGATTTTTCTAAGTTCTTTCTTAGGCTCACTACTTCTTCTTCCAATTTTTCACATTCAAGACCTTTCTCTCTCATTTGTTCCAGCAGAGTGTCTTCTACTTTCTTTGCTTCTTCAAGTTGTGTCTTCAAGCCAATAATTTCTATCTTATCTTCATATGCTTTCTCATCACATATTTGCACCAGTGTCTTAAAGTCTTTTTTTTCATTCTTCAATCTTTCTATTTCATTCAAGGCTATGTCTAGTTTGGCTTTTTCTTCAGCTGCAATTTCTTCATGGTTCTTACTGCCATTCACACTAGCAGGTACCTCATTTGATTGTATATTTTCCTATTGACATGAATTTTTATTTTTCTTAATTCTCTTCTCCTTCTTGAAAATGCAATCCTCAGTGTCTACTCCATGCATGAAATGCAGTTTGTCCCAGATTTCTTTTGCAGAGTCTAGATCCATTATCAACTCAAGGTCCTTGTTATGAAGACTGTCATATATCACACATTTTGCCTTGGCATTCCTCTGTTGTTCTTTCACCGTGGGGGAGTCTGTGAAATAACCATCACATACAAGCTTCCATACTTTAGGTTCATAAGCCAATAATCCTGTTTTAACCTTATCTCTCCATTCAGGAAAGTTTGTTGTATTTAACACAGACACATTTTGATAGTCCATGACTTAACCAGATCTCCTTCAAGCTATTAAGCTTACACCAAAGGAACCAGCTCTGATACCAATTGTTGAACCCTTAGTTAAACTGAGAGGGGCGGGGTGAATCAGTTTAACAAATTCATGGACTTTTAAAACTTTTTCATTAACACTTGTTTACACCTTCATTTCATGTTCAACTTAACATGTGAGTAATCTTAGAATGTGAGCAGCAAGCATTAATATAAAGTAACAGTAGACTTAATATGAGAGCAACAAGTATTAAGCAGATGATATAAACCAGATCAACACATAAACATCATGCACAAAGACACCAGATATAAGTGGAAACCCATAAAGGGAGAAAACCACATCTTATTATTGTTGTGATGCAAAGGCAAGCTCCAACTCCCTCTCACCACTGATTTTCTATAGGCACCAACCTACAGGAGGCTCCTACCTCAATTCTGCAAGCTACAACTTGCAAGGAAGCTCCAAATCCCATCAATTTTCTGCAGGCACCAACCTACAGGAGGCTCCAACCTTAGTCAGCTACAACTGACATTTTATCAAGCTACAACTTGATGTGGAAGCACCAACTCCCATCTATTTTCTACAGGCACCAACCTACAGGAGGCTCCTACCTCAGTCAGCTACAACTGACATCTATCAAGATATAAATTGATAGGGAAGCTCCAACTTCCTTACTCTTTCAAAATAAAAACACTTGCTGATTTACCTTGGATATCAGCTCTATTCTGTACCTTCTCTTCTACTATTCATCAGTCCTCCTATCAGCCCTACATCATCTCTGCTCAGCTCCTCCTTCTTCTTGTCTTTTCTCCTCAATTCTTCATACTCTGCATTCTCTATATTCACACTCTCTAACCTCTTGCAGCTTTCTTATTTTCTTCAACTCTCTTCAATTCTGCTACACACTCTCTTCTTCTCTCACTCTGTTTTCGTAACCTTCTCCCTTTGGATACTACCCTGTTTTATACAAAATATCTTTATGGTTGTTTGTATTCTATTGGTAATTCGAAATGGATAGTCATACCCCTTGGTCTTCTGCCTTCTCATCTCTTTTATCCGCTCAATCAAAAAATATAACTATAGGTACCAATTTAACATTACAGTGGGATATTTTTTCTCTTCTAGAGACTTGCCAATGCATCACAACAATATAAATTAAAATCATTTATATTCAATTACAATGCAAACTCCAGCTCACTCATTCTGCCTCTTGGCTCGCTGCGCATTTGTCTTTTCTTTGACTGTGTCTTTGTCCCTTTCGTCTCTGTTTGTTTCCTTGTTCACTGTCGTAGGGTAACGGCCATATGCCATACATATGTAACTATGATTTTTATATCATGCTACTTGATTCTCGGCAAATAATAAAATGTTTTAACTTGTTCCCTTACTGTCCCACTTGCTGAACTTGTTCTATCATCCGATGCGATGCATTACTGTCCACATATTGGAAATATGTATGTATTGTTTTGTATATACATATATGTGTCGCGGTGCTTTCCTTTCCTCTTTAACTTTGGATTAATTAACTTGGAGCAAAACTGTTCTTAGTCTTATCTTTGGATGGACCCCACATGCCAGCTATACTCCACTCGTGTATTTCAATTGCAATCGCAACATTCATAATACTCCTGTGATTTGGTCTTTTGATTTCCGCCGATGCGATGAATCGCTTTTCGAGTTCTTCCGATAGCGATTAATCGAAATCGCAATCTTTTAATATAGTGCTCTGACGTTCTGCTTCTTTCCGATGCGATGGCCTATTTTAATGCCGAAATTTAAACGTGTTTGAATCATAGTTCATATACCCATCGGGTCCGGAATTAAATCGCAACCGCAGTCTTTTAATATAGTGCTCCGACGATCTGCTTCTTTCCGATGCGATTGACCACTGTTCATTTAAATGTGCCGATGCGATTAAGCCAGAACTCAAACCTATCAAGTCACAGTTTATATGCCCATCGGGTCGGGAACTCAATCGCAATCGCAATTTTCAGTTGCATGTTCCGATATACTTATGCTCCGATGCTCCGATGCGATTGGGTGAGGGTCCCACTAGCTATTAAATCTCTGGAACTCAAACATATATGAATCGTTGATTAAACCATATCGAGTCCGAAACTTTAATCGCAATCACAACTTTTATTATCATGCTTCGCTGCCACACTTTTCTCCGATGCAATGTAACACTCTTTACCGGAACTCAAACATATATCGATCGTTGTTTAAACCATATCGATTCCGGAACTTCAATCGCAATCGCAACTTCTATTGTCATGTTCTGCTGCCAAATTTTTCTCCGATGCGATTCATACGGGTCCCACCTTATAATATTTCCCTTGTTTTAAACTTAATGTATCTCCATTACGCATATATAACTTTATATGAAGCCACATTATGACTCTATGGTCCGGTGACGTATATTATATCAGATATCCGTCTTCGTGTGGGTTAACACTTTAACAGCCCACCATATGATAATATTTCACATCCGGGCCCACAGCTCTGATCAAACATATATATATCTTTCATATTTCAATCTTCATAATATTTCATACGGGACCATATATATCGGGATTCACATATTCCAAAGTCTTCAAAGTGAAAACGCCTTTTGAATAGCCTTACCACAGACATTTGTTAAACAACCAACGCCCAACCATATATTTTAAACCCATTGTTAGTTTTATAAGCGCCCAATACATTATGTGCCCAAAGTTACCTCTTTCATATAACTATAATAATGCCCAACATGCAATTTCGCCCTTTAACTACGTGCTTAAATCACAATACTATACCTTGGTTAAACCCGCAAACCTTAACAATGATCAACGCATACGTATGCATGGGCCCCAACACTAACAAGCCTTCCACATCTGACAATGGACAACACGTCGCACTGGTCTTGACGATCCAACAAATATCGCACGAGTTACTTGCACAAACGATAATGCGCAATGGCGTGCGATGAAAGCGGTTTTCCAAATTCGCTCAGGGACACGCATCACCCAGTGTATGGAATCGCTCCGAGTTCTTAAATACCACTTACCGTGAAAAGGTGGTGCGATCAAAACTAGAAACCCGCCTTTACTGTTCACTTCTTCGTGGTTCCGTTGCTCTCTCCCTCAGGGTTCCATCCACCTTTATTATTTATGAATTCCGCTTCAATGTTTTGCTTTTCATTACAGTTCCATTGCTAAGTTTAACACTTTGTTCACAATTTCGTTTGAGTCTTTTAACATGAATTCTTTACACCGATTGCTGCCTTCCGACCTTGACGCAACACAATGTCATTATGTCTTCAATTCTGCTATGATATATAATATATCAACCTTCCATTGCATGTTCGAGGTTCTACCCTGTCATAGTTTCGCTTCTAACTGCACATTCAAGTTCTTGATTCCGCAAGCTAATCACTGCACTACGGTCCATCGCAATTATAATCTTTTCTACATTCAAAACCATCAGATCTCCGTAACCATTAATTCCTCACTGCTCTGTTTCTTGTCTAATGCTACTCCTTGCTTCTTCAAATGGCCCTATTCTACTGTCATCTGTCTTCTGCTGCCTTTGTTCCTTTTATGCTACCTCGACCTCCTCTCTGCTGCCTCTGATCTATGCTAGTTTGCTTTTCTCTTTTCCTAGTTACTGTTTCAAATGCTCCTCCTTTGCTATCTCCTTTTCCATCAATGACAACATTTCCAACAAGATCATCCTTGGACATTCACTATAGACAGAACACAGATGGTTGGATTATTCAAATCCAAAAGTCCCCCCAAAACAGGAAGCATTGAACAAGCTATGAACATGGGAATTGAAGTTATGCTACATTATTGGGTTAGTACTTGTTTAGAAGAAAATCAGAAAATAATGGAGCAAACTGCCAAAGAAGCCACTATTTTCGATGATCACCATGTCACTTTTCAAGATGAAAACTATAATAAGGGTAGTAAAAAATGAGAATTGAAAAAGTAAATGTCCATAATAAAAATTTTATTGATAAAGTTGAAAAGGATGTTGATGTGTCTAAAATTGTAGCTAGCAGACTCATGAGATTACATCAAGCTACTGGTAATACACTTGAAGTGTCTATTGGCCAACAAGAAGCAGAGAAATCAATATTGAAAGTAAAAGAGATATAAGATTCTCTAAATCCATGTCCTTTTTTAATGATTCCACGGGTAATATGGGCATCCCCATTGGCAATTTATACTACCAACACATCCCATGGACCTAATAAGGCTCTAAAAATCCTTAATGTAGTCAAATATCATATTATCACTAATATATTTCTATAGTTTAGAAATGATTGAACATGCATAACAAGCAAATTTTGATTTGTTTCGTTTAGCACAGGGAATTAACTCATTTTTCGATTTAATTAACAGTAATGTTAAGGAAGACAAGCATTTCATTAACAATGACTTAAGTAATGTTAAGGAAGACAAGCATTTCATTAACAATGACTTACTTACTTTTAGTCAAAGGCTTGGTTTGATGTCTGATCTAGAAAAAAAAAGTAGAGGACTCCCAAATTCTAATCAAATGAATAATATCAAAGTTAGATGTCCTAAAAGAATCAATGCACTAGAAAAAATTATTTATGAATGTGAAAGCATAAAGAATAGAAGAGGTGATGTGTTTCTGAAGGTGGTACAAATTTTTTAGGATCTAAATGGTCCACACATCATACACAATTCTAAAATAATTACAAGGGATACGCTAATATTTGAATTGGAGAGGCTAAAAGAGTCAACAATAAGAGAGTTTGATGACATAATTGATTTTACTACAGAAGAAATTAGCAAATGGCTATTTACTTTTGTTAGTATTAATGAAGAAAAGTTTGTCTTGGCTACTCAATTACAAAAAAAGGTTATGGAAATTGAGAAGCAAATAATCAATGAACATGTTAAGCTAGAGATTACAATCGGTCCAATGAAAGATTTCATTAAAGCTATGATGGAGAAATTCGTTCAAGACATCATGGATCTAAAAGGCAACTGATAGTGAAATAATCATTGTATATGCTTTCACATATTGTGAGTGTCCTTAAATCTTGGCCCACTTGTTTTTATGTTTACTAATATTTAATTATTGATATTTGTTAATATTGTTAATGTCACTTGAACTAATTTCTTTATGCAATCTCGTGTTTTCCCTTGCAATTAGTTTTTTCTAAATCACAGTTCATGGGAGCCCAACCCTAGTCCCCATTGGGACGAACACATTTACTTTTACGATTAGGTAGCATGATTTTGATGATTTATTTATACATCAAACATAAATGTAGGTTCAGTTACATAATCTCTTCCATCTTCACTTGCCTTCCTTTTACAAGAAATCTTTGTTTCAGAGATAAATCATAATTTTTTGTGTTTAATTAATTTATTGGAGAACAATTATTGCTTATTTTCCTCGAAATCCAGGAGTGGATAGTTAAAGAGAGGATGCCAAATTAACATAGTGAATGAACCGGGAAGTTGAGTTGTTGAGCATTCTCATTACTAATATAAATGATTTTCATCGTAAATCGAGATTCTTAATGTTTTGCATAATATATTGTATGGATCTAAATTTCGGGCATTGCCCAAAAACTTTAATAGAACATAAAATTTTGAGGATATGCTTTTAAATTTTATATTATATCTAATCTTATATTACTAATCACAATGAAAATGAATAGTCGATATTTCTTTTAGATTTCAGATATATGTTCTGTGTATAGTATTTATTTTAATCATAGCTATGATGTTTGGAATTTGAATCTCGATACAATTCTTATTATTGTAATTGTGTTGCTTAACGTTCAAGATTTATGCTTTGAACTCTTCTATTACATCATAGCTATCGGCTTTCTTATTATTCAACAGGAGATTACAACAGTAGATTTCTCACATCTACACTTCCTCTTCCTCACCCTCATATCTTTTGCCTCTATGGGCTTACAATTTATAGATGTAGAGAAGAAACTAAATAATAAATTCAATTCCATCCTATCACAACAAAATAGGAATAATATCTCCTCTTCAGGATTTGATGCCATCAGATTTGGAACAAATCCTATTGTTGGCATTATCCATGAGATTTTAGCCAAAATAATATGGAAAATCTCAACACATACATCTCGCAAGAATACATTATAAAAATGTAGTTAAGAATTTTTTAATTTTAGTATTTCTATTTACTATGAAGTTCGAATAATGTTGAATGTTTTAATTTCTTGAATTTGTACAATATTTTGGTTAAGATTACATTTGGGGGGTTTAGCTTTCCTTAAAATGAGTGCACAATCTTATCTTACCAGCTCTTTGTCTTCATCACTCAATTTTTGTATCTGATCTTCGAGACTACATATAATGCTCTTTATGGAAATGTGTTTGGGTGAAATAACAAAACCTAAGACTTTCTTTATTACACTTATTTCATCATTGCTCAACTCATATGATGAAATATTGATAACGTTTTTGAATGCGGCATCTTTTCGAAGAAAAAAATATAGCATTTATACTATCAAAATAAGTGTATGCCAATCCATATAGAGGACCATGAGTAGAGATAACATTAGTTAAGGTAGATGGAGGATTTTGTGTAGAATAAGTGTTATCTAAGCTTGTATTCACCAATAGCAGTGAAGGACTGTGTGGATGACATACATTATCAGAATTCTTCGGATTATGTGGAGTTTCATATGCATGAAATGCATTATCAAAGTTCTTAGGATTGTGTGGAGTATCATGTGCATAAACCATGTTGTTAGAATCAATGTTGTTGAAATTGATGTTGAGGAGTGTAGAATGTGTTGTGAGTAGAACATGCATTAATATAATTAGGGTATTGTGGAGTTTCACGAACACAAGATGGGTGGATAGAAGTTTTCAAAACATGTGTGTAAACTATGTTGTTTTAACCCATGTAGAGCAAAGGATTTTGTGGAGAAATGATACCAACTAGCGAAATCATGTGGGGAGTTGTATGGAAGAATAAGTTATTAAGAAGATAATGTAACTCCAATGCAACTTCTTAATAAAAAAAGATTAAAGTACGTGTAATTTGGAGTTTCTGCACATTATTATAAAAAAATATGCAAGTAGATGATGTTACAAGTTTGTCTATTTTATTTATATTTAGAAAAATTATTCCAAAAAGTATTACAATTAATTAATTTAAAAGTTTTACATTAAAATTGTTTTAATTTGACTTATTCATTTTTCTAGAAATATATAAAATATTATTTAAATAGATAAAATTATTATATAATTATAATTCAAGTAATTAATTTAAAAAATATATAAATATGTATTTTTGAATTTATAAAATAACTTTTCCATTAAAAAAACAGATACTTTGCTTAAAATAATGATCGTCCACTAAAGAAAACACCACAAAGTAATTGTTTATATATATATATATATATATATAAGATTTATTAAATATGGTATTCATTAACATCAACCAGCATTATCCAGATTATATATATTTTTCAGGAAATCTGGATAATGCTGGTTGATGTTAATGAATACCCTATTTAATAAATCATTAATTTGTTAGATGCTTATAGAAACTTTGAGATGAACATACTCGTGAGTGATTCGGATTAATACCAAAAAAACAAAGTTTGGATAAGATATATACATTTATTTTGGACTTGGCCCACTTAAAAAAAAGTTGATGGAACATGTTGTAAGGATGGTTGTCTTGATTAATGGAGGATATCTATATAGGATATTATAATAAAAATATTATCAACAGGAAAATTCTCACTTAAATTAGTGAATTAGAAAATAATTTTTTAATATAAATATCATAGAGCCTTCAGTCGTTTAAACTTAACAAACAAAAGTGCAGATGAATGTAAACGTAGTCGTTGACGTGTATTGGTGGGAGTGTGACGTGTGTTGATCATCGTTCCACGAGTGTCATTCTTATCGCCTTGAATTCATTAAGGTCAAAGGATATCAAATGAGTGTGTGAAGGATTACGCCAATAGTATTCCATGACACCCTACGCTAAAGTGGGTAGGTGTGAAGGACCTTATGTGGACCTTAATCCCTCACAAAAAAAAAAAACTAATGGGAGAGTTTACGTGGCATTGATATCTTTTACGTGGATGCACAGTGATTTGAGGTTGAGATATCTTGTGGATGAAAATAATAGGGATGAGGAGGAAGTGTGATTGGCCCAGGACCATGTGGCACATAAGTGGAGATAGAGAATCTTTGTTGAAGCGAGTCCAGTTGGAATTTGCTACTGGACCTCACGTGGCACATAAGTGGAGATAGAGAATCTTTGTTGAAGCGAGTCCAGTTGGAATTTGCTAATGGACCTCACGTGGCACATAAGTGGAGATAGAGAATCTTGTTGAAGCGAGTCCAGTTGGAAGTTGACCTAATTACACACAAGTTGAGAATTTGCAACCTTGTGATGAGGATCACATGACACATTAAGGATTAACTTCAAGAGCACTCCACTTGGAAGGTGTTTCCCAACCATGTGTACTTACTCTAGTGACTTAAAGTAGGTTGTCTTGGATTTGGTCCACTTATCTATTATTTGCCTCCCTCACTTATCATATATAAAGGGAGGAGAAAGCATGTGTCATGATGAGGACTATTCGAGTATTTATTTGTAATCTTGTCATACTTGGCTCAAAGTCTTTGTGATTGTGTGATACAAGTGTTATAAGACTTAGGATTTGTGTAAATAAACATCCAAGAGCACATGGTTTGTCTTGGAGTCTTTGTGTGAACTAAGCCTGGGTTGGTAAGATGAAACCTTAGAGAAAGATTTGCAGTGCTCGGATGCAAATGGAGTTTGTGTGATGTATAGTCGGTGAATATCCTTAATGGCTTGTGGGATATAAGTAGGAAATACAAGGATAAACTTATTGGTGTTAATGCTACCTCGTTGTGAAGCCTTTAGTAAAGATGGATAGCTTCATGGGATGCCTCACTAAAGATCTATATTGCTAGTTAGGGTTTTTTTCTTGATAATGGATTCCCTAAGTAAGGTTTGGGAAGCTAATAAAGAATCGTTTATTAGGATGAGATAAAGGGACTTGTTGTACCAACATGTGATGAGTTGAATTATTGTACTTTATCTTTATTCTGTGTAATATATGACATGCAATATTGTTTTCCTAATTATATAACTTATAAATCTGAAATTTAAAAATTGGTTTCATGTTGTTATGAATAATTTCATGGTTTATATGAAGTGATTGGTTGGGATAACCAAATAAAATGATGTGTGTTTTAGCGTGTCTCAAAGAAAATAGAAATCAAATTTAGTGTTGTTACAAATCTATTATTATAAAAGTATTTTTTAAAGATGTGGGTTGGTTGAAATTGTGCTTTAAGGGTTGCTATATTCATCTCTCACTCAGGTATATTTTTGAAGTTTATCTTTTAGAGCTTCCCAAGTGAAAAGGTTGGACAAAATTGAAGTATTGATTCATGCAATAAATATTTCATATTTAGTAATAATAATAAAATTTCTATAAAATAGATCTAAGGAATTTTTGGAGGATTTAACCATGTATAGTTAATTGTTGCAAAAAAACATCATAAAACAAAAAATATGCAATGGAAAACACAAACATTAACATGAGGATTTTATCGTGGAAATTAAGCCCAGGAAAACTAGAAATATTTCTTTCAATATATTCAGCCTTCATGATATAACAATAAAATATATATCCCCTGGAATCCATAAACCACCAATCCATTTACCTTGGATTATAATACAACCATAGTTCCTTAACTAAAACTACAAAACCATGGGTTAAAATCAGCATCTCCCACAAAACTTGTAAAAGCAAAAACTATGCTAAAAACCACCAAAAATGAATGCAAAAATTTTCCGAATTTATTTTTATTATTTATTTATTTATTTCATTATTTATTTTCAGACGTGCTACCCTCAAAACCCGATAAAGGGTGATTTCCCCCCTCCCCCTCCCCCGTCCCCCACCCCTGACAACCCCCACAAGCAAGGTGGGATTAACCCCCTTGATACCCCTACTATGCTTGGTGCAACATACAACATGTGGGGGTAGTCGTGCAAAATATATAACACATACCCAAGATTCTCTCACTTGTTTTCTTTGCACATACAAGGTCACAGGAGTACATGATCAAGAATCCAAGGCAACAAAGCCCATTATTCCTTTACAACAAGAGAATTTCTCAATGCTCACAATATTTATTAATGAATATGAAACATTCTTCAAAGTGTCCACTTTCACTAACGACACCTTCGTTTCTTCAATCACATCTCTCACAAAGTAGTATTAAGCATCAATATGCTTTGTCTTAGAATGATATGTTGGGTTCATCACTAGGAATATTACACTATGACTACCACAAGCTACCTATTATCCTTGGTAGAAAAAATATATAACTAGCAAGTGCTACACAAATACCTAATAACCCCCTTTATTGTTGTTCAGTGTTCCTTTCTTAGTTTTGATATATACATGTTCAATACTCCTATTGCATGTACAATGTCCATTCTAGTATATACCATTGCATACATCATGTAGAAATTTTGAATAACTGTTAAATTATTCACCGAGATTATCCTGATCACACACTATTTGAGCTTCATGCATAATACATAACCTCTTCTACTATTGATCATTAATTGCGGAAATATAAACAATCGCATGCGCACATTAAAACCATAAACAATCACACATATAAACACAGTATTTATGGGAAATCTTAAAGCTAAAAACCCCCAACTATCTGTATATTATAATGATAGAGATCATGTAACAATCATTGTACAAACTCCTCACAAGCTCTCAGTACAATGTCCAATTGCTACACACTACACAAGCTCAAATATAGAAAAACACATGCTCCAATCTGCTCCACCTGTTAGCCTGCCTCTACTGCGCAATCCAAGATGAATAATGGCCCAATCTAAGTTCGAATCCACCTGGTGTGTACTGCGCAATCCTCGTTGGCATCTCCATCAATGTGTGGTGCAAACTCATGCACCTGTATGGTCACAACTGATAGTCACACTTGCTCTTTCACCTACCTCTTCACTAGTCTCCATTGAAACTATCCATGCACTGAAGTTAACTGATGTATTCTTTAGTTGATTTATGAGTTAATAATTAGTGAATTAATTAATAATTAATTCACATCACTCTCACTAGTGTATCAATCAGTTAGACTAGATACAACTAGCTCAACTATGTTTAACTGAGTTAAACTGAATACAACTCCACTAACTTCCTCAATCAACTCCACCAAACTCTGTCACATGAGTTCTAACTGAAGTCTCCATGCAATAGCTCCACTTAACCCTCAGGAATAGCGTAATTCCTTCTGTCAGCTGCATGTGCCACATCTGTGCACTTAACTGAAGTGCTCCAAGAGGATAAGATAATGTTTAGAGTCCAAATATTATTAAGAGCTAATAATATTCGACACATCTATTTTTAGACTGGCAATCTAAAAATAGATTCCGCCTAGTATGTCTAAAAATAGAAGTCCATCTATTTTTTCCGACTTGACCAACCATCCACAAATAGCATCCTGCAACTCATAGAACATGATCCATATGTCTAAAAATAGACTTTGCGCCAAAAATAGCATGCGGGCCCACTTAGTGAAGGCGAATTCTTTTCACTAAGCTCATCATCTTGTTGCAATCTCAACACATCAAAATTCCAAACACATTGGCATATGGAACATGGGACATGCCTTCTTCCTCTTCCTTTGTATTGAGACACTACTCTACACATAAATTTACACCTACAAGAAAAGGGACCTTTACCGGTTTACATTCCTGCATGTTAAACATCTCCAATATTGTCTCGAAATAGTTCCTTTGATTTAATCAGAGTTTATTGTTTTCTTAATCTCTTTTAATTTCGATTCCAACAATGAAACTTGCGGCACCAAGATCATTAATGTCAAATTTAAAGGAAAATTGAGATTTCACTTCCTAGATGATTTCCCTATAATTTCCCATCAACAACATATCATCCACATACAATACCAAATAAATACGATGGTCCCTGGCTAATTTGAAATACACACAATGATCTTATTTTGTCCTTGTCAAGTCAAGTCCCAATATTTAAGTTTCAAATATTTGTCACCACATTTTCAGTGATGCTTTAACCCACATAGGGACTTTTTTAGCTTGCACACCAATACTTTATTTCCCTTCACTACAAATTCTTTTGGATGCTTCAATTTCATTTCTTCTTCTAGAACCCCATGTAGGAATGTTGTCTTCATGTCTATTTGTTGTACTTCAAAATCAAATGCAACATAAACTGATAAATGAAATCTAATGAAAGTTAACTTGGAAATAGGAGAAAAATTATCACACAAGTCAATTCCCTCTAAGGAATGACCTTTTTCTACTAACCAAGATTTGTATTTCTCCACTTTTCCTTTTACATTAAACTTCTTCTTAAACATCTATTTGCTGACAATGGGATTTCTTCTAGTTGGCAACTCCACTAGACCCCAAGCCTAATTTTTTCTCAAGTTGTCATTTCTTCAACCATGGCCTTTTTCCATAGTTTTCCATAATTTAAATAGACTTCCTCCCTAACAGTTCTAGGATCATCATTAGTAATAAACAAAGAAATAATTGAACAGAAATTAGATGTAGTATATCTTTATGCCTACCCTCTTTCTTTATTTGATCTCCTCAATACCAGACTATGCGGTTCTTCCTGTTCCAATTGTTGTTCTTTTCTAGAGTCTAATTCACCATTCTTTAATTCAAACTCCGTATTATTTGATTCTTTTTCCTTTAGTAGGATTTGTTTTTTGACAACGTCTTTGATTTCTCTAGGTACCACATCTTGGCTATACACAACATTCTTAGTTTCTAGGTTCCAAATCTTGTAAAATTTTAGACCATTTTTATATCCAATAAAGATACACTTTTCAACTTCTTATCTAACTTACCCTATTTTCCTTTGGAAGGTGTACATAAGCATCATAGCCAAATTCCTTGATATGTTTAAGAGAGGGTTTCTTACCAATCCATACCTCATCTGGAGTCTTATCATCCAACACTAATGAGGGTGATCTATTTACCAGGTAACATGTAGTATCCACTACCTCGACTCAAAATTCATGCCACAACCTAGCATCTTGTTCATCCTTTATGCAACTCCATTATACTGAAGTGTGTATGGAGTATTATTTTACCTTGATATATTGTATTTCTTACATAATTATTCAAATTCGTTTTCACAAAATCCTCCACCATTATCTATCCTCAACACCTTAATTTTCTTCTTTGTGTAATTTTCCACAAGAGCTTTAAACTCTTTGAATTTTTTAAAGACTTATATTTATTCTTGAGGAAATAAATCAATGTATTCCTTGAAAAATCATCTATAAATAAGATAGTACATAGTTTACCCAGTGATGGAACTAAAAAAGGTCCAAAGACATCATTGCGCACCAAATCTTCTATTTTATCTACCCTTGTAGCAATGGAGGACAATTTTACTTGATTCTACTTCCCATATAAACAATGCTCATAGAAATAAAAATCCAAAGGGAAGTTAGACGTACCTCTACTATACCATTATCTGTAGTACTCAAAGGCCCTTCTCTTTGATATGTCTTATTCTTTGATGCCACAACGTAGTATTTTCTCCAGACTATAGGGTCTTTTCCTTCTTCAGCTCCGCTCTTAGTAAAATAAAAACTATTGCACCCATCACTAATAGTGCTTCCTAGGAACTAATACAAAGTTACAATTCAAACTTGCCTTAGAAATACCATTTCTCCTTGAGCCACCCTCCAAGTATCCTTTTTAAACATTTTTTTACACTTGCATCACTCGTCTTGCTTATAAAATCATATTTCTAGAAAATCTTGGGATGTGAAGAACACTAGGGAGCGTTCTAATCCTTCCACTCGTGATCTTCAACTTAATTTTTCCTCAGCCTATGATTCTAATTGTCAAGCCATATCCTAGGAAAAAATCACCACCATCATATCTTTCATATGCAAAAACTACTTCCTGATAGGAGTCGTATGAGAGGATTCCCATGATTTGATCAACCATGCATCATGATCTACATGTGTACTTGAAGAAGCCAAGTACACATCATCTCCTTCATATGAGGAGGTTTTTGCTTCTGTAAAAGGAGCATCATCAAATCCATTTCTTCTCTTTGCAAATTTTTTATAATATTTCTTGTAATTACCTTATTTTCCACATCTCCAACATTCCTTTATGAATTTCCTCGAAGATTTATAACCTTCTCTATACTTAGATATCTCACCTAATAACTTGCTTTTATTTCTATTATGGGAGCATCCTCTTACAAACAAGGCATCAATATTATAAATATCCATGATTTTCCATCCCATATCCTCTTATAAGAAGGATGATATTATATCGTTGAAACTTAAAAGTATTTGAATTACTACCTATGTCAACAACTAAACTATCCCATGAGTCTAGTAAAGAGAACACCACAATCATACACTTCTATTTGAAATATTAATATCATCAAACAATCGATAAATTACTACAACATTGAAGGCATTTATATGCTCTATTGATGACTCTCCATTATTCATCCTTAGGTTATGAAAATTTCCCATAGGAAAAATTTGTTCACTAGATACTTAAATTGATACAAAGTCACTAACTTTTTCAACAATTCCTTCACTGTAGCTTCTACTGAAAAATTTAGTAACATTGAATATGAGATACAACCATATTGTGCTCTTTAATTTTCAATCAAACATTGTCCAATATTATGTTGACATCCTTGTTAGTTTAGTATTCAAATATACATTGATCCATTGATCTTTGTCCACTAGTAGATCTTCCATTTTGAGCTTGCACAACTTGTGTAACAACCCTGTTGAAAAGCTCATGTAATAAATTTTAAATAATAACCATGGTTGATGGGACACGTATTCCAAGCTGAATGTTGGGAAAAACATCTTAGGGGGTGTTCATTTGGTCTATTATGTCTAAGGAAATTAGCAAAGGCTATGGCTAAGGAATTAAAGAGGAAAAGGTATTTTTGGCACATTTTTTATGAAAATAATGGAAATTAGGAGAAAAGGGAGGTAAAAGGTCACAGGTTGCATGTGAGGAGCAAATTTAAGGAAAATAATGGAAAATGAAGAAAATAGAGGCCTATTCTATAAAAATATTTATGAGGATCAATTGGTAACTTTTGTTAGTGTATTTTTTTGAGCTCTCTCATTATTCTCTCTCTCTCTCATACTCTTGGATACTTAGAGTTTTCTTGGAGCCCTATTGGAGAGTGTGGAAACTTGGTGATTTGGAGCAAGAAGGAAAAGGAAGAGTAGGAAAGCAAAGGTGGACATTGGGATCAACATATACAACGGGATTTGATTGCAGGTAATGAGTTGCATGTTTTATTTCCTCATTGGTTCTGGCATGCATGGTGTATGCATGTGGATTTCCTAGCCTTGCCATTTCTTAGACAACCATGGTATTGTGGTTTTATTTCCATTGATGTTTGTAGTTGGTTCTCATGATTCCTTTAGTAGTTGGGTTGAGTTATTAGTTCTTGGAGCCTTGGTTGGAAAAACTCTCTCGATCCTGGCAGATAGGTGTTGGTTTAAGTTACTAGTCTTGGAGCCTTGGTTGGAAAAATTCTCTGGAGCCCTAGGTGGGTTTACTTACTAGTCCTAGATCCTTGGTTGGAAAAAAAATTTGTATCCCGAGAACAGATGGGGTTCATTTACTAGTCCTTGAGCCTTGGTTGGAACAAACACTCTGGAGCCCTAGATTCGCTTGTATAGAGACTAATCCATGACAGTTGTGATGTCCAACCATGAGGTGGAATCACTGGTTGATGGTTGAGGTGGTTTGGCCTATGGAAGCCCTGGATTAATTATGATTGTTGTGTTTGATTAAGTACCACATTCATTCTTGGAATATGGCACGAGGGTGATTGGATGAAGTGAGACTTGGCTAAGCCAATCTATGGCTGGGTGGAACGTGGGAGTCCCATCTCCAGTTGGTTTTTACATTAAGTAATGAAGAGCTCATTTCTCCAGTATTCAGTATGAAAATATACTAGTTTACATATGTATTTTGTTGCTATTGTATCCACTGTATTTCTATTATTAATATGTTGGTTATGAGCATGTATTTGTTCAGTGATGATGTATGGTCTATTCATGTTTTTTCTTGTAAATGAATATCCAATGTATATATGGTAAAATTGATTGTATGATAGCTTATGATGTAGGGGGGGGAATGATTCTTAGCCATTCTTAGATAATAAAGAGACCCCTTTGTTTAAATATGTTGTTTATACATGTAGATGTTATGTTTGTGACATGCTTGACGAAATGCATGTCATGGCTAGGTGGGGTCAGATGAGTTATGGTTTATGTGATTTCTTCCATATGATTTTTTAATGTTATTTTTCCTCTCCTGAAGTTACAGGAAGTTTTGGGCAGTGACCTGGGCCCAGGGGCTGAAAATGTGGCATAAATCCTGGAGCTACAGGCAGACAATTTGTTGTTTGGGCCTTAGCTGCTACCTTGAAAAGGCTAGCCTGTGGCTATAGACCCTATAACCACTCCATTTCCTTTACAAGCTTGTGAATAAGCCTAAAAGGGGCTAAAAATTAGTCCCCCCTCGGGGAACAGGGCCCTAGAAGGTTTGGTTACCTCTTGGGGATGTCAATTATGCAGTGTAAGGTGTGTTTTTGGTGTTTCTGTTGGTTCCACTTCCTTAAGGTCATCTAGGAAGTTTAATATAATATTAGTATCCTCTCGTAACATGTTTACCCTGGTT
This sequence comes from Pinus albicaulis, assembly GCA_034641835.2. Lineage (NCBI taxonomy): Eukaryota > Viridiplantae > Streptophyta > Pinopsida > Pinales > Pinaceae > Pinus > Pinus albicaulis. The sequence goes on along the minus strand of CM076570.1, from coordinate 759,699,801 downwards.
GGCCGATTAATTGGTTATATGTGGGAAGAGGGTGTTACAACTTAAAACTTTACCCATTGAATTTTTTTACCTCTATCAATTTAAACTACTAATGATTTCCTTTCACTACAAAAAATTGAAATCCCGTGTTAAAACAATTTGGCCTTTAGGAATTATTTTATAATCTAAAACCTCAGGAGGGATAGCTTTATTTTTGTATTGTTATACGGAATTATGGATTACAGATAAAAAATTCTTCCCTAGATGTAATTCTCATCTAGAACAACAGGTTAAAGACTTTGCCACTACTTTTCCTAACAGTAAATATACACACAAAACAGATTATAGAACTTACTTGGAGTCCAAGTGCTTCCTATTCTCCTTCTGTCACTTTTTTTGTAGCTTTAAATCTGAGCTAAGTTGCCAAAATATTCTCTACAAAGATGAGCACTAAACAAAAAAAGATAGAAATAATACAGATGTATATTCAAGTTATTCAGTTAAATCAATAAAACATGAACCATATGCATCCAATAAGAATTCATAATATGAAAGACATGAGCTTATATAGATACATATGTGGGAAAGTAAGCATCAATATTTATTAATGGATAGAAGTGGAGGTTACAACCCAATGATTGATTTAGTGTCACCATCTCCAGCAGCATCCCAGCCTCATCATAATGCACATCTCTCCAGAAGCATGTAGCTCAAATCAATTCCTCAATTGAAATTCCCCTAGCATTTCTCTACTCAAATTATTCCCTCTCAAAAACTAAGATCTGTGCTCAATTTATAGAGGAGCTTAAGGTAGTTTTACAATCAATGACTTTCTAATAATAGACAATACATGTTCCCAGTTTCAGAGGTATCAAATGGACACATGGATTCGAAGTTTGACACATGTGAACTCTTCTAGAAGGCACTGGCCAAGTGGAGATTTCGGAATAATGAGAATTTCACTCCCAATGTGACCAACGCACCCTTGAGTGTCGAGAAGTGCTTTGCAGAGAACCCTTTAGTGTAGTTGCTTTCATATGAAATGCACTTACTCCCTTTAGATGCATCATTGGTGAGCTCTTATATGATATATTATAAACTACAAATATTGGAAACCTTTGCAGATGAAAGTCATGGATGATTTGTCTTGTTCTTTGTCTTAGGGGATATAACAACTGAAATGATAGGGGATGATAGATATTATTCATTGGTCCTGGAGATGATGTCCAGTTAACCAGGTCATTGGGAATTGTTAGAAAATTATATATTATGGAGCAATGCAACACATAAAATATGTGGAAAATACAAGCACACAAAAACACATAAAACCAGAGAGACACAGATATACGTGGTTCACCCATTTTGGGCTATGTCCACCCCGAACAGCCAGTCCTTCCTTTTTATTATCCAACAAAATGAAAAAGACAAAACCTACAGCAGATCCGCTGTAATATCCTCTGTTCTTTCTCACAGTCTCCCTCTCTATTTCTCTCTCTGAGAATACACATACAATACACAACCGCAATACAATGCCCTCATAAAAACGAGGGGTTGCCTTCTAGGGAAAAAAACCCTAAACTAAACATAACTTCTACCGTCAGATCATTTTCCTAATGAACGGCCCAGATTGACTAGAAATTACTATACTTTTACAAGGAAATTTTACATCTGTTTTTAGCTTCGGGGGCGCTGCCCCCGAAAACCCCCACTAGGGGGGGGCTCCGAAAAGCGTTGTCGTCCCCCCTTAGACCCCCCACAGCAGCAATTAATTATGGGCGGCGTTGCCGCCCCTTTTAAGGTACAGGGGTCCAATGCTGTGATACAAAGTAAACAAGATAATCAGGCTCCACACCCAACAATCTCCCACTTGGAGACTGATTGTATCAACTCCACCGCTGCTTCATTTGCTGGACAATGACTCCTCTTTGGACCTGCCTATTTCTCATCTTCATCGTCATCCTTGAAGACCAATTGAAACTGAGCATGTTCTCATTTTCTCCCTGGTTACAACTTTTGTTAGCATATCTGCAGGATTCTGGCTAGTGTGTATCTTTTCCAGCTTCAACTCTCCATCTTCCAATACTGACCATATGAAATGGTACTTGAGATGTATGTGTTTAGTCCTGGAATGAAATGATGAGTTCTTTGCAAGATGAATATCACTTTGGCTATCACTGTATAGCGTGCCCATATCATGCTTCTTACCCAATTCATCCATAAACCTTTGTAAGAAAATCATTTCTTTACTAGCCTTTGTAGCAGTTGTTATCACTCAGATTTTCCTTGAAGTTGTGGAAAAGGAAAGTAAATCCGAGGTAACCACAAACCAACCTTCAGATACAGAATCTAGCCAATTTTTATCCAGAGAGGGCTCTCTCTTTAAAGTTTAGCTTTGTTCTTAGAAAATATTAGGCTAGTTATAAGTCCAAGAGTTTTGTTTGAATTTAAATGGTGGAATCCGCCAACTAAGGGCACGATTGAGTATTTCAGGCCATTGGGCTATGGAGTCGAAAGGATGGCTTTACTGGATTAAGTTTCTACACACAAGATGGCTTTGCAGGGCAAGATAGCCAAACAGAGAACAATTTTAGATATTAAAGTGAATGGAATGGATTTTGAAGGGATGAAAGGCAATTAAGAATATTTCAACATGTTCAAAGAAAGAAAGTGAATGATTACAAATAAAGAGCAGTTAAGAATTCTTTACTATAGTAATAAAAATGTTTAAACCAGCGAAACAAGAGCAATTAAGAATTCATTGTTTATAACCAGTTTAGAAGAAAACATTTAGAATAATCACAATTGAAATCAGAGTACACTTAAGCAAGTTCTGATTTATTCTTTTTTGTCAATTATTCAGAAATGGAACGCAATGATATTATAAACAGATATAAAACTTAAAACACAAGATATAAATGACTTATTGAACTTTAGTCTGACACATGAATCCTGCAAAAAGTCTTGAGCTTCAATTCATCATCCAGCAAGCCACGAAGAAATTTCTCCAAAAGCACTTTTATTCCAAAAGTCAATGTTACAGCAAAGTAGAAGAATCCACCCTCAATAAGTCAATCGAGGGCCTATTTATACAAAAAATGATACAAAATATCTCTTAACAAAACGAGATATAATCTGAAATGAATCACCAATAAGTTACAATAAAAATAGAGATAGATGGTCTCATGGATAAGACAAGAAGTAATCGATGTTGTGTTGTTTCCTCTTTTCGAGGATGTGCTGGAGGCTGGACCTATATTTGGGCTCATCGTTGTCTTCTTCAGTAATTTTGTCCTAAATGACTTGCTTCACTGATACTCTTTGTTTTTACTGATACACATTCAACTGAACTGATACTCTTTGACCTTTGTTTTGTCCTTTATCCCTTATACTGTGGTAAATAGGCAAAATTTCAAATAAGGATAAATTTTACAAAATTTCCAACAAGTCTTCCCACCATTTATCTTCTACTATTTTTGTCCGTTGAAGCTTCCTCAATGTTTCATCAGCCTCGGTATATTTGAAGAAATTAGGCTGGCTAGGAAACAAATGCCTTACTTCATGTTCCAGATAAAACAAATTCTCTAATCTGTCATGAAGATTCCTTCCTATAGGTAATGTTGCTTGTGATGAACTGGCTGAGGAATTGGCTATATTGCGAGCATGTATGTCCAATTTCCTAGCAAAAGTTTCCAGGTCCATTATTTTATCTTCTGACATCATAGGGCTAGGCAGCCCTTTATTCAATAAAACATTAAACCTTTCTCTGAAAGCAAGGATTTCAGTTTGCATGTCAAAGCATCTTCTTTCTAAATTTTGCATAAGAGTTCTCTTAGTAAAAACTCTTTTTATCTCCAGGATTGTTGCAGTTCTGTCTTGAATACCTAAATCTGCAAGTTGCTGTCTGGTTTGAGTGTTTAGAAACTGTATACGCTGATTGGCTTCCTTCGGCCTATTTCCTAATTCCGCTCGTGTGTTTTCAACTTCATCTAGAGCTGCTCTGACCAAATCATTCTGCTCGTACATTATTTGAATTGAAGGCCAGATATATTTTATTGATTGGATAATATTATCCCAAAGAATTTCATGTATCTCTCTCAAAGGCTTCTCCAATGTGAGATCCTTTTCTAATGCTTTAACCAGTTTTTCCAATCTCTTGATTTCTCTTGATTTGTCAGCAACACTTATTTTTGAAAGATCATATTTCTGTTCTAAATTTACAAGTTGTAACTTTGTGTGCTGAAGTTCAGTTACTTGAAGTTTCAAGTCATCCATTTGTTTTACTAATTGTTCTGAACTCAAATTTGAAGTGTCTACCTGCGATGCCTCTGCTGGCTGACCTATTGGATGTGTACCTGTAATTGCCTCTGTTGTAGATGTTGGAAGAGCAGATTGTTTGTCTTTCAATGCTTGCTCCAGCTCTTTTTCTGTTTCAACCAATTGCTCATTCATTTTTAATAGCACTCCATCATTTCTTCTTCAGAATTTTTCTTCATTATTTCTTCAGTTTGAGGATGTCTGGAGGCTGGCAATTTCAACTGCTTTATCAAAGCAGCAATGTCATCATCCTTCTTTTTTATTAATGCTTCTATTCCTTTGACATCCTTTGGATTGTGTCCCAAACCAATTATTATTTCTTCCGATGTTTTTATTCTGTTATCTTTGGCTTGAGAAGAAGCCTTTTCAATCTGCAATTGTGTATTGGTGTTCTCCAAAGAATCCTGTAACTTGTGAGCTGCCATGGCTTTATCAGTCAAAGTGGAATAGATCATTTCCCCAGTCTGCTTATGTAATTCAATCTGGTCTAAAGGATGGATATCCTTTGCTAGGACTTCAAAGTTTGTCCTGATATAATCAGCAGCTGTTTGTGGTTGTTGCACCTTGGGTTTGAAATGGCTCATTAACATTTTGACATGTTGAATGTCAAAAACTGACATTAGTCTTTCTTGATTCTTTGGAGCCATTTTCAAATATTGATTATATAATTGCATTTTCAGTGGATCATTCCTGGCCTTGATATTGATAAATGTCTTCTTTATATCTCATGTATCTTTGGTTGGTTTTTTGAAAGAAGATATTTCCATACTCTGTTGCTTCTGTAGCTTTTCCCTTTGACAAGTAGTAGATGCCCCACTGACTGTATCTGTTTGCTGATTGCCTGATTGACCTTGTCCTTGACTGTCAGAAATTCCTTGAAATGATTCAACTTCTTGAAGAGGATTCAATCTCTGCCTTTTAGTATCATGCTGCTCTGTTGATCTATCACCAGGGGTGGATGTTTCAGCTTCTCTCTTTTTTCCTTTTTCCACATTAAGAGGAGTTTGAAGATTGGAAATTTTTGCCTCATTGATCTGAAATGGAGTGATTTGTTCCTGACCTTGTTCTTTGGATGTCTCTGGTTGCTCTGTCATTGTGAACTTTTCAATTACTTGTATGTCCGGTTCTTTTTCTTTTCCTTTTGATTCTACTACAATGTTTTCTTGTAGCTCCTGCTGAATAATCTCAATTGAGGAAGGGCCAACTTTTGATCTTGGTACCTGTACAAAAGATTCTAGGTCAAGCATCTTCTCAAGATCTTTCATAACATTTCTTATATTGACCTGCTCAATATCATGCTCTATCAATGTGCCTTCTATCCATTCATCTGTATTAGCATATTCTTCAATCTCTGGAATTCTTTGATGGATGTATGGTGCTGATTTATTTTTCATTCTTTTCTCACAAATGAAGTTGAATGGGTCATAAGGTGCCCAATAGAAACTCTTCTGTAGTCTGAAACGGTCTTGTAATATCTTTTTAGCTTCCTCCCCTCCATCCCTAGAGTTACAAATAAACGGACCTAATTGACTTTTGATCCGAAGTTGAGCCTTCTTCTTTGCATTACAAAAATGAATTATATCAGAGTTGTTCATTTGCCTGAAGTACTCTAATGCAAAGAGTCTCATGGGGACACATTTTGGAAATTTAAATGGACATAATTCACATCCATATATCCTGACTTCTGTGTGATTTTGGTACAAGTACCAATCACCAATCTTGTATTGTTTTGATAGCTGTAGAGTTTTCTTGATTTCATTACTGATTCTGGGAGGAGAAATTCCAGTTAACAAAGTGGTTACTGGTTGTACAAACAGATCAATAAACTCTTTATAGGAATAGGGAGAATCTTGAGAACTATGGGTGATGGCTGACCAAAAGATAACAGATCTAGGATTCCCCTGGGCATCAAGCTTTTTGGCATAGAAAGGGAAATTTTCAGACTGGTAATATATCAGGAGGTGATAGATGACAGAGGAATACTTGAGCACTTTCTCATTTTCCAATCTCATGAATTGATCATGGATTTTGTTGGCTATGTAAGATGCAAAGTCATACCTGACAGCAGGAGGTTGTCCAGGGGTAAAAATAGACAAAAATACTAGAACTAAATGGTCAAAAAATTCACTAGTATTAAATCCCATTATAAAAGATATCATATCCAAAACAAGTCTACCCTCCTTAGTGAAAAAAGCAGACGCATAAGGGGGAGGGCCTTTAGGCTGATGATCAGGCAACATAAAGGTCTGACAGATGTGGCCTAGTTCTTCATGGGATAGTTTTGTAGGTTTCTCAAGAAGGTCTCCCAGGGACAGGGGAGTGAGGGCTTGACCAGGTTGAAAATGAAGCATCTCATTGATTGACTGAGCAGTAATTGGGAAAAGGATGTCTTGGTTTGGGGATAATACTACTCTCTGGTTAGGATCATAATTTGCATGGAAAATATGGATTATTTCAGGGAAAATATGAACAGAGGGAAAGAGGTATCAGGGAAGATTAAATTCCCATAACCCAATTGTATCCAAGCCATTCAAATAATTGTCTCTGCAGCGACAAAAAATTCAAAGAGGGATTTCAGTAAAACTCAGGTCTTTGATTTGGAAATCCCTGTCGACTAATGATAAATAATCCAGGTCTCTGTGAGGGGCGTTCAATGGGGCGACGTTTAAAGCCACAGGAGCTTCCATTTTTGGTTCTTGTGTGTTCAAAAATGGAAATTCGGCTTATAGTGAAAGATTGAGCAAAGTTACAAGTTTCGATGGGAAAAACGAGTACAGTTGTAGGCCAAGAAATCAATTACAGTTCTTCGGGATTAAGGAATGAATTAGCAATCAATTTTTTAACTCTGTTTCAGTAAAAGAAAGAGGAAAATTGATTTTCTTACAGAGTTCAGTGCGATTTTAGGGTAAATACCTATTTTTGGAGGAAAGAGCGTTTCAAACAGACGCGGGTGAGTGAAGATAATCTTCTGAGAGGCTCGACTGTAATTTGCTTTGACAGGATAAAGGTTGGCAGACTTCGGAAATTTGAAATTCAAATTTTCTGCGTGGAGGGTGTATTGTTCAGTTCATGCAGAATAATGAAAAAGACACGAAATTTTTGTTTTATTGGCAAAGTCAAACGGGGGGGAATTTTTATTATTTTAATGACTCACGTCATTCTGTATGGGAGGCAGGTCACGGGGGGGAAAAGTGGTAAGCGATTTTTTCCGCACCACTTATGGGCGAAGGCAGTTTCAGGCGGATGGGCAGTGAAGCGATACAGCGCTTGAAACGTAGCATACACTATTTGAAAACCACTTTTCATTTCGCATGTTAACTATCGGATGGGAGATGGCCAGCGGAATTAACGTCAACCGTCGATCTTGGAGCGGGAGATCGCACGATGGACGGGACAGGGAATTGATGCAAGTTTAACAGCGCGGGCCCGACACGTTTTGTTATGAATTAATCATTTCAGGAGGCATTTGAATGGAGGGTTCGGTTATTAATTAATCTTAAGGATTAATTAATCCCATATGGAAAAATGGTCGGGAAATGTTAAATGCGCAGGGATGATTTATTTCAAAGTTTAGTTTTAATTAAACTTTGGGTTTATTTTTCTGTTTTAAACATATATACATATGTTTAAACCTTTTTCGTATATTTTTTAATATATGGTGATTAAATCAATGTGATTTATTACCATAGGGGGCGGGAATACATTTAATGTTATATTTTAGCCAAAAGGGAACATATTGTGGGTTTTTGATTTAAATAAGTTGGAATAAAATACTTTTGGCTAAAATAGCTATAATACATGGGTTTTGGGAATATTATTACAAAAGGGTTTATATATAATAGGAAAAGGTGATTTTCATAGGGAGTTAATAGATAAATTAGAGTTAATTTGACAAGGGACAATGTAAACTCAAAATACTTAAATATAACCAAGAAAGTGAGAATTCAAAAGTAAATATCATTGTTATACTTTCATCACTTAGAATAAAAAGTGATTTTGAGGGTTTTTTATGAAAAATTGAAGGATTTTCCTAAGTAAAATGAGATTTTACTTAGGAAAAGATTTTGAGAGGTGAATGAATGTGATAATGGATAACTTCAAGTACTTAGGTCTTTTTCAATTATTGGGCCGAGGGTCCGGTCCCTCCAAAAGTCAAGGAAATGCCTTAAGCCCCTCTAATCTTCAAATTCCTTAGCACTTAGGGGAAAATAGTAAAATCTTTAAGGAAAAATGACGGGGGAGTTAATAATCTTGACTTTGCTCTGCTGTGAAGCTTTTCAATGTACTATCTGCCTTTGCACTTTGTGATGAAAGTAAAATTGAACACATTCAGAACCATCATTCATCACATGTAATTCAGCAACAACATCTACCTACCCTACTTACTTACTCTACCGTTTTCTCTTCTTTATTAGGGTGCACTTAGACTGGCAAACCATTTTCAATCTTCTTTTTATTTTACATGGCAAATCTATCTATTTCTACACTTATTACATCCAAGGGCTCAGATTAAACTGTTGAGCACCTTTTTATTAACTCTACCTATCTACTTATCTGCCAAGATTAAACTGTTTGGTCAGACATTTATTCTCTATTCTACAACATGAAATTGAAAAATGAATGAGTCAATTTTAAACAATTTGACTCTTCATAAATTGTGGCAAAAGTTTGACAAGCTGCACACAATTTTGTTTATTACAAAAAATGAAATAGTAGTGGCATTTAGACTTGCACACTTTCCTGGTCTATTTTTGTTTGGGGTTCATTTCTTTTACTTTTTTGACCATTTTATTCTTTTCACCCTTTGATTTTTCTTTTAGGGTATACCCTCTTTACATTTTTTTAAATTTTTTTTATTTTTTGAAAATATGGAACACCTTTGCAACAAGAAAAAGGTTTGACATATTGCATAGTTCAACAAGTCAATCATGAAAAATGACACCTATTGGTATAGGAGTCTAACAGCAGCAACATACTCTGCTTCTGTTGTTGAAAGTGCAACAACACTTTGGATTTTTGAAACCCAACTGACAGTTGTTCCACCTACAGTAAATACATATCCTGTAGTGCTCCTCCTGTTATCTCTGTCACCTGCCATATCTGCATCAACATATGCCTGTAGAGCAATGTTTGAACCACCAAAGCATAATGCTTGATTTGTGGTACCTCTCAAATATCTGAGAATCCATTTTACTGCCATCCAATGTTCTTTTCCTGGATTATTCATGTACCTTCTTACAACTCCCACTGCATGTGCAATATTAGGCCTTGTGCAGACCATTGCATACATTAAGCTTCCAACTGCTGATGCATATGGAACTTTAGACATATAATCCATGTCTTCTTGGGTCTTTGGGCACATCTCCTTACTAATTTTGAAATGGCTAGAAAAAGGTGTACTAACTGGTTTTGCATTCTGCATATTAAATCTTTTCAACACCTTTTCTATGTACTCATTCTAAGACAGTGTTAATTTGCGATTTTTCCTATCTCTAGTTATCCTCATACCAAGGATTTGTTTTGCAGCTCCCAAATCCTTCATTGCAAATGAATTTGCCAATTTTCTTTTGAGCACATTTATTTCCTGCATGTTAGATCCTGCAACAAGCATGTCATCTACATAAAATAACAATATAATATAGCTGCCATCATTTTGCCTTTTTAGATAAACACAATGATCAGAGTGACATCTAGTATAGCCTTGTTCAAACATGAACTTGTCAAATTTTAGATACCACTGCCTTGGAGCTTGTTTTAAGCCATACAAGCTCTTCTTTAACCTGCACACCAATTTTTCTTTCCCTTTTACCTCATATCCTTCTGGTTGCTGCATGTATATCTCTTCCTCCAAATCTCCATGGAGAAATGTTGTCTTTACATCTAATTGTTCAAGATGTAAATCTTCCATTGCTACAAGACTTAAAATAGTTCTGATTGAAGTCATCTTAACAACAGGAGAAAATATTTCATCAAAATCAATACCTTTCTTCTGTGCAAACCCCTTCACCACAAGTCTAGCTTTGTACCTCTGTTTTCCTCCATCTTCTTCTTTCAGCCTGTAAACCCATTTATTCTGCAATGTAGTTTTACCTGCAGGCAACCTGACTAAGTCCCAAGTCTGGTTATGCATTAAGGAGTCCATCTCTTCTTCCATGGCTAGCTCCCACTTCTTCCTACTTTCAACCTGCATTGCTTCTTTATAACATTCAGGTTCACCAGAATCAGTCAACAATAAATAATATAATGAAGGAGAGTATCGTTCAGGGGGTCTACTTATCCTGGTAGATCTTCTAACACCACTTTCAGGTGTTTGAGGTGCCTGTTGCTGTTGTGGTAGTTGTTGTTGTTGTGGTTGTTGATTATTATTATTTTCAGGCACCTTTACTTTTTCAGTTATCTCATCAAGAACCGTGTATTCCTTGCTTTCTTTTTCCTGTTTCTTTTCCTGCAGCTGATTCTTATACAAGACCTTTTCATTGAATATTACATCTCTGCTCCTAATGATTTTTTGATTTTCATAGTCATATAAGCGATAACCAAAATCATTAGCACCATATCCAATAAAGGTACATTTCTTTGATTTTGCCTCAAGCTTTGTTTTGTTTTCTTTATTAATATGGACAAAGGCCTCACAACCAAAAGGCTTTAAAAAAGAGAAGTTTACCTTTTTACCTGTCCATGCTTCCTCTGGAATGCCACCATCCAAGGAACTTGAAGGCCCTCTGTTTATTAGATAAATAACAGTATCTACAGCATCTGCCCAAAATTGTAAAGGCAATCCTGCATGCAATCTCATGCACCTTGCACGCTCCATGATTGTTCTATTCATCCTTTCTGACACACCATTTTCTTGTGGTGTTCTTGGAACTATCTTCTCTCTACGAATTCCATGCTCTTAACAGTACCTATCAAACTATTTGTTGCAATACTCACCTCCATTGTCTGATCTGAGACGCTTCAACTTCTTTCCTGTCTCAATCTCAACCAAAGCTTTCCATTTCTTGAAAGTATCAAATACATCAGATTTATTCTCAATACAATAAATCCATGTTTTTCTAGTTGCATCATCAATAAAAGTAACATAATAACGAGAGCCACCGAGCGATGATACCTGAGCAGGTCCCCATACATCTGTATGCACAAGCTCCAATTTTTTGCTCTTCTTTTCTTTCCCAACTCTGAGAAATATGACTCTCTTTTGTTTTCCATCAATGCAATTCTCACAGAAATCCAAATCAACATTCTTCAAACCTGGCAGCAAATTTCTTGAGTGAATAATTTTCATCCCCTTCTCACTCATGTGTCTGAGCCTATGATGCCATAATGCTGCTTCTTCTCCTTTGGAATTTAAAGCATTAACAGAGTTAGAAATACCATTGCATAAATAAAATGTACCAACCTTTTCACCTTTTGCTTTTACCAACGCTCCTTTGGTGACCTTCCAAGTTTTATCTGTGAGAGTTGTCACACAACCTTCACTACCTAACTGCCCTGTTGAAATCATATTTTTCTTCAGATCTGGAACATGCCTTACCTCCTTTAGTAGCCATTGGTTTCCATTCTGTTGTTTTACAAGAACTTTACCCATTCCAACAATTTTACAGGGTTTATCATCACCCGAATGAACTTGTCCAAAATCTCCTTGAACATAGTCATGAAAATATTTCTTATCAGGTGTGGCATGGAATGAAGCCCCTAAATCTACAACCCAAGAATCAGTAACATTTTCTAAAGAAAGAATCAAAGCATCTTGTAACACATCACCTGTCACATTTGCTTCATGATTGTTTTCTTGCTGTGTGTCTCCTTCTTTTCCCTTCCGAGATCTACAGTCTTTCTTTAGGTGTCCTTTCTTTCCACAATTCCAGCACACTATCCCCGATCTGGACTTGGATCTTCCTTTCCTTGATTTACTGCGATATCCCGAGCTCTTTCCTCTTTCCATTCTTCTTCCCCTAGACTCTGCACTCAAAGCATTACCTGATGTCTCACCAGAGCTTTTCCGTCGCATTTCCTCGCTAAGGATAGCACCAACAACATCATCAAACTTTAAAGTACTAGATCCAGAGACAGAGTTACTAATGGCCATTACTAAACCATTCCAAATCTCTGGCAATGAGCACAAGAATAACAGAGCTCTAACTTCATCATCAAAGTTTACCCCTACGGAACTTAACTGACTGGTAACTGTATTAAATTCATTTAAATGGTCTGCAACAGATCCACCTTCCGACATCTTCATATTAAATAGTCGTTTCATAAGAAATACCTTGTTTGAGGCCGAGGGTTTTTCATATAGTTTTTCCAACGTCTGCATCAAACCCTCTGTCATTGTTTCCTTCGAAATATTGAAGGCGACTGACGCCGCAAGGCACAACCGCACTGTTTCGAGTGCCCTTCTATCGAGAATGTTCAATTCTGCGTATGTCATGGCCGCTGGCTTCTTTGTTTTTCCGCTCAATGGTAGGTACAGATATTTCTGATACAGATAATCTTCCATCTGCATCTTCCACAGCGGGAAGTTTTGGCCGTTAAATTTCTCGACCCTAAACTTACCATCGTCTTCCATTGCTCCCACTCGAACCAGGAACCCTTCTTTCCTGTGAGTTTATCAGCCAAATATACCTTCGACTCTGATACTAGTTGTTAGAAAATTATATATTATGGAGCAATGCAAAACATAAAATATGCTGAAAATACAAGCACACAAAAACACATAAAACCAGAGAGACACAGATATACGTGGTTCACCCAGTTTGGGCTACGTCCACCCCGAACAACCAGTCCTTCTTTTTTATTATCCAGCAAAATGAAAAAGACAAAACCTATAGCAGATCCGCTGTAATATCCTCTTTTCTTTCTCACAGTCTCCCTCTCTGTTTCTCGCTCCGAGAATACACATACAATACACAGCCGCAATATAATGCCTTCATAAATACAAGGGGGTTGCCTTCTAGGGCAAAAAACCCTAAACTAAACATAGCTTCTACCATCAGATCATTTGCCTAATGAACGACCCAGATTGACTAGAAATTACTATACTTTTACAGGGAAATTTTACATCTGTTTTTAGCTTCGGGGGCACTGCCCCCGAAAACCCCCACCAGGGGGGGGCTTCGAAAAGCGCTGCTGCCCCCCCTTGGACCCCCCACGGCAGCGATTAATTACGGGTGGCGTTTTTACCCCTTTTAAGGTACAGGGGTCCAATGCTATGATACAAAGTAAACAAGATAATCAGGCTCCACACCCAACAGGAATGGTGCCCAATTGACCTATAGAAATTTCCACCTAAAGAATGAAGTCAGAATAATAATAAAAATATTTTGATTGAGATGCTTTACATTGTGATGGGCTGGAGATGAAGTGGAGTGGTGAATTGTATCAATCTTACAATACATTACATCATGATATATCCTATTGATCATAATTGCTAAGGGAAGGCATTCCCATGCTCAACACATAAACTTTCTAATAACATGTACATAATTCAAAAATTCGTCTACATTGGAATGTTTCCCAATATAGACATGCCTACAGATATAAGCCCATGTTCGGATGACGATCTATATGTAAGGTCACCATATATATGATGTGTAGAACAATCCTAAATTCGTAGCCCAGATGATTGAAACTAGATCAGGGGTATTCTTATCTCGTTCACTCGATCATTCAGGTACAAGTCTACCCATGCGAATATATGATTTGTAGTCGAACATGGAAAGATTACCGGCCAATGGTGTGAGATGTTAACAAACACGAGAGAACCACCATTGATGTCAATGGCCCTCAAGGTACTGTAGTACATTTCGTAAGGCATGAATAGATGATTTTATGTCGAACGCCAAATAAAATATTTTGGTCAAAAGTCTGGAAGCGAGGATCTTTTCAATGTTGTAACAAGCCTCATGGTACTAGAATATAATGTTTCTCACTGAACTTCCTGGATAATGATTTGTCGTCGACAGGAAGCCACCTTATTGCGAAACAAGAGTTACTGATTTCAGAGAAAAAGGTATGACCTGATATATCAATGTTCAGGGATGAATTTCATGAGAATGAAGGTTTATGAGTATTGAAAAAGGATGAGTATTCACTGGATGACTTCTCTTTAACATATCGGCAACACTGAGATGAATTGGAAGCATTGACCCAAAACCAAAGTGAAGGTATGATGAAACATAGGTATAAATGAACTGTCAAGAAGATTACCCAACCCAAATAGTCACGATGATGGAGTGAAGTGTCATGTTCAAGAGCAACCTGCTACCATAAAAAGTTTTGTTCACTTTCCCAAATTTTCCCCGGTCATTTGTCGACCAGTACCTCTTAATTTTTTAGCAAGCTTGAGGAGGGTAACATTTTCTTGATCTATAATTCAACCCTTCGGGCGAATAATGTATCGCTATTTAATAATTTAATGAGTCTAGCGATGAATGAAACTCGATTCTTGCCATGATCGACAAGCCTGTCGCCATTTTATGTTTTAACGAGCTTAACGACAGTGATAGCTTGATCCTTTTTCATATTTAGAGAGTTTGAAAAAGAGGATGAAAGAAAAATCCAAAAGTACTTTTTTGTAAAGTTGTCACCCAGATCCGAAAAAGTGTAAAATAATATATGAGAGAATCTCTTTAGTCATGTTTGACCAATGTATTCCTTTTTCATAAATAATCTATCTCAGTCCAGAAAAGGGTTAAACTTATACTGAGTAGATATCAATTCATTTACTTTTACGAGCTCGAAAAGACAAGTGCTCGACAATCTTCTCACATTATCGGAGTCTGAAAAGTGCTGAAAGAAGACTCCAGGGGTTCCTTTTTTGCTGTTATCAAAGATTGAAAAAGAGATAAAAGTGCACTTCAAATTATTTTTCGTTTTTAACAAAGCTTGAAAAATAAGGAGAACAAATATGCTTTGTGGTCAAATCATTTTTGAAATAAATCTGCATGACTAATTTTTTCATCAGTTGTAAAAACTTCCACTTTTACCATTTGAAAGTTACCATTTTCATTTTTGGAGCTCTAATCCTATTTTTTCCCCCGAACTTCAACCATTGATTACGATTGATTGATAAGAATGTTTTGAATGCCCCCTGCAAGAGGACATGTCGAATGCCCCCTGCAAGAGTAGATGCCCCCCAAGCTTCATTTCATTCACATAAGTAGATTACTGGTTACTAATGGCTGGATGGAATGAAGGTTCATTATAGGGGAGGATTTGTTTCATTTTTTAATGAGCTTGACACAGGAAAAGAACTATTCTCATGACCTGTTTCATTTTTTTAACGAGGTTGACACAGTAAAAGAACCATCCTCATAACCTGTTTCATTTTTTAACGAGGTTGATACAGTAAAAGAACCATCCTCATAGGCACTTGTTTCATTTTTTAACGAGGTTGACAAAAAAAAAGAGAACTATCCTCATTATGCAGTTGGAGTAGTGAGTGTGTGCTAGAAAATACATAGTTTGACGGAGTCATCATTTAAGGAGCTTGATGAGCACCACAAATGATAAGTTATAACATGCGTTAACAGTTCTTCTCCAGTGTTTTCATTGAATTTTGAAATTTGAGAGGGTAAGTTTTGTGAAATCACTAGCCACCAAAGGGAATAGTTGATGGGACCAGCTTGATATTGCACTAAATATGTGAATAAAGGATCAAGTCATTCAGTACTCATAAGGGAGGAACCATATAGGATTCCAGATGATGACATGGGTGAATTAAATAGATAGAACATCGAAGATGAAGAAATAGTAGATTTTTTCATAGCTGAAATAGATGGTTCAGTCTGGGATGTTATCTCAACCATGGTAAAATGACCTAATGTATACCCTATAGAATCTACGGGAAATAAAAATGAAATAGGATCAACAAAAGAAGAGGAAGGTGATTGAGGAAAAAAATTGTACAAGTAAAGCTCCTACCAAAAATGATTTGGAGTTAAAGGTGTCTCGTCTTGTGGTATTTCTTCAATCGAAATCAAACCAGGTGGAAGAACTTCTCCGTTAGGCCCGAAGTATATTTCAGGTGGTTGAATATTTGATATGGGAGACTCAATGGCTACAGAAATTTGTGGGATGACCAATGGAGGAACAAATTCCAGTTGTTCGACTTAGGATTCAGATGTTCTAGCAAAAAGGAGACAGGATCTGGATCAACTTCTGGTTGAAAAACATCGGGTCCAAGAGGTATGGTCTCACTGATTGGATGGATCGTGACCATGGGTAGCTGTTAGGACTCTATTTCGACAACAGTAGATGAACAAGAATGTGAAGAAACAACTTGAGCTAACTCTGGTATATGGGAAGATGATGTTTTACCAGAGGTATGAATAGTACTTGATTCGGTAGAGTGTTGTTGCCTTCGTCGACCAAGAGTAACTTATGGTGGTAAAGGTGGTTTTAATACTAATATACGTGAATGACGTGGGAAAGGATTTTTTTCTTCCACGATTACTCATTTATTTTAATGAAAAACAAATAAACAAAATAAAAGGGTATTTCTAGGAAAAAGGTTTACCAAGAAATTAGGAACTGCAGAATACCTCTTGGTGAACCAAGAAGTATGGGCAAGAAATCTCCCCGAATGTTGTGTTTGGTGTATCACAATTTACAAGGCGGTCGACTCAGTTCACTATGGATGGATAGAAACCAAAAATTGTCCTCCCAAATATATCCGAAGGTACGTGGAGGCCCAAGTCCTTATTAGCATTGTCTGATGTGAAACTGCACAGTGAGAGCAGCCCTTTATAATTTTCGTACTATAACACCACCAGATATTCCCGAGATTACGTGGATGAGATATGATATAATTACGTACATGGAGTGAGGTATCACACTCAAAATGTATCGCAGACAAATTAATGCTAGCTGCTATTTTTTACGATGCCAAAACACGTCTCTAGCCTAGACCTTGTAAATGTTATCGTTATGGTTCCAATGATTTGTTAGGTAAATTGAGATAAATTTTTAGATGATCTTGTTTATCAATTTGACTTTAAAGGTTCACCGTGATGATGTATTGGAAATTCCTAAAATGAAAACTAAAATGATAAGAAATCTTTCACTTTCATTTTTTCAATGAAAATCTTAGCTACTAGAGGGAAAGAGCAATCAATTTGAGAGAAAACAAATCAAAGAGAACAAACTAAATACAACTTTATTAATTGTTCCTTTTGCAAAACACACAATCCACTACATGCAAATGTAGGTTTTTCTTTTCAGTTCCTTTAATGTTATGAATTCAAAAAAGAAACTAAGTGCACCAAATCAATAAAAAAAAATGCCTTTTTCTTTTGAGAGATGAATAATTTAAACAACAATTTCTCTTTTGAAGGAAAAATGAGGATTTTAACAACAATTTCTTCTATCAAGAAACGAAGGATTAAATGACAATTTCCTTTTTCAAAATCAAATGGATCTAATGTAGCAATGAAAATACTTTGAAATTAATTTGTCAATGATAAAGAAAAACACATTAAATAAACATTGAACAAATTTTTCTTTCAAAGGAGGAAGGATTAAGTAAGGTCACTGGTCAATCTGAGTTATCAGGCTCTTTGAAACACAACAAACAACAAACTGAAAACAAATTGCGATGACAAATTCAATGGAATTTGGATGGTTTCAGGAGGCAACACATTCTCTAAGGAGAGACATTGCATTGCAACGTAGGTCTAAAAGGGAGATAGTGCTATGCAAAGCACTGTGTCATGTCCAACAGTGTGTTGGGCGTAGCGTATAAGGAAAAATACAATTGTTTAACACACTTCTAATGCAAATTTGGATTTCAAAAAGCCTACTATTTCTGAGTAAATGCTACTGGGTGAATAAACAGAGAAAATAAGAGGTAAATACACTAAGGATGAAGGGTAAACTCCCTAGCGGAGTCACCAATTTGTTATGCGGAATTATGGATTATGGATAAAAAATTCTTCCCTAGATGTAGTGATCATCTAGAACAACAAGTTAAAGACTTTGCAACTACTTTTCCTAACAGTAAATAGACACACACAACAGATTAAAGAACTTACTTGGAGTCCAGGCGCTTCCTATTCTCCTTCTATCGCTTTTGTTGTAGCTTCAAATCTGAGCTAAGTCGCCAAAATATTCTCTGCAAATATGAACACTAAACAGAAAAATATAGCAATAATATAGATGTCTATTCAAGTTATTTAGTTAAATATATAAAACATGAACCATATGCACCAAATAAGAATTCATAATATGAATGACATGATCTTATACAGATACATATGTGGGAAAGTAAGCAGCAATCTTTATTAATGGATAGAATGGGAGGTTACAACCCAGTGATTGATTTAGTGTCACCATCTCCAGCAGCATCCCAGCCTCATCACAATGCACATCTCTCCAAAAACATGACACTCAAATCAATTCCTCAATTGAAATTCCATCAGCATTTCTCTACTCAAATTCTTCCCTCTCAAACACTAAGATCTACGCTCAATTTATAGAGGAGTTGAAGGTAGTTTTACAATCAATGACTTTCTAATAATAGGCAAGACATGTTCCCAGTCTCAAAGGTATCAAATGGATACATGGATTCGAAGTTTGAAACATGTGAACTCTTCTAGAAGGCACTGGCCAAGTGGATATTTTGAAATAATGAGAATTTCACTCCCAATGTGACCAATGCACCCTTGAGTGTTAGGAAGTGCTTTTCAGAGCACCCTTGAGTGGGGTTAATTGCATATGCAACACACTTAGTCCCTTTAGAGGCAGCGTTGGTGAGCTCTCATATGATATATTATAAAATTCAAATCTTGGAAACCTTTGCACATGAAAGTCATGGATGATTTGTCTTTTTCTTTTTCTGGCATATAACAACTGAAATGATATGGGATGATAGACCCTATTCATTGGTCCTGGAGATGATGTCCAGTTAACCACGTCATTGGGAGTGGTGCCCAAATTGACCTATAACATGTATACAAAAATATGTAAAATCATATATATCTATTTATTTCATTAGATGCATGACGGGTTGAAACTACGTAAAAGGTTATGAAGGGATAAAACATGACATATATATGTGTGTGTGTGTGTGTGCCTACGCACTTGTGTAGAAATTTACATGCAAAGATCAAAGGGGTTGAGTCCAGATGGAAGCTCAAGGGTTATAGCCCTATTATCCTATATATATATATATATATATATATATATATATATATATATATATATATATATATATATATATATATATAGATATAGTAGGTTACAGACTGAGATGGATTGAGACTACAAAAATCTCAGGAGGGATAGCTAGTGAGGTCCCCAACAATATCACAATGTTATGGTTTTAGAGGCCTAGGAAAGGGATTTATTAATTATAATTATAAAATATTTAAATTTGTCAAATGTGCAAGATTTGAAACCCTAGGAACTAGAGGAAATAGGCCATGAACCTCATATGCCCATGTGGTTGGGTGCCATGACTAAAGGCAATATAAATGTGTTACCAGGGTTGTTGATCTCCTTGATTAGTTTGCACTATTAGATGACCCTAGAGGTATGGTACCTCAATGTTTTCAAAGAAATTATCTTTTTAGAGCTCCCAAGATTATATTCTCGAGACGACATGACGTGCGGGCATGTTCATTTATAAACCATTTGCAATGAAGTGAAAACCATTACACATATTAACTGTCATGACACCTTGGAAATTAGAGATCATGATGACAACTTAGCGTATAGAACCCATGTTTTCACCTCGGTGATCGCCATCCTGGAAATTCCTTATAGCACTTGGTCAATTCTCACTGGTATTTTATCCCCAGGATTGTGTGGGTCTTGTGTGCCCATTAGAATGAATTTCGATGTCAAGTGGCGGATGCAGTTCATGTAACAACCAATGGGGAAATCTTACATGTATTTGCTCCATGTAAACCTCAAAATTTCCAACAAGGGAACCCCAAAGTTTTTGTGTAACGTCTCAAAGGGAAACACCCAAGCTTTTATCCCAAGGACTACGTGGCCTAGAGGGCCCCACTCGGATTAGTATAGTGTTGATTTTTAATGTGTATGAGGGGGGGTGGGTAAATTATTGTATATATGTATGTTATATATAATAATCATATGGAATGAAGATATCCTAAGTATTGAATTTCATGAATGGGTCAATAGTTGACATGTGGGCCATGAATTGGATGCCCAAGTGGGCACCACGTGGAGGCTACATAGGTTGCATGTGATAGGCCATAATGGCTTGGAAAAAGTTAATAAGTAAAATCTTTGAATGGCTATATCTTTTGATCTGAGATTCAGATCGAGGCAAATTTTATATTATTGGAAAGGGCTCGATGAGACAAACAGAATGATATTTTCCATTTTGAGTTTTGAAGAGTTTCATAAAGATAAAAAATTTAGACCCCATTTCCATAACTAGAACCTTGGAGGTCGAGTCAACTGAGTAACTTCCCTCATTATACCCTTAGTAGGAGCTAGGGATAGTAGGGGGTGTGATGTGCAAATGTATAAAATGTGATAACAAGTGTGAAAATAAACAGATCCCAAAACCATACAAGCAAATCAATCATCCATGCATATAGTTACCTATTTAGGGTGTGAGTTTGGTACCCAAGATCCACCTAGGTTGATGATGATTGTTGAATCCAATGTGGATAATTGTTACTCTGGCCAAGAGATCTTGTCCTCAGTGATAGATTTGAATCCTGCACACAATCCCCACCAAACAAAGTACACAAATGGCCTTTTTCAAAGGACTCTCAGCTCAAACAAGTTAACATGAAAAATTGATCATAAACATGGATTTAATGGAAAGGAACCTTCACTTCTATTAATCATGAAATGAAATAAATAAAAATATTATTATAACATCATATGGACATTTTCCTCCAAGTTCTGACAGCATATCCACTTTTGTAATTAATATGACCTTGAGACCAAAATAACTCATAATCTCTCATAGCATTAGAGTAGAAGAATGACTCTAAATCTCAAAAGCTCTCAAACATAGCTTAACGGTCAAGGATGGAACAATATATAAGGACTGAAACAACTTCCAAGGAGGATGAATGTAGATGGTTACGGTGAATATAAGTTAGGAATATTTTATAATAAATCACCCAAGCCAACTCAAAGGGATAAGATAAGATGTGGATTTGAATTGATCTTCTTGGCCTGTGACCGGACATAACATGGAGAAGTGGTCCCTATAAGGAAATCACAGAGCAGAGGCATGAATGTTTAAGGAGAAGGCCAAGATATACAAGAAAGGGCCAGAAGGACACCCCACAGTCAAAAGAACAGTTCAAGAGCTAGACAAATGGACACGTTCAGAACATTGCACGCAATTTAGGGTCGAGTTGGGCTTATTCGCAAGATCAGGAGAAACTAGCACTATAGAATACCATTTAATGCTAAGATGTGTTGAAGTTAAAATTAAACAAGATTATAATTATTCAAAATTCGAGTACAGTGAAGGCTCATATTCATTGTGCCCATATCCAACGGAAATTTGGGAGCAAAAATTACACGATATTTATACCAAGGAGTGCCCCCGCAAGCAGTCTCGTTAAATTCGCTCACCTGCAATTCGACGGTTGACATTAACTGCGAGAAAACTCTCTTCAAATTCCAAAAAACTGCTTAAATTCCCCCGCAAGGGGTTTCAGGTTTCAATAAAGGACATTAGGTGGTGATAGCAAGAGCCCACGCCCTTTACTTTCAAATCAGAGAAAGCAGAGAAATGGCATATTTTCCTTAAAATAACTTAAGGGTTTTGGAGGAGGCGCAAAGGGGAAAATAACCAGTCATGATCAAATCACAGAATTGAAGCAGAGATATGGACGATGGAGATCATAGCACAGGAATGCAAGTCAGATGGATAGACAAGATTATATCATGAGATCTAAGTTAGAGATAAGCGGTCAAGAATGGATATCGCAAATAAAGATGCATGAGAGTTGATGGATCAGAGATTATGGAGAAGAGTCATGTGTCAACCATAGGTTCCATCGCATATCCCACTTGCAAATCTTACCATTTATCGTCCACCAGTGTCACATAAATCTTACGATTTGTGATATGCGGGTGGCCCCACCTCCTTCTGCCACGTCACCTTCCCCACACTTCTCACATCGCACCTTTCATCACTTACCCTTCATTTTTATCACACAAATCTTGCGATTTGTGATGTGCAGGTGGCCCCACCTTCGTCCTTCCATGTCATCCCTCTCGTACATCGCACTTTACACATCACACCTTTTAACATTTACCACCCTCCGCTTACATATGAACCTTGCGATATGCAATTTGTGGGTGCGGTCCCACCTCCATCTGCCACATCACCTTCCCTGCACTTTGCACATCACACATTTCATCACTTACCCTTCGTTGTTATCACATAAATATTATGATTTATGATGTGTGGGTGGCCCCACCTCCGTCCTTCCACATCATCCCTCTCATATATCGCACTTTGCACATCTTTCCTTTTAACATTTACCACCCTCTTCTTACATATAAACCTTGCGCTATGCGATCTGTGGGCGTGGTCCCACCTCCATCCTACCACGTCACCTTCCTCGCCCCCTTACTTCACACATCAAAATTTTTACCTTTTATTCCTTGCTGCTTACACCTAAATCCTGTGATTTGAAATGTGCAGGCGTATTTTGGGTCCCACTGCCTTGCCACATCATCAATAGCCTTCGTGTGGCCCTTTTTCTCCCATTTTAGTGTTAATGAGTCCTACTCAATCCAATTCCACTTCCACCAGCTTTCCCAACTACTTCCGCTCCTCGCCATACCATTTTAAGGCTCCCATAATTGGCCTCCATCGAAAACCATGTCATTTTTTTCTGTTTGATTTTGATAATTTTGCTGGTGAAATCTCAATTTCACCCATTCCTGTTTTAATTCTCTAAGTATAGAAGTAATTGTTCGATGTATGCTCTACAAGTTAGTTAGGATATTTTGATTTCATAGGTATGGGTCAATCATAAATGATTAGGATGATAAACCCTCGAGGAAAACTCTATATGTAGTGAGTTTCAAGATGAGAGAGAGGTTCTGGAATTTTGAAGAATTTTGTTGTAGTTTTGTATGATTGTGCTCCATGTGCTCTGAGATACATATTTGTGAGAGTTGTTTAAAATTAATATGACACATAGTTTTTATTTGGATTCCAGATGGAGCGATGAGTAGTATGTATATGTTTCCTTCTGTTAATAGTAATCTCCCTTTTATGTGTAATCATCTTTCATGATATGCTACTTTGATGGTTCATGTAATGTAGCTGCTGGTGGTCTGCAATTTTTTTCATGAATTCATGTTTGTATAATGCGCAGGTGTTAGCACTCATGTATTAAATTTGCTACACTCCCTTAATTCGCACTCCACGAACCTTTGTTTTTGTCCATATCTCATTCACATCTACTTCCTATGATTTCACGAGGGGAAATATTCTTAATCCTCTTAAGCCTGTCTCTTGTGGGTTCCTTCTCCATTCTTTCTCAATGTGTCTGCATATTTTTAAAGCTTTTTCTCATTGTTTTATACTTGGCCCATTTGAATTCCATCAATCCTCATAGCCTCTTGAGCCCTCTCACAGTATAGGGAATTCACATTAATCAACTCCAAGGTCTTCTCCATCCTTGAACCACCAAAACCACTTATTCCATATTTTATCAGAGGCATCCTTATGGTTATCTACATTCAACGTCTGATTTTAAGATGTCCTAGGCACTGGTATTTTACAATTCAAGGCTCTCTCTAGGAGCTAAAACATCTTTTTGGCATTGTTTCCGGGGATACGAATGAAGAAATATTTTCCCTAGGATACAACATTATCTTCACCCTTCAATTAGGTGAGCATGAAGGGTTGAGAGTTGCATAGCCCTCACCTTCGTGACTCCACTATAAAATAGTCCTAGCTTTCACTAGGCCTCACACCAGATTCTGATCCATCATCTACACCCACCTCTAAATCAGATGATTGTGCCAAGTTTCCTTTTGAAAAATTATGCCCCTGGCCCTCCCTCAACCTCTAAATGATATGCCGCAAGACTATCTAGAGTAGTTTCCTCGGTTCACCAGGTAAGATAGTACTTCTGTGCAGAGACATATTGAAAAATTCTATGCCTTTGCTGAGACTATAAATGTGGAGCACTTAGATGTGGTGTTAAGGCTTTTCGTCCAAACTTTGGACGAAGAGGCCCAAAAATGGTTCAACTCTCTAGTTGACCACACAGTCCTTACCTGGGAAGAAATGGAAAATTTTTCACTTTAAAATGGGGGGAGAAAAGAGGGACCATGGCTATGTTCTCACTAAGTTCAATGCTCTCAAGAAAAGACACAATGAGAATGTAACATAATTTATAAAGAGGTTCAATAAGTTCTATAATAATCTCCCTTCCGCGATAAAGCATCCCCAAGCAGCTGCTAAGATGGTCTTCGTAGGAGCTTTCGAGCCAGATTTTGGGTTCACCATAGGAGAAAGAAGATCCACATCTCTGGATCAGATCTAGACTGATGCATTGGAGGTAGAAGCAAACTTTACTTATACTAGTAATTTCAAGGGAAAGACAGAACATGAAGCTAGAAGAAAGAAGAAAGAAGGAGGCTTATACCTCAAATCAGGAGAGGGAATTACAGGAGCATAGAATCGAAGAGATGAATAAGTTGATCAAGAACCTCTCAAATAAGTTGGTTAAGATTGAATCAGAGGCGAAGAATTCCCCTTCTCATTCCAACCAAATGATTCCTAACTAGGGGTTTAATCCTCAATAGCGGAGGCCCCCTCTGAAACTAATGTAACAAGTTGAGGAAGTCACAAACAACCAATAAGATCAATTCCTCACCTACACTGATGATGAGAAGGGCGAACCCATCCTGAAAGGGGAACAAGAAGAAGAGTAAGTCCCTCCAGAGGATCAATAGATTTTCAATTATTGCAGACATTTCATGGATTTCATGCAGGCTCAACTCCACAAGAAGTACAACCTCAGGTCCTCCAGAAAGAGAACCTGAGGGTAAGAAAAAAATGAAGATTTGATATCAAGAGGAAAAACCCCTCCTAGTCCTGCTAGTAAAGGGAAGAAGTTTTTAGAACAGTAAACCCCTCATAAGGCCACTACATCCAATTCCATAAAGTAAGGAGCTGATCCTCCTAAGGATAAGAAGCCCACATATATACCCTTGAAACCGCCTGACCCTCCTAAAGAGTAGTTTGAAGAAGCCATTATAGAAAAAGGGCCCACTCCCTTTAATCTCCAAGAATAACGGCCCATGGTGATTCTTGGAATGCATGTGGAAAACCAGTTCCTAGCCTATTGTGAAGAAGATGGAGGCGAGCTTACCCTCCATGAAGAAGGGGAAGAGATGGAGTGTTTCCCAAGGGACAACACTAAAAATCAACAGAAGTCTGGTGATCTGGAAACAGAGGTAGCAGAGCTAAATTTTCTATATCCACAAGAACGTCCTCAGCAAGCAACATTTCCTTCAGATATTAAGGACCAATCAGATTTTCATGATGAAGACCATCACTCAAATTCTCTTTCAGTACAAGGTAAATTTAAAAATTGGTTTGAGAATCTTCCAGCTTCTAACATGAGCATTTTTCATCAATTCATGCAAGTTTTCCTAGGTCGATGGGTAATCATGGGAAATGTCTTTCTTATCATAGAAGAGTATGGACATTTAAAAAGACAACATGGGGAGACAATGCAATATTTTTCATCCAAGTTAAATAAGATGTATCATTCAATTCTTGTTGATATAAGGCCACCCCCAGGAGTAGCTCCCTTGCAACACCAATATGCCTTTAATCCAGAGGTGGCATTCCAAGTAAGAGAAAGAGACACTACAACCCCTAAATAAATTCAAAATATTGCAATTAATGCGAAGGTGAACATGCTGAACCGAGAGGCGAAGTTTAAAACAGAGGAAGAAGTGATCCAATTTGATTCTCCACCTTTATCCCTTAATTCATTAGATAACATGAAAATAGGTTCCGATTTTCTTGAAGACATGGAGAACAAAGTTGCAGTACCAAAGGGTTAGGTAAGATAGATTGGGTCTCGATATCCATAAATAGGTCAAGTGTATCTTGATCCAGTGTATAAAAAAGACACCATACCTTTCAACATTTCTGTTGTTGTTCAGGTTTACCAAGCCCCCTATAATGAAGACTAGGATGGGAATTCCTATCAAATACCAGTAACAGGTTTGTTCCTGAGTCTGGTGGAAAAAAATGAAAGAACAAAATTATTAGAGCAGTTTCTTTCCTGGTTACACTGGCATTATTGTATCATTTAGAATAGTAGTCATTCCAACAGATAAGGGTAGGTAGGTGCACAAATAAGCTCAGTGCTATGATAATATTTCTAGTTTAGTTTCAGATTGCTTTGCAGTTTTATGTTCAAGTGTGTTTTAGTTTCCAGTTTCAGCATGGTTCAGATTTCAACATTTAATATTTTCAACTTGCAGCAGTGATTTCTGTTTTATATAGTTGGTAGTGTACATCTCAGTTGTAGTTTCAATTTAGGCTTATAGTATGCATTTGTGACTCCATGAGCCCAATAAAGCACAGGCATTCAAGGTCTGCAGGTTCTCAACACACTTGGAACAACATGTTGTCCCCAGATGGAGCTAATGTTGGCCTATGATCACACATGACATGGAAAAGTGGTCCCTATAAGGAAATAATAGGGCAGAGGCGTGAATGTTTAAGGGGAAGGCCAAGCTATTCAAGAACAGGCTGGAAGGATGCCCCATAGTGAAAAGAATAGGGCAAGAGCTGGACCAATGGAAAATTTCAAAACATTGCACACAGGTAAGGGTCAAGTTGAGCTTATTCGCAAGCTCAGGAGAGACTAGCGCTACAGAATACCATTTAATGCTAAGATGTCTTGAAGTCAAAATTAAACAAGATTATCATTCTTCCAAGTTCAAGTATAGAGAAGGCATGTATTCATTGTGGTCAGATCCAACGGCAACTCGGGAGCACAAATTGCACGAGATTTATACCAAGGAGTGCCCTTGCAAGCAGTCTCTTTAAATCCGATCACCTGTAAATCGATGGTTGACATTAACTGTAGGAACACTCTCTTCAAATTCCAAAAAATCACTTAAGTTCCCCTGCAAGTGGTTTCATGTTTCAATAAAGGACATTAGGTGGTGATAGCTGGAGCCCATGCCCTTTACTTTCAAATCTGAGAAAGCAGAGAAATGGTGTATTTTAATTAAAATAACTTAAGGGTTTTGGAGGAGGCACAAAGGGGAAAATAAACAGTCAGGATCAAAGTGCATAATTGAAGCAGAGAGATGGACGATAGAGATCATAGCACAAGAATGCAAGTTAGTTGGATAGACAAGATTATATCACGAGATCTAAGTTAGAGATAGTTGGTCAAGAATGAATATCGCAAATAAAGATGCATGAGAGTTAATGGATCGGAGATTCCGGAGAAGAGCCATGTGTCAGCCATAGGTTCCATCGCATATCGCACTTCGCAAATCTTACCGTTTACCCTCCGTTGTTGAGATTCAACAAGATGATGAGCTTAGTGAAAAGAGTCGCCTTCACTAAGTGGGCCCACAGACTATTTTTAGCGCAAGTCTATTTTTAGACTAAGTCTATTTTTAGACATGGTGATCATATTTCAGAAGTTGCAGGATGCTATTTGTGGATGGTTGGTCAAGTTGGAAAAATAGATCAAATTCTATTTTTAGAATATTGGGTGAAGTCTATTTATAGATCGTCGTTCTAAAAATAGAAGTGTCGATTATTATTAGCTCTTAATAATAATCTGACAATAAACAGTAACTTATTTTCTTGGAGCACTTAATTTTAGTGCACAGGTTTGGAAAATCAGTGGGCTGAAGGAATTACACAATTCCTAGGGTTTACTGGTGGTTCATGCATGGAGGACTCAGTTAGAACTGAAGTGGAAAAGTTATGACACAGTTGGAAGAGTAGTTCATGGAGTTGTTAGTCAGTTTAACTCAGTTAATGGAGTTAAACTTAGTTGAGCTAGTTGTATCTAGTCTAACTAAATGATACACTAGTGAGAGTGGAGTGAATTAATTAGTTAATTAATTCACAAATAATAAATCATTAATCAATTGAACAATACAACAGTTAACTATAGTGCATGTCAGTTCCAATGGAGACCCAGTGGAGAGATAGGTGAAAGGGAAAGATGGACTATCTGTTGTGACTATAGTGATGCATTGATTGCACCACACGCACATTGGATTTTCCAATTATAATTACGTAGTCAAGGAGAGTGGGATTGCATCGAATTGGTCTTTGTAATAATCTTGGATTTCATAGTGGAGGCAAGCTATCAGGAGGCAGAAATTAGTGCATGGATTTGTAGATTACTTCATGATAGTGTGTGACAATTGATTGTACTGAGAGCTTGATGTATTAAGCTTTGTATGAGATTGTTACATGATCTCCATGATACATAATATATGATAGTTGGGTTTTTCAGCTTTAGGCTTTCCCGTTAAACAACTGTGTTATATGCGATTGTTTTTGTTTATGCTTCACATGTGTTTGCAATTAATTTTCTGCAAAGGATTAACAGTGGAATGATTATGTATTTTGCAAGAAGTTAAATATTGTGAGATCAGGGGAATCTATATGTATGCATACTTAGTGTATATAATTTCTACATTGTATCAGAGCAGTGTTAATTCTTGAAGATTTCAATTGTGAAGAATTGCTGAGTTTGTGCTGGTGGAATATATGAATTTTCTACAGAAAATTATTGGTCCAGAAGTTGAGTATACATTGAAATGTCTTTCAATGGGTTACGATTGGAGTATGCCCTTGATGGCAACTCGAATTACATATCTTTGAAGGATAGGATGGAGGCAGTGCTGGAAGATAATGGACTGAAGGAGTTCATCGATAGTGACGTTCCCAAGCCAGGATCTAGCGATGCTGCATTACTTGACGCATGGCAAAAGAAGATAGCAAAGACAAGAAGAATTATGTTGGAAGGTGTGAAGGACCATATTGTGTCCAGCCTTCATGGAAAAGCCACTCCATTTTTAATGTGGAAGGCTTTGACAATTTTTTTCCAAAGCAGCAGTGACCAGAGGAAGTTGGCGCTGAAAGAAAAGCTCAGAGAAATAAAAATGGAGAAGGGCGACAGTATTCCAAAATATCTCATGAATTTCGTCCACTGTATGGATGATCTGGGAAGTGTGGGGATTACTGTTAATGAAGAAGACTTGGTGACCTTGGCTCTCCTTGGGCTTTTAAAGAGTTGGCATAGCTACGAAGATTCTGTCAATGGACGGGAGAAACTACCGGGATGGGAGCGACTTTGGTTGAATCTTGTGCAGGAGGAGATAAGGCAGGGTACCAGGGATGGCTCTTCATCGAAGAATGAAGATGAAGAGAATTGTGCTTTGGCTTTCAAAACAAGGAAAGGGAAGGGGAAAAAATTTCCTTCAAAATCCGATGCTAAAGGAAAGAAGAAGGATTTGTCCAAAGTTAAGTGTTTTCACTGTCACGAACATGGGAATTTCGCCACTAACTGCTCATAGAAGAAGAAGAACAAGAAGGATGCTAGAGTTGTAGATGGAGAGGCCTTAGCCTTGCAATTTGAACTTGATTTCTCTTTGATCACATGCTTGGTTTCTAGCTATATGGGATCGGTGTGGTATCTTGATAGTGTTGCATATTTCCATATGACGGGAGACAAGGAGTTGTTTAGTGACTTGGAGGAGAAGGACCTCCAGATGCATATAGAGATGGGCAATGATGGTTGATACAGTGTGACCAGGATTGGGACCATTTCCTTTGAGAGGGAGTCCGGTAATCCATTCTTGTTGAAGGATGTTATGCATGTTCCAGGTCTGAAGAAGAACTTGGTATTGGTCGCAATGTTGGAAGGCAAAGGTTATGATGTTGTTTTCAGTGAGGGAAAAGCCTTCCTTCGTCATAAAACAATGGTTCAAACCAAGAATATAGGGATTTTAGTTAAGAATATCTACAAGCTGGAGGTAGATGGCTACGCTGCAATGGTGGGAAAACTAGAAGAAGTGGTGAACCGGGATGAGGGTGAATTATGGCACAGGAGATTGGGCCATCTTAACCATGGTGCTTTGAAGGTTTTTCAATATATTTCTACTTTTTGGGAAAAATACTGAGAGGGGGGGGTGAATCAGTATTTAGTGCAGAATGAAAAATTTGTACTTTATCTTTCTCTAAAACCCATACGCTAATTTAATGAACCCAACTCGCGTATACATGCGAATATCCTTAGCAAAACTTGCGTATTACCAGAGATCTCATTATGCAGATAATTCTTTACTTAGATCATTGCATCATTCATTCATTAGATGTTTAGTAAGCAATAAACTTGTGCAGTAAGAGCAGAATAAATCATCACACATAAGCAACACACATGAACACCAGGATTTAAGGTGGAAACCCAATTCGAGAGAAAACCACCGCTGCCGTCAAATCTGTCTTCAATATTTATTATAAAGAAAACATCTTACAACCATGTACTTGCGTAGAATCATACCAACACGCAGGCACCCACCTGCAGAAGGCTACAACCCTCTCTCGTTTACCAGCCTCTCCTGGAAGGGAGCTACAACCCCCTGCTCTCGTTTACTAGCCTCTCCTAGAAGGGAGCTACTACCCCCTGCTCTCGTTTACCAACTACCACTGTAAGGAAGCAACAACCCCCTCACAGAAGGCTTCGAACCTCAGCACCACCATGGACCATGTTTCATCAATTTTCATACTGGATCCACCAGCTTCCACATAAGATACCTTGTAGGCCACTTTTCATCAGAGTTTCAGACTGGACCCACTCCACATATTTAAGCTCAACATACATCAAACTGAAACTTATAACCCCATCAATTCATTCATTGAATCATCCACCAATCAACCAACAACTTTATCTTTGATCAACATAATCAGCAGCATAATCAACATTCAAACAACCCAGATCTGTGTGAATACATCATTGACAGATAGCAGTAAAACAACAAAACAAATCAGACATTTCATTCCACTTACTGTAGCAAAACCCTGGATTCCATACGCGATTTTACTTCACTGAACCTGCGTATATACACGCTTTCATAGAACCAAACCTGCGTATACTTCTGCACATATTTCAGAACTGATCTCACATTCCATACGCGCTTTTGCTGAAGCCAACCTGCGTATGCACGCGCTTCTTATGAAGCGAACCTGTGTATAGATCTTCAAAATTTGTAGGGCTGTGCAACTCTTTAGAAAATATAAATAGCTCAGATCTTATTCTTCACTTCAGAAAATATTCGCCTCATCTCAGATCTAAACATTCCATAAACAGATCTAGAAAATACATAGTCATTTCAGATCTAGAGATCCCTCTTCATCATTTTCTTCATAGGTGCATTATTAATTCAAATCAATCAATAAACTGTTACCCTTCCATGCAGATATCCTTCAAAGTAAAGTATTCATTAAAACCCCGACTTATGCACCCACTTGCACTATGATCTTCTTCTCCTTATATAGATTTAGCCTTTGTCAATACCATGAGTCAAAACCACTCAACCGTTGATGGTATTCCTGGACGGGATCAAATAGATAATCCAGCGCTCAATACAGTGGGCCAATACCATGGTAATGCCCCTAGGTATCATAGTTTTTAGAGCGCAAAAGGCATACGCGACTTTGAGCGTGCGTATCCGCGTGTATACGCAACTTCGCCTCATAAAAACTATGTATATGCTAACCCTGAATGTATATGCGGGTTCCCTTCACAAAAGTAGAGTATATATGCGGGTTTCCTTCACAAAAGTAGCGTATACATTGTGACATATTATATTTATCATTTTTCTGGCACTTACTGGATTTTTTTTCTCTGTCACATCTGAACTTATTTGTAGATACATCATTCTTACATCTTTAGCACATAGGTTGCTTATCATAGGCAACTCATCAAGTAGGTTTCCATCAAGGCCAACTTCATCAAGTAGGTTGCTATCAAGGACAACTTCATCAAGTAGGTTTCCATCAAGGACAACACATTGCATCATATTGCCAACAATCTCATTTCATCAAGTAGGCTGCCATCAAGGACAACACATGCCAACAATCTCCCCATTTGGACTTAATGGCAACCATGATGGTGTTTGATCACCACAAAATATAGATACATTGAATATAACCATTATGAAAACACCATGATACTCTCCCTTTATTCAAACACCATGATAATCTCCCCCTTTGACATCAAGGGAAAAGGGCGTATCAAAACCAAAACAAGGTTTTTCTTCTCTTGTAGAAAGAAGAGCTCTGTAGATCTGATGTGCACTGAAGTTACCATGCTTGCTCCCCCTGAGTTCATGCTGAACCTTAAAACATATATATATATATATATATATATATATATATATATATATATATATATATATATTAATGAATTACATGACTTTATGACCTTTCCTACCACCAAGGACTCATACATACATCAATGATCCAACCAAGTGGATTTACATAAGTGACTCAAGTACCCAATCAAGTGGGTTTACACATTTTGACTCGTCTACCCAACCAAGTGGGTTTACAAGAAATGAAGAAGTCCTTACATGACTGAATATTACAATTTTACATCATAGGTCTTAACATGACCTTTTCATCAAATTACAGAAATGACTTATCTGATGAAGACCAAAGAATCTCAAACATGAGATCGGATCACGGTAAATAATCGGAAACCACTCCCACGCATCTTTCCACAAGACCAATGCCCCCCTTAGCTTGTGCACATCATGAACACCTTCAACAGCAAATCATCAAGGAATCTTTATCGAAACATTTCGAGAGTCAGAACGGGGTATGAGGCGGAACACCACCAGAGATACCAAACCAACCAGGGAAATCATCATACATTTCTCCCCCTATGATGATACATTACTGATTCCTATAATGTATCTCACCTCACTTCTGCAGTCATTATGAGAAGTAAGCTTTAGAAGCGGATGACTGCAGTAGGATTATTATCCCCTACGTTTTTGACTGGTCCTCCTTCTTTTTCCATCTTTGCTTGAAGTTTCTTATTGTGTACTGGAAATTATCCAATTTCTCAGATCTATTCATCCTGCATTATTTTTCTACATGTCCATGTTACAAGCATAACATCTTGCGTGACCAGAAAAGTAGGCATAGGGATCATAATGTGTTTTTCTATTCTTTCTTCTATTGTAATCAGCTGCTTTATGACCATATTTTCTGCATGAAAAACAATATCCCTTAAAGAAACCTGAGTACCTTTCTGTGTAGAATCTATTTGTTTGTGACTGAAACAATCTACTTCTGCAATTGGCCGCAACATGCCCATAATTATGACATTTAAAGCATTCAACATTATTTGATCAAAGGAGCGACTAATTTCTTTTGAGAGTTCATGATTGTTGGTTGACCTTTTGTTTCTTTCAACACTTCAGGCTTTGCATTGATATCATTTGAATCTTTAGCACTTCCTCGTGAACTAGATTCTCCTTTAATAGTTTCATGAAAACTAAGACCAAATTTGCAGAGGGAGACCTTTGACTACTAAGAATATTGTCAAGAATCTTAGTACTATCTTGAAACCTCAAGAGTTTATCTTTTTCTTCTAATTTACCTTTTAAAATGTTTACCTCCACCTCGAAGTTTGGCATTGCTTCTTCATACTTTCTTGACCCTTCTTCCTTCTTCTACTTGATCATTCAATTTTAAAATCTCTTCTTTCAACCCATTTTCTTGTTGTTCAAAAGTTTGTAAAAGTTCTTCATTCTTCTTATTTGATTTTTCTAGATCTGTTTTGAGAGAGATGATTTCTTCTTCATGTCTTTCACTTTGATTGGTTACTTTATCCTGCAGTCTTTGATATATTTATATCTGTCCCTTCATTGTTTCTATCTGTCCATTCATTCTAGAGATCATATCATGGTAGATAGATTCCTTCCTTTTAAATGGATCTTCATCATTGATTTTGAGATTTGCTTCTAGACTTATGTTGTTACTATCTTCACCATTGCATGCACAAGAAAGTGAATCACAAGAACAAAAATCAATACCGGTTTCATCTTCTTCATTTTCTACTGCACATGTTTTCTGAGGTATCTCCTTTCTTTGAGTGGCCTTCTTCTTTTTCTTCCTTTCCATGAGCACTTGCAGATCTTGGTCAGAATCTTCTTCTTCCTCATTTGACATTTCATCATTAACTTCATTTTTATAATAACTCTTTCCCTTTTCAAATTGTTTCCCTTTATCTTGATTTTCTTCATAAGGACATTTAGCAACATAATGACCAACTCTTCCACAAGTAAAACACTTGAATGGAAGCTTACCTCTGAATCTTCCAGTACCTGGTTGGAGTCTCTTCACTGAATTTTCTTCTTCTTCTTCTGATATATAACTTGATTCCTTGAGAACTTCCTTTTCCTTTCCTTTTGCACATGAATTAAAGGAAAATTCTTTGATTTGAGAGGGACCTTCTTTTCTCATTTCAAAAGCAGTTAGAATACCATGTAGTTGAACAATAGTAAGAGTTTGTAGATCTTGCCTTTCTTCAATCGCTGATACTTTTGACTCAAATTTTGAAGTCAAATATCTTAAGAATTTTTCCACCAGAGTAGTATCGGTTATGATTTCACCCAAGTTTCTCATACGATTTACAATATCATCTAGATGTAAAAAGAAACTGGCAATACTCTCATCACTATGCATCCTTAAATTTTCATATTCAATTCTGAGAGTTTGGAGTTTTTCACTTTTTACTTTTGTATCTCCTTCATAGCTCATATCTCCTTCGTAGCTTTGAATGATTTTGTCCCATGTTCTTTTGCTAAATTTAGACTGCATCACTTTAACATATTTAGATTCGGACATTCTTCTAATAAAACATTGGTTGCTTTTGCATTGATTTCATATCTCTTTCTTTCTTCTGCATCTATAAGAACACTTGCTGGATAATTGTAACCTCCTTCCACGATTCCCCGTACATTTGCTCCAAGACTTTGAAAATAAGCTCTTTTTCATATCTTCCAGAATAATAGATTACTTCCATTGAACAATGGTGGCTTGATAGAAAATAATCCTTCATGACTTCCCATTTCGACAGATCTCCTTCAAGCGATCAAGCTTCTTTTGAAGGACTTGCTCTGATCCCAATTGTTGGGAAAAATGCGAGAGGAAATTGAATCAGTATTTAGTGCGGTAAAAACTTTTACTTTATCTTTCACTAAAACCATACGCTAATTTAATGAACCCAAATGTATACTGCATTGAATATCATATGGTGTGTATTACCAAAGATCTCATTATGAGATAATTATTTACTTAGATCATTGCATCATTCATTCATTAGATGTTTAGTAAGTAGTAAACATGTGCAGTAAGAACAGAATAAATCATCACACATAAGCAACACACATGAACACCAGGATTTAAGGTAGAAACCCAATTTGGGAGAAAACCACCACTGTCGTCATCTCTGTCTTCAATATTTATTATAAAGAAAACTTTTTACAACCATGTACTGGCGCAGACTCATACCAGCACGTAGGCACCCACCTGCAGAAGGTTACAACCTTCTCTTATTTACCAGCCTCTCCTGGAAGGGAGCTACAACCCCCTGCTCTCGTTTACCAGCCTCTCCTGGAAGGGAGCTACAACCCCCTGCTCTCGTTTACCAGCTACCACTGGAAGGGAGCTACAACCCCCTCACTGAAGGCTTCGACCCTCAGCACCATAGCGGACCATGTTTCATCAATTTTCATACTAGATCCACCATTTTCCACATAAGATACCTTGTAGGCCACTTTTCATCAGATTTTCATACTAGACCCACTCCACACATTTAAGCTCAACATACATCAAACTGAAACTTATAACCCCATCAATTCATTCATTGAATCATCAACCAATCAACCAACAACTTGATCTTTGATCAACATAATCAGCAGCATAATCAACATTCAAACAACCCAGATTTGTGTGAATACATCATTGACAGATAGCAGTAAAACAACAAAACAGATCAGACATTTCATTCCGCATACTTCAGCAAAACCCTAGATTTCATACGTGCTTTTACTTCACTGAACCTGCGTATATATGTGCTTTCACAGAGACAAACTTGTGTATACATCTGCACATATTTCAGAACTAATTTCACATACCATACGCGCTTATGCTGAAGCCAACCCGCGTATATATGTGCCACGAACCTGCGTATAGATCTTCAAACTTTGTAGGGCTGCGCAACTCTTCAGAACATATAAATAGCTCAGATCTTACCCTTTACTTCAGGAAATATTCGCCTCACCTCAGATCTAAACATTCCATAAACAGATCTAGAAAATACATAGTCATTTTAGATCTAGAGATCCCTCTTCATCATTTTCTTCATAGGTGCATTATTAATTCAGATCAATCAACAAACTGTTACCCATCCATGCAGATATACTTCAGAGTGAAGTATTCATTGAAAACCCAGACTCATCCACTCCTTGCATTATGATCTTCTTCTCCTTTTATGGATTTAGCCTTTGTCAGTACCATGAGTCAAAACCACTCAACGACTAATGGTATTCCTGGATGGGATCAAATAGATATTCCAGCGCTCAATACAATGGGCCAATACCATGGTAAATTCCCTTGGTTTTATTAATTTAGAGCGCAAATAGGCATACACTACTTTGAGCATGCGTATCCGCATGTATACGCAACTTGTATAAAAACAGTTGTATAAAAACTACGTATATACTATTTAGTTACGAATGTATACGCAGGTTTCCCTTCACAAAAGTAGAGTATATGTGTGGGTTTCCTTCACAAATGTAGCGTATACATTGTGACATATTGCTGTTATCATTTTTACGCTTACGGAATTGTTTTCTCTTGTCACATACGAGCGTATGTAGATACATCATTCTCTTACATCTTTGGCACATAGGTTGCTTGTCCTAGGCAACTCATCAAGTAGGTTTCCATCAAGGCCAACTTCATGTGGTAAGGTTGCCATCGAGGACAACTTCATCAAAGTAGGTTTCCATCGAGACAACACATTGCATCATATTGCCAACAATCTCATTTCATCGAGTGGTTGCCATGTTGACCTTTGTACCAACACTACGGAATTCCCAAGGGTACTCTTGCGCAATCAAATCAGTGCAATGGATGTACTATGGGTAAGTTTGTGAAGACCACCTTTCATGAGAAGGAGAACCGTGCTTCAGTGATCCTGGAGAGAATTCACACAGACGTGTGTGGACCTTTCTCGGTTGCTTCAATAGAAAAACACAAGTATTATGTTATATTTGTTGATGACTATTCTCGTAGATGCTAGATCTTCTTCATGCAGAAGAAGAGTGAAACGTTCTCAAAGTTCTGTGAGTTCAAGGCATTGGTGGAGAAGGAATCGGGGAAGCAAGTGAAAGCTCTACGGAGAGATAATGGTGGTGAATACATCTCGGACGAATTCAAAGACTTCTGTAGCAAAGAAGAACGAGAAGGCTGTAACACCTACGACAACCCACGATAGCATGGGGTGGGTGAAAGATAGAAACAGAACGATCATGGGTGTTGCACGAGCAATGTTGCATGACTAGGGCCTACCAATGCACTTGTGGGCAGAAGCATGCAACACTGCGGTTTATGTGCAAAACCGTTGTCCTCATAGAGTACTTGGCATGAGTACACCTGAAGAAGCTTTTACTGGTAAGAAGCCTAATATTTCTCATTTGAAGATTTTTGGCTCATCTATTTACATTCATGTGACAAAGGACGCCAGGAAGAAGCTGGAGCCGACTGCAGAAGTTGGGATATTTGTGGGGTACACAGAAACACCCCATAATTATCGTGTGTATTTTCCAGACAGTTGGATGACTGTTGTGCGACGGGATATAAAATTCAATGAGGTGAAAGCCATGAAGTTTTCGCTTGAGAGGGAGCTACAGTTGCATGTGGAGGAGGAATTTCTTGTTCCCAAAGATGAGCCTCTAGATGTGGATCAGCCACAGGATGAGATTCATGGAGTGGAGGAGTCCACTTATGCAAAACCAAACATTAGACAAGGCAGAAATCTTACCACAGAAACTAAGAGACTGAAGCTTGATGTGGCACAGAATGTAGGAGTCCTATATAACGGTGCGGATAGAGACGGTCACGGCCAATTTGTTTTGGATACATGGCTGCGATGAGTAAGTGTATTGTGACAAAGCCATATTCTTTTGAAGAAGCAGTGTAGGAGCCCACATGGGTAGATGCCATGGTGGAGGAGTATGACTCCATTGTCAGAAACAGTGCTTGGGAGATTATTCCAAGGCCAGTGGGAAAATCAGTTGTAGGATCAAGATGGATCTACAAGGTAAAGCAAGCTCCTGATGGGAGCTACGAGAAGTATAAGGCAAGATTTGTTCAGGGCTTCTACGGATCAAAGGATTTATTGCTGGAAAACCTTTTCTACTGTCACACGAGTATTCTTCCATAAGAATCACATCATTGCACTCTCGGCACAGATGGGTTGGCACATTCATCAGATGGATGTGAAGACTGTGTTCCTTAATGGGATCATTGAGGAAGAGGTGTACATTGAGCAGCCTGAAGGATTTGAGATCTTCAGTAGTGAGTCGCATGTGTGCAGGCTCAAAAGAGCGTTGTATGGGCTGAAACAAGCACCCTGTGCTTGGTACACTCGGATCAACAACTATTTCACTAGACTTGGCTTCACCAAGAATGAGGCAGTTGAAAACCTGTACCAAATTGTGGTGGAGGGTAATATTTTAATTATTGTTATTTATGTTGATGATTTAATACTGACAGGTGATAAGCAGTTGATACACTCATGCAAGGAAGATCTTGCAAAGGAGTTTGAAATGAAGGATTTGGGCCTCCTTCATTATTTCCTTGGATTGGAAATATGGCAGTGGGAAGGTGAACTATTTGTGTCTCAAGGAAAGTATGCCTGGGAGATACTGGAGAAGTTTCACATGCAAAGCTGCAAGCCTATCGACACTCCTCTTCTAGGAAATTGGAGGAAAGAGGATGCTACATCGGCAAAGGTAGTGGATGCCACTGTTTATCGACAGTTGGTAGGTTCGCTCATGTATTTAATTAATACAAGACCGGACATATGCTATGCGGTGAACAAACTTTCACAAGCGATGTTTAAGCCTACCAAGCTATTTTTGAAGGCAGGAAAGCATGTCCTGAGATATCTCAGGGGCACATCTACGTATGAATTATGGTACAAAAAAACAGATGAGGTGAAGTTGCATGGCTTCACGGATGCAGATTGGGTAGGCAGCCCAACAGGAAAAAAGAGCACATCAGGAGGGATTTTCAGTATCATATCTACTGCAGTTTCTTGGTACAACAAGAAGCAAAGATCTGTGGCACTCAGTTCAGCGAAATCAGAATACATGGCAGCAATTCAAGCTGCATGTGAGGCTATTTGGATGAGGAAGATCCTGGTCGGTTTGTTCAGTTCACATTTAGATCCTACAGTGATACATTGTGATAATTAGAGTTTCATTAAAATCTGAATTAATCATTTGTTTCATAATAAATCTAAACATATAAATATCTGGTATCATCATATCAAATATTGTGTGCAGTGGAAGATCATGTTGCTTCAGTACATTCCTACGGCAGATCAGGATGCAAATATTTTGATGAAGGCGCTCACTAGGAGTAAATTTGAATACCATAGAGGCAGGATCGAGGTGAAGGATAATCCCTATCTTGTTGAGAGGGAGTTTTGAGTTTCAAAAAGATGATGAGCTTAGTGAAAAGAGTCGCCTTCATTAAGTGGGCCCACAGGATATTTTTGGCGCAAGTATATTTTTAGACTAAGTCTATTTTTAGACATGGTGATCATATTTCAGAAGTTGCAGAATGCTATTTCTGGATGGTTGGTCAAGTTGGAAAAATAGATGAAATTCTATTTTTATAATATTGGGTGAATTCTATTTATAGATCGTCGAAATAAAAATAGAAGTGTCGATTATTATTAGCTCTTAATAATAAACCGACAATAAACTGTAACTTATTCTCTTGGAGCACTTAATTTCAGTGCATAGATTTGGAAAATCAGTGGGTTGAAGGAATTACGCAATTCCTATGGTTTATTGGTGGTTCATGCATGGAGGACTCAGTTAGAACTGAAGTGGAAAAGCTATGACAGAGTTGGAAGAGTAGTTCATGGACTTGTTATTCAGTTTAACTTAGTTAATGGAGTTAAACTCAGTTGAGCTAGTTGTATCTAGTCTAACTGAATGATAAACTAGTGAGAGTGGAGTGAATTAATTAGTTAATTAATTCACAAATAATAACTCATTAATCAACTGAATAATACAACAGTTAAATACAATGCATGTTAGTTCCAGTGGAGACCCAGTGGAGAGATAAGTGAAAGGGAAAGATGGACTATCTGTTATGACTATAGTGATGCATTGATTGCACCACACACACATTGGAGTTGCCAATGAGAATTAAGCATTCAATGAGAGTGGGATTGCATCGAATTGGTGTTTGTAATTAGCTTGGATTGCGTAGTGGAGGCAGGCTATCAGGATGCATAAATCAGTGCATGGATTTGCATATTTCTTCATGAAAGTGTGTGATTATTGATTGTAATGAGAGCTTGATGTACTAAGCTTTGTATGAGATTGTTACGTGATCTCTATGATACATAATATATGATAGTTGGGGTTTTCAGCTTCAAGATTTCCTGTTAAACAACTGTGTTATGTGCAGTTGTTTTTATTTATGCTTCACATGTGTTTGCAATTAATTTTCCACAAAATATTAACAGTGGAATGATTCTGTATTTTGCAAGAAGTTAAATATTGTGAGATCATGGGAATCTAGATGTATGCATGCTTAGTGTATATAATTTCTACATTTTCTGTTGTCGCATAAATCTTGCGATTTGCGATATGTAGGCAGCCCCACGTTCGTCTTCACATCACCTTCCCTGTACTTCACACATCGTACCTTTCATCACTTACCCTTCATTGTTATCACATAAATCTTATGATTTTGATGTGCGGGCAGCCCCACCTCTGTCCTTCCACGTCATCCCTCTCGTACATCGCACTTCGCACATCGCACATTTTAACATTTACCACCCTTCGCTTACATATAAATCTTATGATATGTGATCTGTGGGCACGGTCCCACCTCCATCTACCACGTCACCTTCCCCAAAATTTTCACATCACACATTTCATCACTTACCCTTCGTTGTTATCACATAAATCTTGCGATTTGCGATGTGCGGGTGGCCCCACCTCTGTCCTTCCACATCATCCTTCTCGTACATCACACTTTGCACGTCGCACCTTTTAAAATTTACCACCCTCCGCTTACATATAAACCTTGCGATATGTGATCTGTGGGTGTGGTCGCACCTCTGTCCTGCCACGTTACCTTCTCTGCCCCCGCACTTTTCACATCGCACTTTTTACCTTTTAATCCTCACTGCTTACACCTAAATCCTACGATTTTTGATGTGCAGGCAGAGTTTGGGTCCCACTGCCTTGCCACATCATCAACAGCCCTCTTGTGGCCCTTTTTTTCCTATTTCAGTGTTAATGAGTCCCGCTCAATCCACTTTCGCTTCTGCCAACCTGCCCACCTACCTCTACTCCTCGCCATACCATTTGAAGGCTCCCATAATTGGCCTCCATGGGAAACCATGTACTTTCAATTTTCTATTTGATTTTGATGATTTTTCTGGTGAAATATGAATTTCACCCATTCCTATTTTAATTCTCTCAGTACATAAGTAATTTCTCAATGTATTGTCACAAGTTAGGTAGGATATTTCGATTTCATAGGTATGGGTCAATCATAAATGATTAGGATCATAGACACCTGGGGAAAACTCTATATGTAGTGAGTTTCAAGATGAGAGAGAGGTTCTGGAATTTTGAAGAATTTTGTTGTAGTTTTGTATGATGGTGCTCCTTGTGCTCCAAGAAACATATTTGGGAGAGATGTTTCAACTTAATATGATACAGAGATGTTATTTGGATTTCAGATGGTGTAATGAGTAGTATGTATCTATTTCCTTCTATTA
The DNA here is from genome assembly GCA_034641835.2 of Pinus albicaulis. Taxonomy (NCBI): domain Eukaryota; kingdom Viridiplantae; phylum Streptophyta; class Pinopsida; order Pinales; family Pinaceae; genus Pinus; species Pinus albicaulis. The sequence continues at coordinate 759,657,415 of CM076570.1, read as the reverse complement.
TCAGTAATCTCCTTTTTTATGTGTAATGATATTTCATGTTGTTATGGCCTAAATCTACCTCAGGCTGAGAAAGGCAGAATCTAGGGTAACATCAAACCACGCTTAACCTGGTAGCTAGCCCTACCAGATCCGAAGAGGGCTCTCTCCTTGTCAATCTCAGAAAAAAATAATCAATAAGGCTTGAGATGACTTGATGTGAAAAATGATTTTAGGCTAGGTATGTGTGCAAATGAGTTTGACTGATTTTAAGGGTGTTTTGTTGGCTCAAATGGAAAGGAAGATTTTGGGTCTGGGGAATGAGGCTCAGTTTTGTAGAGATCTCAATGGGGCAAGGTAGGAAATTGATTTGACACTTCAAATTGAAAGAAATGGAGAGCTTTGGACAGGTGAGGAGCTAAAGAGGGCAAGAAACTTCTAGGGATCCTCTTCAAATAGTTAAAAACATAGATAACTAAACAAACCCTAGGTAGAGCACTGCAATTTCAATGGATTCTACCATTATCCTTGTTTGTTTAAGTTGAGAAGAAAAAAGAGAGTGAATAGCATAAATAAAACATAGGTAAACTTACATTTACAGAGAGAAAAAAAATATCAAAGAAAAATTCCACATGAATCCCATAGAGTGCTACAAACCCTGGTCTATTCCTTTGCCAAAATGCAGAGATGAATGTACAATGATGTTCAAAGCATTCCCAAAAGTCCAACCATGCTAATGACTAAAAAATCACAAGATACAGATAAAAAATAACTCATCCTAGCTTCTAGAGGTCGAGCTCATGAGTTTAGGAGCTGCTCCGACAAAATCTAAACTGAGAACTAGAAAGTAGGCAGTGGAACAACTTGCCCCTAAAAACTAGGAAACTGATTCATTCAGTTGGAAATTACCTTTTGATGGATGAATCTACCTCTATGAGTGAAAATTTAGCAAAATTACATCAAAATCCATCATGTCACATTAAATTACATCATGATTTTTACAACTAGAAGGAAAAAAGTCAAACTATGAAAAAACTAGGCAAAAAACAGAGTTTTTGACGAAAAATGAGCAAAATCCTCCAATGCACCGCGCCTGATTTCTCTATGCATAACACATGTTTGCAACTGATTTTGGAGGCCTTCCAGGTGTCCAAAGTTGCTCCAAGTGGGCTTGTTGGAAATTTCAGCCTGTCTAATTTCCATCACAAGTGGAATTTTTGAATTTTTTCTCGATTTTCCCCTCCAAAATTGAGTTCTCCCAAGACTGCTTCCTGTGTGTCAAAAAAGGGGTAGAAAGGTCATTTTTGGGGTGTTTTTGACCTTTTTGGAAGCTCAAAACCTGTCAAAATTTCTTGGCCATTTGTGGACATGCATATTTTTCCATGGAAAATCCAAAAATGTTGAGTTTTCATCAAAAGGAGGTCTCCATCAAAAGCGAGTGCCAAGTGGCGCGGCGCATCAGGCAGAAAAACCTGTTTTTTAAGCCAAAAATTTCAAAATTGAAAAAAGTGTCCCAAATTTTTTGAAATTTGGGCTGAGTGTCCTCCATTAAGTGATGTGTTGGGCCAAGGAAGCCTCAGCCAAGATCTGAATTCTATCATGCTTTTTTCGCCTCTTCGATGCCTTCCTCAACTTGGCCTTCAAGATCCTGATTCTTGCTTTACACATATGGTTTCTTGCCCAGTAATGTTTGGCCATGTGCCTCAACATATTTTTCTCATTGTTGGCCTTCTCTAGCATCCTTTCCCAAGTGCAAGTTTGTTCTCTCAAGCTAAGATTCCCGGTCATGTTCAATCTCTTGCTCATACCCATGATCACTATCTCTTTCCATTGTTTTCCTTTGGTTTTGAAAAAAGTGGTTGTACATGGATGGTTTTGTGGATAACAATGTGAAAATATGGTAGAGGAATGAAATGGGTAGAGTGTAAAAATGTATGTGTGAACAGATTTTAGGGATGGGAGTAAGGTTTGGGGATTTTGTAGTTAGGATTTGGGAAAATGGGAATTGGGGATAGGGGTGAATGATTTTTTAGGAATATGGAAATTAAAGAATGAGTGGATGAAACTAAAAAATAAATGGAGTCAAAGAGTAAGGGAGTGATGGAATATACTTGGTAGCAAAAACATAAATACAAACCCTAGGCAATTGTTTTTGAGAAAAATTTCAAAGAGGTAGGGTTTGAGATTTTACACACTAAACCACCATATAATTCTAAGAAAAAATCTTTCACTAGCAAGGGAAGAACTCTTAACTTACTTGCACACCACGGATTTGAGCACATTTGGAAATTTTGGGGAAGTTTATGGTGAAATTGGGTTTGTAGCTCTATGCGCCATGCCACAAACCCAACGCGCCACACCTACACAATGCGTCGCGCCAGTGTATTTTTTACACTATGGAGGACGGCCCAATGCGTCGCGCCACGCTCTATGTGCCGCGCCTCTCACCCAATGTGCCGCGCCCTTGAACTTTGCCTAGTTTTCATTCAAACTTGCTCCTTATCTCCAACATGACTTTCTCTTGTTCAATATTTCTCTTTTGAATGAAAATAATCTTTTTGTACATGACCAATGATTTTATATACATATAAACCCACCTTTATAATGTTTGCCTTGTAACATACTTTTTCAATTCTGTTTTTGGGAAGTTTACTTCATTTGTGCCTCTGATTAACTGAATGACTTGATTTTTGTTTGCGTTGCAGGGGATGGAGCTTCTAAAGCCTAGAGAAGTGACCAGGGTTTCCATTGAGGTTATTTACACATGAGAGAACTGAAATTACATGAAATTTATACATAAAAACCTAAAATACTTTGTTTTTCCTCAAAACAGTGTTTTGAGGAAAAATACATTTCTAGGCATGCAATTATGAAATTTATTGGTACTGGAACTTTATTCAACCTCCTCATGCGCCTGCTAACCGTTATTGGAAATTTTGAAGACCTTTTTGATGAAACCCTAGACCTAATGGGACTGAAAACCCTAGAAATGACTCTTACAAATTTAAAGACAAAAAGTGACTGCAGATGATCTTGATGAATGGAAATGGGCCAGCAGGTAAAGGACATGAGGGAAAAGCCACTATCGTCAGATGATCCATGATCCTAATGGAATGTAGCTGACTGAGCGAGACACCTAACATGCAATGCAACAAGATAATTTGATCACTGACGGAGGGATGAAGATACCGACACTAACATTGGCTCCAACGGGGATGGTAGCTCCTTGGAGGTGCCAAGAACTATAGATCTCTGGGAAAGCAGGCAGTGCCTTTGTCCATTGGGCTATGGAGTTAATAAATTCGACAAACCAAAACCAAACTCTTGACTCAATTTTAGGACCGAAATCTGACTCAAAACTAAGACTGAGAACTAAAACAAAATTGACAGATTGGAAAAGATGCTCGTAATTGAACTTATTCATCAAAACCTAATCTAATTGTTCTATTTCACCTCCAGATCAAGTGAAATGGAACAACCAATGCAACCATGTAATTATTATGGCTATTGCTTGAATTCTTCGCCAGTGCTTGCTTATGAACAACAAGAGAGAACTACTAAAAGGCAAATCCCATGAAAACTTGTGAACAAATCCGTTGAAAACTACGGATTCTCTATCCGCCTCCAAAAGCACTACATAAGGATCTTGAAGTTCATGCACACTGGGACTTAGCTCATCCAATGGATTACTTCTCTTCTCCTCATACCATGAATGCAAAATTTGTTTTGAGCTTTGTGACGAGACTCCTGCTAAAAATGACAAAGTAACCAGCTTCCAGATCAAGTTTATATCAGCACACATTTTAAGCTTACATGTAGTCAATGAAGAAAGACTTTGACTGTAGACATCATCCAACACATCAGCTATTGGATCATGAAAAACTTGAAAATACTGCTGCAACCCATTTTCTATTGGTTCCGATGAGATTACATGATTTCCTACAGGCTGCTCATTTGAAGATATACTATGCAATTTACCCTTCAAAAACTGAAATGATTCAAAACATAAAGGTATGGAATCATCTTGCATCATTTGGTCGTATGTGCCAGCTTCCAAGTCCTCATCTGCAACTTGACAATCAATGGCATTTGGGGGCTACAAATCTGGATATGAGAAGTCTTGAACAAGGTTTTCATTGCCCTCAAGATGGTCCGGATCAAGACTTGTCAACAGTTGATTTCGGATTGCATGAAAGTTGTCTCTGATGAACTGAAACGAGGCAAAACAAAAAGGCAAAGATCTTTCACTTACTTCAAAATTTGCTGCACTTTACTCGTCATTTCCATAGCTTATATGTGATGGCTGAACATTGCATTTGAACTGCTGAAAGTGAAATTCTTCCTCCCTAAAACTAGCTACTGATTTTTTTTCAAGATTAGCTTCTGTTTGGAGAACATAATCATCATCATACTGATCAAACTGAGACAAATCATTAGTATAAAATAGATCATCAAGCATACATGTCATATCAATAGCTCTCTCTTCTCCAAGATGATCTATAAAACAATCATCATCAGATCTATGAAAACTGGGATAAGAAACAAAATGTTTTGGATCAACAACTTGTTCTTCTTCAATCAGCGAGCCATGGGCTTGAACATTATACTCATTCCTTGTGATGATCCTTTGCATCATCTCTTCCACTACACTTACCAAAATGTCAAGCTTTACCTCTAGAGATGTTAATTCCTCTGGATATATGTTTTTCATCTCTTCTTCCTTCAAATTTTCCATTCAGATCAAAAAATGAGCCTCTACATCTACTGCATTGTTCTGCATCTCTTCAAGTGTTGCAATATTCCTTTCTCTCATCTGAAACTCCATTTCCAGATCAAAGGCACTCGGGTAGTGCAAGAGAGCAGATCTAAGAGGAGGTCTTACATTAACTGGCATCGAATAATAAATTTGGTTAAATTTAGCAGAAAACTATTGTACTATCTCCTCTGGCTGTCTTTTTAGCTGGTTATACTCTTCTATAATCAAGAAAGGGTTTTGTCTGATCACCCACTTGTCGAGGAAAACTTTGATGAACTGCTGGAAATATGAGATGCTCGCATCAGGTAGGGTTTTGAACCAACTCTTGACTTTTCCTTGCAAAGAAAGAGAAAAAAGCCTAATACTGACATCATCTTCATCAACTTCAAAAAGGTCAAGAAAATATTCAAAATTCAGAACATGTCTCTCAGCAGTGATGTTGTCGTGTTCACCATCAAATCTTGGTAGATATAGGTCATGATTTTTAGGGAAAGCATGGGATATAGGAGGTAAAATCAGAGGCTTGTATTAATCTGGAATTTTACAAGGTATAGGGGTATGAAAAAATGTTGCAGAATCAGTCTTGGTATCTTGAGGTTCATTAGTTTGAAGATGGTCATCAAAAGATTCGGAAGAAAGGTCTTGATCAAGCTCAAAATCATGAAAATATTTGGTATTCACAATCTTCAAAGGGAAGGAATCACATGCAGGCTGAGGATCTTTTCTCAAATACAATATACTTTGCAAATCCTTCTTGACATTCTCGGGAAAAGAGAAGAAATCATTTATGACAAAGAACAAAATGTCTTGGATGAAATTCCAACTTGAATTCCTGATCTTTCCATATTGTCCTTTCATGTTTCTGCTGGCCAGGTTCATCCTCCAGTGGAGTCCTTGGATCTAATCTCGAAACTGATTTAGAGTCGCCAGGTGAATGATTTCAGCCTTCCGATGTTTGATTGTTGTCCACCATCAAAAATCAGATCTGAACTTGATTAGATCTTACTGAGGAAACCAGATGTTCAGTTCATAAGCTAAACTGGACATTGACTGAAGCAGTGTTCATCTACTATGCACTTGCAGAGCAAGAGCAGTTCAAAGGCTACTTGGCTAACTTCAGGCTCTGTCTGTAGTTTATAAAGAAAACAACAAACTTTTCTTCCCCAATATGGTCGCCACTATGTTATGGCCTAAATCTACCTTAGGCTGAGAAAGGAAGAATCTAGGGTAACATCAAACCACACTTAACCTAGTAGCTATCCCTACCAGATCGGGAGAGGGCTCTCTCCTTGTCAATCTCAGCAAAAAATAATCAATAAGGCTTGAGATGACTTGATGTGAAAACTAATTTTAGGCTAGGTATGTGTGCAAATTATTTTGATTGATTTTAAGGGTGTTTTGTTGGCTCAAATGGAAAGGCAGATTTTGGGTCTGGGGAATGAGGCTCAGTTTTGCAGAGATCTCAATGGGGCAAGGCAGGCAATTGTTTTGACACATAAAATTGAAAGAAATGGAGAGCTTTAGACAGGTCAGGAGATGAAGAGGGAAATAAAATTTTAGGGATCCTCTTCAAACAACTGAAAACATAGATAACTAAACAAACCCTAGGTATAGCACTGCAATTTCAATGGATTCTACCTTTATCCTTGTTTGTTTAAGTTGAGAAGAAATAAGAGAGTGAATAGCATACATAAAACACAGGTAAACTTACATTTTCAGAGAGAAAAACACTATCAAAGAAAAATTCCACATGAATCCCATAGAGTGTTGCAAACCCTGGGCTATTCCTTTGCCAAAATGCAGAGATGAATGTACAATGATGCTCAAAGCATTCCCAAAATTCCAACCATGCTAATGACTGAAAAATCACAAGATATAGACAAACAATAACTCATCCTAGCTTCTATAGGTCTAGGTCATGAGTTTAGGAGTTTCTCCAATAAAATCTAAACTGAGAACTAGAAAGTAGGCAGTGGAACAGCTTGCCTCTAAAAACTAGGAAACTGATTCATTCAGTTGGAAATTACCTTTTGATGGATGAATCTACCTCTATGAGTGCAAATTTAGAAAAATTACATCAAAATCCATCATTTTACATTAAATTACATCATGATTTTGACAACTAGAAGGAAAAAAGTCAAATTGTGAAAAAACTAGGCGAAAATTAGAGTTTTTGACCAAAAATGAGCAAAATCCTCCAATGCGCCGTGCCTGATTTCTCTATGCATATCGCCTATTTGCAGCTGATTTTGGAGGCCTTCCAGGTGTCCAAATTTTCTCCAAGTGGGCTTGTTCGAAATTTCAGCCTGTATACTTTCCATCAAAAGTGAAATTTTTGAAATTTTTCTCCATTTTCCCCTCCAAAACTGAGTTCTCCCAAAACTGCTTCCTGTGTGTCAAAAAAGGGGCAGAAAGGTCATTTTTGGGGTGTTTCTGACCTTTTCGGAAGCTCAAAACCTGTCAAAATTTCTTGGCCATTTGTGGGCATGCGTATTTTTCCTTGGAAAATAAAAAAATGTTGAGTTTTCATCAAAACGAGGTCTCCATCAAAAGCGAGCGCCAAGTGGCGCGACGCATCGGGCAGAAAAACTTGTTTTTTAAGCCAAAATTTTCAAATTTGCAAAAAGTGTCCCAAATTTTTTGAAATTTGGGCTAAGTGTCCTCCATTAAGTGCTGTGTTGGGCCAAGGAAGCCTCAGCCAAGATCTGAAGTCTATCATGCTTTTTTCGCCTCTTCGATGCCTTCCTCAACTTGGCCTTCAAGATCCTGACTCTTGCTTTACACATATGGTTTCTCGCCCAGTAATGTTTGGCCATGTGCCTCAACATGTTTTTCTCATTTTTGGCCTTCTCTAGCATCCTTTCCCAAGTGAAATATTGTTATCTCAAGCCAATATTCCCAGTCATGTTCAATCTCTTGCTCATACCCATGATCACTGTCTCTTTCCATTGTTTTCCTTTGGTTTTGAAAAATGTGGTTGTACAGGGATGGTTTTGTGGATAACAATGTGAAAATATGGTGGAGGAATGAAATGGGTAGAGTGTATGGAAGAGACTGTAAAAATGTATGTGTGAATAGAGTTTAGGGATGGGAGTAAGGTTTGGGGATTTTGTAGTTAGGATTTGGGAAAATGGGAATTGGGGATAGGGGTGAATGATTTTTTAGTAATATGGAAATTAAAGAATGAGTGGACGAAACTAAAAAATAAATGGAGGAGTCAAAGAGTAAGGGACTGATGGAATAGACTTGGTAGCAAAAACATAAATACAAACCCTAGGAAATTGTTTTTGAGCAAAATTTCAAAGAGGTAGGGTTTGAGATTTTACACACTAAACCACCATATAATTCTAAGAATAACTCTTTCACTAGCAAGGGAAGAACTCTTAACTTACTTGCACACCACGGATTTGAGCACATTTGGAAATTTTGGGGAAGTTTATGGTGAAATTGGGCTTGCAGCTCTATGCACCACGCCACAAACCCAACGCGTCGTGCCTGCTCAATGCGTCGCGCCAGTGTATTTTTTACACTATGGAGGCTAGCCCAATGCGCTGCGCCACGCTCTATGTGCCGCGCCTCTCACCCAATGTGCCGCACCCTTGAACTTTTCCTAGTTTTCATTCAAACTTTCTCCTTATCTCTAACATGACTTTCTCTTATTCAATCTTTCTCTTTTGAATGCAAATAAGATTTTTGAACATGACCAATGAGTTTATATACATATAAACCCACCTTTATAATGTTTTCCTTGTAACTTAATTTTTCAATTCTGTTTTTGGGCAATTTACTTCATTTGTGCCTTTGATTAACTGAATGACTTGATTTTTGTTTTCCTTGCAGGGGATGGAGCTGCTGAAGCCTGGAAAAGTGACCAGGGTTTCCATTGAGGTTATTTACACATGAGAGAACTGAAATTACATGAAATTTGTACATAAAAACCTAAAATACTCTGTTTTTCCTCAAAACAGGGTTTTGAGGAAAAATACATTTCTGAGCATGCAATTATGAAATTGATTGGTAATGGAACTTTATTCAACCTCTTCATGTGCCTGCTAACCATTATTTGACATTTTGAAGACCTTTTTGATGAAACCCTAGACCTAATGGGACTGAAAACCCTAGAAATGACTCTTACAAATTTAAAGAAAAAAAGTGACTACAGATGATCTTGATGAATGGAAATGGGCTAGCAGGTAAAGGACATGAGGGAAAAGCCACTATCGTCAGATGATCCATGATCCTAATGGAACGCATCTGACTGAGCGAGACACGTAACATGCAATGCAACAAGAGAATTTGATCACTGACGGAGGGATGAAGATACCGACACTAACACATGCTATGCTGGTTTGATGGTTCGTGTAATGTAGCTACTGGTGGTCCACAATTTTATTCATGAATTCGTATCTGTATAATGCTAAGGTGTTAACGCTCATGTATTAAGCTTGATGCACTCCCTTAATTCGTGCTCCATGAACCTTTGTTGTTTTCCATATCTCATTCACATCCGCTTCCTCTGATTTCACGGGCGGACATATTCTTAATCCTCCTAAGCCTATCTCTTGTGGGATCCTTCTTTGTTCTTTCTCAACGCGTCTGCATATTTTTAAAGCTTCTAATCATTTTTTTATACTTGGCCCATTTGAAAGCCATCAAACCTCACAGCTTCCTAAGCCCTCTCCCAGTATAGGGAATTCACATGAATTGACTCCAAGGTCTTCTCCATCCTTGAACCACCAAACCATTATTTTCTTATTCCATATTTGATTAGAGGCATCCTTATGGTTATCTACATTTAACCTCTGATTTTAATATGTCCGAGGCACTGGTCTTTTGCAACTCAAGGTTGTCTGTAGGAGCTACAACAGATCTCTGAGGGAAAGTAAGCCTCTATAAAATGAGCCAGGGTCACAAGGACTGAACTAAGAAATTTAGACTCCAGTCACTCAGAATAAAGGTGCTCCATGCAACTATAAGGCTATAATCACTCTGTCAAATACTAGGTTCCAGTGACTATGGAAAAAACTAGGTAAAAAGAAGGGTCAAAGCTTTGGATAATGGTCAACAATAAAAGGACTCTTGAGAACTGACTCCAGGGAGAAAAATAGGTTGATAAAACGTAGGAACTAATTCAACTCATTGTCCTTTACGACATGTCCTTATTATTCTCACCACCATGCCACATGCACTTTTAAGTTTCCTCTTCCCTATCTCACTTGCCATCAATCATTCAAACATTCCATTATTTACTAGATAATCCCTTGAGTGATCCATCTTGACAAAGATTTCATGTGCAAGAAGAGTGCCAAATTACTGCCAAACATCCACAAATAGTTTGTAACTTGTGGCAACCATAGTGTTCTAGTGCCATATTAATTGTCTTCTTCCCAATCTTTCTAGATTAAATAGCCATCATATATCATGTATTATATACATATATTTACCATGAGATACCATCATAATAATTCCACTTATAAATTCCAAATTTCCTTCATAAATAAATTTTAATTTCTTAAGTATGAGATTCCTTATCATAGTGTTTGGCTCTTTCATGTGGTAGCACCCTTTTTTTATAGCCTTATTTTACACCATAAATTCATCTTGAGAGAAAAATAGATGACAGAAATATGTCACACTGTTTTTTATCCATACGAAGATGAATTTGAGTTGTTCATCACTCATTTTCCACTGAAAAGAAGTGATGCATCAATCCTTACACCTTTATAGGGATCAATAATCACTCTCTACATCCTAGAAAGGAGTAAGAACCCTCTTAGGCTTCTAAATTCCATATTTCTTGAGGAGATCAATTCAAGAGAGTTGAATTATCTCATATAATGGGCTTGATTACTCCTATTAGACTCCAAAATCACTAGGACATAAGAGTCTAGATTCACCCTCTCACATCCTCGCCAACTCTATTTAAAGAATCCATTCATATGGGAAAGAGACATACAGATAACACATGTAACTACATGCTATAAAAAATATTAGAGAGAGGGACCTTTTTGAGTTTAGACTTGGATTTAGTAGTTTCATTTCTCGTGGATGTAGGTTATAGAGAAACATATAGATAAGGAGCTAAGATGTATTACAATGGTATTTAAGGTATAAACTATTGTAATCAATCATTTTTTAATATATATTTCACTATCACCCCTCTAATATATGTCTCTTTACATATGTTATACTTGGATTTGGATTTCGTTAAATAATATAGGATATATATGTGATATAGTTAACATAATAATTGTTAGGAAATATATATTTCGGTTTTTTTGTGTGAATATTAAACAAGATGCCTAGGTCTGGTAAATTCAGATTCCAATATGAGTTCCCAAAAAAATTAGATGAGATAATCCAACCCTCTTGAATTGATCTCCTTAGGAAAGGCGAAATCCAAAAGTCTAGGAGGTTCGTCACTCCTAGACCATCTTCTCTTTATAATTTTCATGAAGTTTTCTATCATGATGAACTACATCATCAACATCATCAACCATTCCTATCCTGACAAAAATAAGAAACTACATTATTCATCATGCCAAATGACATCATACATGCTCCAACATGTCTATATGCATTCTACCACTTATTATCTCTCAATGTATTTCAAATAGTTTACTCTCATGTATCTATTTCAATTCACATGCCTTAACTATTCACACTAGGGAGAATTTTAAGGATGAAAATTTAACTTAAAGTGTATAAATATTAGCAAATATTACTAGTATTTTACATGGAAATTGTAAAATGTTTGACGATTTTCTTGGAAAATATTGAAATATCCAAGAATTTTATATGGTTTCTATAAAATTTTGGTAAATTAAGCTCACCCTATAGAATTTGGGTGAATCATTCATATATTAAATATAAATTAACAAACATTTTTGTAGAAACAAAACATGGAAAATTAGCCTGGTTGTGAATTTTAGCCCCTAACATTTTCCTTAATACACACATAGAACATTTCTCATTATAAATAAATATCATAAAAAATAAGCCATGAGTCAAAGGATCCCCTCTTCCAATTACTCTACATGGCCTAGAATACATAACATAGCTAATCTATCCCATAGACTTTCTGCCAATTGCATAATATAGCATTAGTTGTTATATTCATTCAACTAGATGTGCTTATTCATTTTTCTTTCACAAAATATACTTGCTACTTTAATAACATATAACTCTGCTAAAAAAATAGAGTTTTAGACTGATAACAAATTTTCCCTTTTATCCATATTTTCCTCTACACTCTATCTCTTTCTGAGTTTGGATGTTAAATTTCCTCAATTATTTCTAGTCTAGTGACATTTTCTTAACTAGAGTTACGTTATTTGGTGGATTTTCCATTTTGAAACATCAGATATAGTTCACTAATTTAATTAAAATATAGTGTACTTTGCATATAAATCATACACAAATCAGATTTATTAATTGTGTCCTCATTTTTTAGATTCAACTTTGAACAAGTAGTATTAACACACTTAGCTCTTAACTAGTTGACAATTAATTTTCTCTTCTCATAGGATTTATTACATTGCCTTCATCATTTTTTCACGAGGGCTTCACTGGGGGAGAAATACCATACCATGCGCTTTCATATTGGGGGATATATATTGAGGATAAAATGACATAATATATTGAGCATATAATAGGGGTTAAAGGGTTTTTATACGTTTTGTATAAAAATTGGAGCTCAAATTTAATAAAAAAATATAAAGGGGTTTAAAAAATGTTAATAAAAAAATGGATACCTACAATATCTAGTGAAAGTAGGAGATTTTTAAATTGGGAAGGTGTATTGGATTCGTATTGGTAGGGGGTTAAATAAAGTGATTTTTAGAGGTTTTTTCCAATATGTAGTCAAATTAAGGGTATTTTTTAGTATGCCACAAATGCACATGCTATGTTAGAGGTTCATTGAGTGAAGCCCCCGTGACTCATCCATACAAAATCAAACATGATAAACCCCAAAAAAAACAACATTGTTATTTTTCCTTTATTGTAAAGAAGATAGTGAATGTGATATACTCATAGCTAAAAACAATTAAACCCTTTATGTGCAACTCAAAGAACCTTTACTTATTTATAAACTTAAGATATGTCTATTTCACAATCATTCACATGATATGTTCAAATATATAATCATAAGTATGCTTTTCTCTGTCATATGGACTTGCACACTTGCTATTTTGACATTCCACGTACCATGAAATCAACTTGGTAAGAATAACATTACCCACAACATCACAAGTACAATCTCTTATTTCCGTAACCTAATCATGCATTTTTATCAACTTCAAATGTCTAATTCATTGAGTGAAGCCCCCGTGACTCATCCATACAAAATCAAACATGATAAACCCCAAAACAAACAACATTGTTATTTTTCCTTTATTGTAAAGAAGATAGTGAATTTGATATACTCATAGCTAAAAACAATTAAACCCTTTATGTGCAACTCAAAGAACCTTTACTTATTTATAAACTTAAGATATGTCTATTTCACAATCATTCAAATGATATGTTCAAATATATAATCATAAGTATGCTTTTCTCTATCATATGGACTTGGACACTTACTATATTGACATTCCACGTACCATGAAATCAAATTGGTAAGAATAACATTACCCACAACATCACAAGTACCATCTCTTATTTCCCTAACCTAATCATGCATTTTTATCAACTTCAAATGTCTAATTCTAATTGAGGAAATTATTACTTGAATTTTTGCAAGCCTTTAAGCATGGATGTTATCAATTTATTGGATGCTACTTGATTAGATGGTATCTTGCAGAGTTTCATACATTCCCTACACCAAATTCTTGTTCAACACTTCATTGTATTTATATTTAATTTATGAATATGTTTATTTATGAAATAACATTAGCATCCTTAATCACACTGTCAATATTTTATTTTTTACAAGACCATCATTAACCACAATAATCCATCATAGCATATTTTATTTCATAAATAATAACAGACTACTCTAATTCTATAAGTGTTTCATATGTATGCTCGAACATTACCGTACATACAAAGCATATCTATATGCACCAAGAATTTAACTCTTAGCATGCCAAACTAGTGCTTATGCATTCTAGCTATCGACTTTTTTACATTTCAACACTCTTATGCTTTAAAATATTAGCACATAATATCTCTTTCATTATTAATAGACACATCAAAAGTGTCAAAATATGGGTAGAGAAATTCCTCATTTTTAATAGATACTCATTTCTAGCCACGTGCTTCAGCATTCCATTGTGTCGTTCAAAAGAAATTTAGCAAACAACATTTTGTTGTGTTGGAATGCTGCACCTTATTGCACACTACAATATTATGAAAATTGTAGTGTTTTCCCAACCACTCCTCTTAATGGCGATTTTGTCACCCATGTTACAAATATGGCCCATGTAAGTCTAGTTTGAACTAGAACTATAATAGTTTACCTATGTGGTCTATATCTAGCCCATTTAGGTCCATAATTTGAACCATATATTTGATACTACTCTCTAACATTCTAGACTCCCTTAAACATTATTAGGATAGTGGGATGAACCAAATTTTCTTGCATCCAATCTTAATTAATGTTTTGATACCACTATGTGGCATACCTATCCACTTTGTACCTAATTGAGGATATGGGGTGCTCAAATTCGTTTTTATTTCCACTAATTTGCTTTTTAAACATAACTTTGATACCAAGTATTCTCCTCATGGACTTTCCAATGACCATATTCATGCTCAGTTCTGAGGTTGAAACAAGAAGTTATGGCCTTCTAAATTCCTTAATGGTTTTCTCTTTTTTTCATTAGTATTATTATGTGGCACCCCAAGTTAACATGGCATGGCATGGCCACATGTACCGTTAGCACACTATATTTTTCTTCTGACATGAAATATCAAACCACCCAAAAAATCTTATCTTTGCACAATTCCACAAACTTTCTTCATTTGCAACATGTCATATTTCTTCTAGTTTTGTGTGATACACTACATCACACCAAAAATATTCTTTTTGTGATAAAATTTTCATTCCCTTCCTTTATCACATCACCACAAACTTCATTTCTTCACCACATAATTATTTTAGCGCAATAATCACATGACACAAAGCTTTAATTTTTGTGACACATGTAATTTTCTCAATTTATAAATATTTTCTAACTCTCAAAGTCTTTCTCATAAGGAAGAAGACTTAATTTCTTGTGGAATTTTATCTGAAAACTTGTTTATATGTGATAAATTCTATATTGCATGAAATTATTTCCTTGTGATAAATGTTTTACTACATGAAGTTATTTTTTCATGATAAATGTTGTATCACATGAAATTTATTTTCATGTGATAGATATTTTATTGTGATTAAATTTATGTTTTCACAATATATAGATTTTTTCAAAGATTTCCTCAAGTTTCTTCTAAAATAAAATGTTAATGTTTTTCATAAAATTTGTAAGTTTATGCTATTGGTTTAACTCATTATTGGGAACCACCTGTTGGATTTACAACCAAGAGTCACACAATATCCGTTTTCAGGGGTTCTTCCACTTTTTGGTAGCTTGATCCTTGAAACTTACAAAAAATACAAGGTTAACTCAAGGACCATATGAGATGGAACTTCTAATAACTAGCAACTACAAGTTTTCTAATAATCTATCTATATTATTGTTCCACTTAGATAACAATTTTGAAAACTTGTATATAGTATACTACACAATTCCATTCTTAAATAAAACTCAAAAAAAAAAAAAAAAAAAAATTAAGGGATTTCAAGGGAAATTTATAATAATTTCTACCCAAGTACTTCCTAAGTCTAGACATGCACTTTTCTAATTGCATATATGATATTTAATTATTTCATTAAAAGATAGGTATAATTCATAAAGAAGGAGGAGGTTGTCTACAACTCTTACACCCCAAGCACATTCACATAATCACAAGCATGGTTTCATATTTCAATGGGGTAAAATACTATATCCATATGAATTGAATTCATGAATTTCAACCCATGACTTTGTATGTTTTTAGTCACTAATGGCATCCTACAACCATAATATTGATTTCACAAATATATTCATAAGAAGATAGAACAATATGGGTATTTACTCACATATATAAATCGATAAGAATAATGACACACAACTTAAATGTTCTACCATCATATAAATTTTCCATTTACATGGATTACTTTGAAAAATATAACATTGATTTCCCGTTATGAAAAAAATAGTAAAATTTTAGCAACTTCAACATTGAAATAGTAAAACACCCTAGAAAAGAGCATCATATTAATCAAGTGCATAAACAGACAAGAGGAAGAACTTATCTATTTGAAGGTTGAATGCCTAAATTGACTAAGCTAGACCAACATTCCAGCCAACCATATGCTTTTTTTCACTTACAATTTCTACAACCAGCTGCCCCCATGCTAGAATTTGATGCCACACTATTGTGAACTAGCATATGTTAGGGTAGTCAATCTATTTTAGGACAAAAAATTACTAATCCTAGGGTTTCATTGCTGAATTTTTTCTTGGAACAACACAACTATTTTTGGGACCCATAGTATCTTCCCCATAGTACAAATGCAATATCTTATTTCTCTACTCAATATCCTATCAAATGTTCCTTCCTTTAATGTTATTTAGTGTGCACATATAAGGTACACTTTTTGTTGATTAAATTTATCAAAATTTACTAGGTCGTCAACCCTTCTTGGTTTTTAACGAGTTCCTTCCATTTTGTTCCAATGCGAATTTTTTTTTCTTCCTTGGATTCCAACCATGGTTGCTCCATTTCATAGATTTAAATCCTTCCTAACTTCTTTCCCAACCCAAATTAACACACCCTCTCATTGTTCCCTCTCTTTAATTTTTTTCTTCTATAATAAATTAACTTATGGGATTTCAAATTTATTCCTTAATTTTGGGTATCCTCTATGCATCTTTCTATGGGGCTCATTGCATGAATTCACATTGAACTTCATCATTTATTGCACATATTCCTCGTAGGAATAACTACCTATATCATCAATCGCATGAATATTAAAATTAACCAAGAGGGAATGAATTTTCCTCTCTCTCGATTTCTTTCTCTCCCCAAACATTATCTTCCATTTTATTTCCTTACCTATTTTGTGCACCCCACATGTCTCTCTCTTTAATGTTATTCACATGAGTTTATAATGGTCAACCACCATTTGTATGAATGTAAAATTTCCTATGCCATTTTATTGAGCACTAGAATGTCATCCATCCTTCTATTAAGCACTAAATTGGCATCCACCACTTATCTTATTCTAAGAATGACCAAGAACAAATGATTACCTCTTACCTAAAACCATTTTCATTAATGTTTAAAGGAATACCTATATCGCTGCCTCTCTAGATTCAATCACTTAAAACTAATCATGAGTTTGTTCCCCTCATCATACACATGCATATATGGTTACATGATGAATGAATCGATCAAAAAATCACCCCCTCAAGAGACCTCATTCACATTGTTATTGTGAGAACATAATTTTTCCAAGAAGATGGGAGAAATTCTAGGTTTGACCACTCCTCTCACAATTCCCATCATGAAGGCACCCAACCTTTTTCTTCCATAATTGTGGAAGGTATACTTCCCCACCAACCACCACACGCAGTTGACAATGTTTAGTAGTTGAAATTTCTGTATTTTTAATAAGGCATGTTGTCATGAAGGAAAAAAAGTAAAGTTTAGACACATGGAAAATGTAGGATAATTTAACATGTAGAATCACCTAGCCCCCCTCACCTTTCCCCTCTTGTGCTACCATATCCCAATTTTTATGTGCTTCTACTTCCCTTGTCCCTATCATTTTATTAAATGCAGAAATAGAATTATTTTCATTATCCATGTCACTATGTCATGTCTACCTCATGGTGTAAATAAAGCATGATAATTAAAATATCCATGATGAAACAAATGCAACATTTAATCATAATTAATTAAAATTGATCAAGGGTATTAAAAAATTAGGAAATTACATTGTAGGAGTAAAAAAATCAACTAATATAATTGTGTCATATGACTCATATAGATATCCTAGGGGGTCATTGATAATCATACATGTGAGCTATATCCCCTCATCCTCCAATAACTAGGGCATAAGGTAGTGTTACCCACTCAATAAGTAGCATCTATATGTCCCCATAGGCAAGGAACCCATACAATGATCCAAGTTAATGTGGCCTTAACATAGTGGAGAAATAATTTTATTTAATCATTGTGTGAGTCACACCACACAATCTAGTATCAAGTACTCGAGGGGAGAATATCATCCCCGTTGAGGATAATTATTGTTCCCTAGTCATAATTGGGTGTGATGGAACTAGAAAATTTCAAAATTCACTCTTATAAGAGGATTCCCAAATAGAGTTAAGTTGTTGTTGGGTGTGGAGCCTGATTATCTTGTTTATTTTGTATCACAGCATTGGACGCCCATACTTTAATGGGGGCGGCAACGCCGCCTGTAATTAAACGCTGCCTAGGGGGTCCAGGGGGGGCAGTTGTGACTTTATGGAGCCCCCCCCCCCGAGCTGGGGGTTTTGGGGGCAGCGCCCCTGAAGCTAAAAACATATGTAAAATTGCCTTGTAAAAGTATAGTAATTTCTAGTCAATCTGGGCCGTTCATTAGGCGAATGATCTGATGGTAGAAGTTATGTTTAGTTTAGGGTTTTTTTTCCCTAGAAGGAAACCCCTCGCTTTGTATGAGGGTATTGTATTGCAGTTGTGTATTTTATGTGTATTCTCAGAGAGAGAAACAGATAGGGAGACTGTGAGAGAGAACAGAGCATATTAAAGCAGATCTGTTGTAGGTTGTCTCTCTTCATTTTGGTAGACAATAGAAAGGAAGGACTGGCTATTCGGGGTGGACATAGCCCAAACTAGGTGAACCACGTATATCTGTGTCTCTCTGGTTTTTTTTGTTTTGTGTGCTTGTGTTTTTCGCATATTTTATGTGTTTCATTGCTCTGTAATATTTAATTTTCTAACAACTGGTATCATAGCCAAAGGTCTATTTGGCTGATAAACTCGCAGGAAAGAAGGGTTCCTGGTTTAAGTGGGAGAAATGGAGGAAGATGGTAAATTTAGGGTCGAGAAATTTAACGGCCAAAACCTCCCGCTGTGGAAGATGCAAATGGAAGATTATCTGTATCAGAAAGATCTGTACCTACCATTGAGCGGAAAAACAAAGAAGTTGATGACTATGACAGACACAAAATGGGATATTCTTGATAGAAAGGCACACGGAACAGTACGGTTGTGCCTCGTGGCATCAGTAGCCTTCAATATTTCGAAGGAAACAACAACATAGGGTTTGATTAAGGCATTCGCGAAACTATATGAAAAACCCTCGGCCTCAAACAAGGTATTTATTATGAAACATTTATTTAATATGAATATGTCGGAAGGTGGATCTGTTGCAGACCATTTAAATGATTTTAATACAGTTACCAGTCAGTTAAGTTGTGTAGGGGTAAAATTTGATGATGAAGTTAGAGCTCTGTTATTTTTGTGCTCATTTCCAGAAAGCTGGAATGGTTTAGTTATGGCCATTAGTAACTCTGTCTCTGCATCTAGTACTTTAAAGTTTGATGATGTTGTCGGTGCTATCCTTAGCGAGGAAATGCGACGGAAAAGCTCCGGTGAGACATCAGGTAATGCTTTGAGTGCAGAGTCTAGGGGAAGGAAAATGGAAAGAGGAAAGAGCTCGGGATATCGCAGTGAATCAAGGAAAGGCAGATCCAAGTCCAGATCGGGGGTAGTGTGCTGGAAATGCAGAAAGAAAGGACACCTAAAGAAAGACTGTAGATCTTGAAAGGGAAAAAAAGGACATGCACAGCAAGAAAACAATCATGAATCAAATGTGACAAGTGATGTATTACAAGATTCTTTGATTCTTTATTTCAAAAATGTTACTGATTCCTGGGTGGTAGATTCAGGGGCCTCATTCCATGCCACACCTGATAATAAATATTTTCATGACTATGTTCAAGGAGATTTTGGACAAGTCCATTTGGGTGATGATAAACCCTGTAAAATTGTTGGAATGGGTAAGGTTCTTGTAAAACTACAGAATGGAAACCAATGGCTATTAAAGGAGGTAAGGCATGTTCTAGATCTAAAGAAAAAACTGATTTCAACAGGGTAGTTAGGCAGTGAAGGTTGTGTGACAACTTTCACAGATAAAACCTGGAAGGTCACCAAAGGAGCCCTGGTAATAGAAAAAGGTGAAAAGGTTGGTACATTGTATTTATGCAATGGTATTTCTAACTCTGTTGATGCTTTAACTTCCAAAGGAGTAGATGCAGCATTATGGCATCATAGGCTCAGACACATGAGTGAGAAGGGGATGAATATTCTTCACTCAAGAAATTTGTTGTCGCATTTGAAGAATGTTGATTTGGATTTCTGTGAGAATTTCATTTATGGAAAACAGAAGAGAGTCAGATTTCTCAGAGTTGGGAAAGAAAAGAAGAGAGAAAAATTAGAGCTTGTGCATACAGATGTATGGGGACTTGCTCAGGTATCATCTATTGCCGGCTCTCATTATTATGTTACTTTTATTGATGATGCAACTAGAAAAACTTGGATTTATTGTATTCGGAATAAATATGATGTATTTGATAGTTTCAAGAAATGGAAAGCTTTGGTTGAGATTGAGATAGGAAAGAAGTTGAAGTGTCTCAGATCAGACAATGGAGGTGAATATTGCAGCAAAGAGTTTGATAGGTATTGTTCAAATCATGGAATTCGTAGAGAGAAGACAGTTCCAAGAACACCACAAGAAAATGGTGTGTCAAAAAGGATGAACAGAACAATCATGGAGCGTGCAAGGTGAATGAGATTGCATGCAGGATTGCCTTTACAATTTTGGGCAGATGCTGTAGATACTATTGTTTATCTAATAAACATAGGGCCTTCAAGTTCCTTGGATGGTGGTATTCTAGAGGAAGCATGGACAGGTAAAAAGATAAACTACTCTTTTTTAAAGCCTTTTGGTTGTGAGGCATTTTTCCTTATTAATAAAGAAAATAGAAAAAATCTTGAGGCAAAATCAAATAAATGTACCTTTATTGGATGTGGTGTTAATGATTTTGGTTATTTCTTATATGATTATGAAAATCACAAAATCATTAGGAGCAAAGATGTAATATTCGATGAAAAGGTATTGTATAAGAATCAGTTGTAGGAAAAGAAATAGGAAAAAGAAAAAAAAGAATACACAGTTCTTGACGAGAACACATAAAAGGTAAAGGTGCCTGAAAGTAATAATAATCAAGAGCCACAACAACAAAAACCACCACAATAGCAACAGGTACCTCAAACACCTGAAAGTGGTGTTAGAAGATCTACCAGGATAAGTATACCCCCTGAACGATACTCTCCTTCATTATATTATTTATTGTTGACTGAATCTGGTGAACCTGAATGTTATGAAGAAGCAATGCAGGTTGAAAGTGGGAAGAAGTGGGAGCTAGCCATGGAAGAAGAGACGGACTCTTTAATGCATAACCAGACTTGGGACTTAGTTAGGTTGCCTGCAGGTAAAACTACATTGCAAAATAAATGGGTTTATAGGTTGAAGGAAGAAGATGGAGGAAAATAGAGGTACAAAGCTAGACTTGTGGTGAAGGGGTTTTCACATAATAAAGGTATTGATTTTGATGAAATATTTTCTCCTATTGTTAAGATGACTTCAATCAGAACTATTTTAAGTCTTATAGTAGTGGAAGATTTACATCATGAACAGTTAGATGTAAAGACAACATTTCTCCATGGAGATTTGGTGGAAGAGATCTATATGCAACAACCAGAAGGATATGAGGTCAAAGGGAAAGAAAAATTAGTGTGCAGGTTAAAGAAGAGCTTGTATGGATTAATACAGGCTCTAAGGCAGTGGTATCTAAAATTTGACAAGTTTATGTCTGAACAAGGTTATAGTAGATGTCACTCTGATCATTGTGTTTATCTGAAAAGGAAAAATGATGGCATATATATTATATTGTTATTGTATGTAGATGACATGCTTGTTGCAGGGTCTAACATGCAGGAAATAAATGTGCTCAAAAGAAAATTGGCAAATTCATTTGCAATGAAAAGTTGGGGCTGTGACAAATCCTTTGGTGAAGAATAAATAGGGAACGGGAAAAAATACTTAATTAACAGCATCTCGAGAATGAGTACATACGAAAAGTGTTGAAAAATATTTTAATATGTCTGAGAATTAAAAAATGGGTTAATTTTTTTCTTTTGTAGCCATTTCCAAGCTTAGTAAGGATATGTGCCCCAAGACCAGAAGAAATGGACTATATGTATAAGTTCCATATGCATGGGTAGTTGGAAGCTTAATGTATACAATGGTACGCACGAACGTGTGCACATGCGATGGGAGTTGTAACGGAGTACATGAAAAATCCAGGAAAAGAACATTGGATGGCAATAAAATGGATTCTCAGATATTTGAGAGGTACCACAAATCAAGAATTATGCTTTGGTGGTTCAAACATTTCTCTACAGGGATATGTTGATGCAAATATGGCAGGCGATAGAGATAACAGGAGGAGCACTACAGGGTATGTATTTACTATAGGTGGAACAACTGTTAGTTGGGTTTCAAAAATCCAAAGTGTTGTTGCACTTTCAACAATAGAAGCAGAGTATGTTGCTGCTATATAGGCTAGTAAAGAAATGATTTGGTTACAAAGGTTTGTGGATGAATTGGGTAAGAAGCATGATATGGGCATGTTATACAGTGATAGCCAAAGTTCCATTCATCTTGCAAAGAACTCAACATTTCATTCCAGGACTAAACACATATAGCTCAAGTACCATTTCATACGGTGAGTATTGGAAGATGGACAGTTGAAGCTAGAAAAGATACACACTAGCCAGAATCCTGTAGATATGCTAACAAAAGTTGTAACCAGGGAGAAAATGAGATTATGCTTAGTTTCAATTGGTATTTAAGGATGACGATGAAGATGAGAAACAACTAGGTCCAAAGAGGAGTCATTTTCTAGTAAATGAAGTAGCAGTGGAGTTACTACAATCAGTCTCCAAGTGGGAGATTGTTGGGTGTGGAGCCTGATTATCTTGTTTATTTTGTATCACAACGTTGGAACCCTGTACCTTAATGGGGGAGGAAATGCCGCCCGTAATTAAACGCTACCTCGGGGGTCCAAGGGGGCGGCTATGACTTTATGGAGCCCCCCCTGGCGGGGGGGGGGGGTTTGGGGCAGTGCCCCCGAAGCTAAAAACAGATGTAAAATTGCCCTGTAAAGTATAATAATTTCTAGTCAATCTTGGCCATTCATTAGGTGGATTATCTGACCATAGAAGTTATGTTTAGTTTAAGTTTTTTTACCCTAGAAGGCAACCCTTCGCTTTGTATGAGGGTATTGTATTGCGACTGTGTATTGTATGTGTATTCTCAGAGTGATAAACAGATAGGGAGACTGTGAGAGAGAACATAGGATATTACAACGGATCCGTTGTAGGTTGTGTCTCTTCATTTTTCTGGATAATAGAAAGGAAGGACTGGCTGTTCGGGGTGGACATAGCCCAAACTGGGTGAACCACGTATATCTATGTCTCTCTGGTTTTATGTGTTTTGTGTTCTTGTGTTTTCCGCATATTTTATGTGTTTCATTGCTCTGTAATATTTAATTTTATAACTGTTACATTAGAATATTAATTGATAAATTCCATATTGAGACACCTATAGTTCCATAAATGAAAATAAAAGTGAAGGCCCCACTCTCGGTTAGATCATAGTTTCTCCGGCTTGTTGAAATATCTATAGATAAAATGGAGGAAATGGTGAATACATGGGGACAATAGTTCAAGTGAAAAAATCTCCTTGAAATTGAGGACTAAGTATGAGTTATTAATGAACACATTTATGCTCACACACACACACACACACACACACACATGCACATACACGCACACACATGCATACGCATAAAGTGTTTCCACCCAAAGGCTCTTACTTAGATAGTTCTACCAATAGTGACAAAAATAGAAAACCTTGGGTAGATGAGGATAATTACATTGCCATAGCCCCAACATGGCATGTCGTATTGCTATCTTGTGGTATTTAGACCACCAACTCCAGATCATATTTTAGATTTGGAAAAATGACTCCACTACAAGGTCATTAGGTAGAGAGAGCGACAAGGTGGATCCATTCCTCATTTTGGAAGCCACCATCAGCATAGAATAAGTAAGAGAAGGAGATGATATATTGGCGTACGTTTTTTTGACCTACTCAAGATGGATCTACATGCCTTGTTCATTTAACCCATCACAAATTCAGATACAAAAATGATAGGCGTGGATTAGGATAAGGATGAGTATATGAAATATATTAAGACTCCAAACTTGAAATGAAAAGAATAGTGGAATGATGGTAGCAAGAGAGAGGGGCACCAAGGAAGAAACTTGATGAAGTTGCAAAGGATAAAAAACATTAATGAATGAAGGAATAAGAATCCATACAAATACTAAAGAAATAAGTAGATGAGGGAATTAATACATTGATATGCATAAATATTAAAGAAGTGAGATGAGGATGCATGGGGCTGAGGTTAATGATTTCATGTAGAAGACAAAGAAAGAGCTCTAGACATGGTTACAAAAATTATCCCACATTTTCTAGAGGCCATGGTGATAGCATAAGAAGATCCCAACATGATTAGAAGTAAAAAAAACCCTAGGATAATTGTGGAAAATATAAAGGGGTTATTTAAATTCACACAAGTTGTAGAGGAAAGGTAGGAGCAATATAGGAAAGAAAATTTTCCAACAAATAAGCCACAAAGGTCAAGACTTACATAAAGCAATCGCATTGATCAAGGATCCTATTATCTCTAAAGATTGGGAATAGATAGCTAAATTAGAATATCTATGGTTAAAATTCCAAAGTCTTTGGATGATATTATAAAATAACGGGGATATCATTGTAGTATCAAAGTAGAGGACATATCAATAAATATCATAAAAAAAGAGTGTATTTTGAGGCCATTGTGTTGGATACTCTATATGAAAAGAAGGAGGAGACTCAAGGAATATTACTCAATTAGGTTTCTCTTAAGAATGACAAGAAGAAAATAAGGAACCTAGTACCAAAAATCATGGTGTCAATTCATGATGACTAAAAATATAAAAGGGAAAAAAATTAAAGTGAAGTTGTAAACATTGATGCAAGCATTTCCCATTGTGGAGATGATAGAAAGCAAGCATCAATATTCAATCATTCCAATAAAATCCAATATGTTATTCAAATATGGATCATGTATCCATAGAAGAAATGAAACCACAAAATATCGAGTATGGGATTCTACATATGTGTTTGTGTTTTTCTTGTATCTAGATGAAATTTATGTGTTTTTAAATATAGATTATAGTAGTTCCAATGGTTTGAATGATTGTGAATAAGCTCATCAAGAATGTTGTCTCTGCTAAATTTGTAACAATTTTCACCTTAATTAGATGGAAACTATCAAACATGCCTTGGGAGAGACCCCATTCCTCTTGGAAGGATGAATATGTTGGTTCCCTAAATGACATCATATCATTGTTGGACACTTTTAATAGACCTTGTGTTCATCACAAAACCAACAAATCCTACAAACCTTAATCATATTGAAGATTGTATCTCATGTTTAAAAGATTTAAGACTTTTTCTTGTAGATCATAGTATGAAGAATCTTGGTGATTAAATGACACTTTCCATCCTTTCTAAACTTCGTGAAGTATGTCAGTTTTTTTTCCTTCTTTTTACTTTAACAAGGGATTTTGAACTATTTATTAACTATTTCTTTTCAAAAAAATTTAGTAGATCTTTGAAGTGACTTCTTTTTTTCTTTGTTGAAAATTCATGTTTTATGTCTTCTCGTGGTTTTTTTTTTTTGGATACCAATAGTTATTTTCATAGATAAAATGAGGAGGATACTTCTCTTCCTCATCCTCCTACAAATCAATCTATTTTTTTTCAACCATAATGAGAATATTGTATTAGTCCAAAATGTGTGCCTGTATTGTAACCTGTACATTATGTGTTTACATAGGAATTCCTTTGAGGTTGGTTACACCCGTAACCTCTTGAAAATTATTATTTTCATTAACCATCAGCTTGCTTACCATCCTAAGAAACATTGTGTCTTTGGGGATGAACACTCTCTAAAAGACTTGTAAATTCTCACAAAATTTACATTACATTACAAAAATCAAATAGTTTTCCTAACTAAACATCTTAGTAATTCTCCACCCATAGAGGAACATCCAGATCCAACATTGTAATTTTACCGTTGTATTGATTTGGTGAGGAGAAAATATGGTACAAAAAGGATATCTTCATGTCCTCTAAAAGTTTCTTGAGTGCATTCAGCTCATATTCCATTATTTTATGCCTGAAAAAGTCCTCCATAATATTCTCCAAAGCCTCCATGGCCACCTAACACCTGGTTCATTTTTTCCAAGAGAAGCTCTTATTTGGATTCGTCCATGGTCAATCACCTCTATAAAGTTTCCATAGAAAATTCATCTCTGAAATTTCCTTGATTCCAATTCTCCATAGCTAAAGTAAGGTATATTTTTAACCAGTAGAGAGGAATAAATGTTGGTCGCAGAAAAATTATTTTTGCAACACCAATTTTGGAATTTTAGCGTTGGCATTGATGTCAACAAGCTCTTTGTGTGGCTAGTCATATGCATGTGTGTTTAGGACTTGGTGTTGGATGAGTGGTGATGGTCTTGTTAGTTGGAATTAATGTCAAAATCATTATGGCTAGACCATAGTGGAGATGATTTTATGGCTATTGACTTGGAGATGGATCCACATGTGTGATTGGTTTGAGGTTGTTATGATGAGTTGGTTGGAGACGTTGTTACTACAAAAGGTTAGAGATGTTGTTACTGCTAGAGGAGGTTGGAGAGATACTCATTTGTGTTGATTAGAGAAGTTGTTGCTACAGGAGATGGGAGTTTTTATCTAGTTGTTTCATATGTCTCTTTATGTCTTGGAGAGATTTCATGTGCTGCTACATGTGTGAGAATTGGTTTCTTGTGTTGCAGGAGCTTCCATCAGTGTTGGAGGCAGTTTTTTGTGATGTTGTTGATGTAGGTTTTGAGGATTCTATTGATGCATGTGTCATAGATCCCGCTACAGGTCCTGGAGGTGTCAGATGTGTTGATGATGTTGTTGTTTCATGTGTTAGAGATGTTTCTACAAATTTTGTAGGTGTCAGAGAGGTTGTGGTTGTTGCTTAAGGAGATGGAGGTGTTGGTCTTGGTCCTAAGGTTGGAAGAATAGATCTAACATGTCATGGACTTGTTCTTAGCCTATTTCATTAGTTGCATACTTGTCGCATATTCTTTAAGGAGTGTATAGGAGTAGAGGAATATTTTCCAGTAGGTGGAATAGGTTGAGGACTGAAGGACTTCTATTTTACTTCATTTTTATCATAGTCACAGGCATTATGGGTCAAGGGAGTGGCTGAGATTCTAAATTTGCATGTGTTGGGGTCCCGTGTTTTGATAGATTGGAAAACCAAAAGACAAGGCAACATCAGAACCAATATTTAGAGTTCCAGGATCTAGTCCTCCTATTCTCAGAGAGGGATCTCTCAAATTTTTTGCAAAGATTTCTCTTTTTTTCTTTTAAGTGTTGATTTTAGACTAGTTATTAAGTGCAAGTTGTTTTGTTTTGTTTTGTTTGTTTGTTTGGTTAAATTGGCACAACAGAACATGAAATATCTAAGTAGTATAGATAGAAAGAAGAAATGTCAGATTCATTGGGTAATGGAGTCAAAATTAAGTTGGTAACAGGCTCATAAAGGGATATGGGATATCAAAGGGAAAATCTAACTTGGCCACAGGATCCTTTAGTTTTGTGAATGAGATGGACGTTAATGATTTGGAAAGAGAAATTGAATTCTCAACAAAGGGAACTTAAAAACATAACTTGAACATAAAGAGGCATTTGATAGATAGGGCTAACCATGAATTCTACAAACCACACTTTAAGAAAATAATGATTTCAAGACAACTTTTAAAATGAAATCTAAGATTCGGGGAACACCCTATTTCCTCAAATATTTTATTCTAAAGGAATTAGAAAACATGAATGATTCAATAATAATTGCAGTCATAGAAGAGGGAACACCTAATACATCTATGATCACAACTATAAAGACCTTTAAAAAAAAATTTCAAGCAGGGACAAAGGGTATGATCAAAGCAGACCTCCTTGGCTAACTGTAAACATTGGTACTTCAAAGGGAGATTTCAAAAATAGTTTTCAAGTGGCAGGAGACAAGCAGGGAAAACCATAAATCATGCTGGAACCAAATATTTGAACTATTTGAGAAATAAACAAGCATAAGGGTTCAAGAGAATGATTAAAGACTCTAAAATGCCTTAGCAGAAGAAAACATAAAATAGTGAAGGATAGAGGTCTAAGGTGCTTCCAGGAGTCATTTATTAGCCTAAACTTTTCATCCTACTGTAGTAAGAATTTATGAAACATAATGAAAACAGGAAAAACAACAGACAGTTCAGAATACATCACCAAAAACCAAGATCGGGGATCCAATGATAGAGCCTTCTCAAGAACAAGCATGTCAAAACATAATCCAGCTTCCAAAACTTCAATTTCTTCTTCAACTTCAGACAGACTATGTATTATTTCAGAGAGTTTCAGTGTTACAACTAGTGACCAACCAACCAACCACTTCTCATATTCTTCAGAAGTATTTATAGAAGAAATGAGGAGGTGGAAGAGTTCTAGGGTTGAGTATCATTAATTATATACTAAACATAACTCCTAGCCTTAAAAACCATGCAAGGCATAAGGCAGGAATTCATTTAATTCTAACTCTGTTTTATCAACTCTGTTTTCTGCTTTTTAGGCTTAGTGGGTGAAAAGATTGACTTTTAGGCACTTTCTTATCCTTATAATAACTTTGCTAAAAGTTTGAGATATTTGTCTTGTATGTAATAATTGTTCAGCTTTCTTGGCCTTAATGTTTCAGACTGAGATTTGATCTGGGTATTCCTTTGAGGCAGAGAGGCTGCAGGTGGAAATTTTGGTAGCTGGGGATTCAATTATCCCCTGTGATGTGGCATTCGAGGCTTTTCTGGAGATCTTTCTTCATTTGTGGATTAGGCCTTTGATATTTAATTTGTGCCTTGTTCCTTTTAAGCTTTGATTAACATCCTTAATCTTCTGTATTTAATGATGATATTATTTATTCACCTGATGTTCACTGTGTTTTTTTGTTTTCAAGTGTGCAGAGGGTTTTGTCGGAGAAATTGTTTGAAAATCCGATGATCATGACTCATCGACCCTATAAAAACATGTAATTAGTACTTCAAAACCCTTTAATTTGTATCAAGGGCCATGAGGATCGTCATCCTCGGCCTATGTCACTTTAATCATCTGTGGGAGGGTTTTAACCTTGAACTTCATTAAACCTGCATAAAAACGAACATAAGTTAATTTAAATCCTGCGAATGTAAGGTTTGACTGCTTCAGAGATGGCGGATGAGCTGTGTGGAACAAGGTATTTGCAGCGGGGATGAGTTTCCATGGTAAAATCATAGAAACAGAGTTTAAAATTTAAAATATGGCACGAATTGAGGAATGGTGGTTTTGGGAAAACCAGCAGTAGTTTTCGTGCAGCATTTGGAGGGGGAGGCGGTATTAGCTTTTGGAACGCGATTCCATTCATCGTTTGACACGTGGAAAATGAAAACCGCCTATATCGCGTGGAAGTAGAACACTATGGAATGGGGCAAAAAATTGCGCGATATTGAGTTTAAGCCGTTAGATGATCGTCGGGAGATTGGACGGTGCGGGTGATGTGTGATAAGTCCAAATATGTGCGGAGTATGTATGGTGGGACCGACAGATGTGTCAGCGCCCTTGTTGTGTAGTGGACAGGTTAAATGGAAAGTCGGGTTCATCGAGTTAAGTCCCGATCGTTGGATTTGATGATCGGGCGGTTGAGATTCAAAGAGGAGACAGGAATGTTGAAAAAAGGAAGAAACCAAGGTAGAGGGTAAGGCGGAGAACGGGTAGCCCAATGTCCGTTGATATATGTAGATCAACGGTCCAGATTTGTTTGTACCACAACATCGGGAAATGGAAAAATAGAAGGGGAAAGGGGTTTTTGCATGGGGGTTTGAAACTTTAAGCACCTGATTGCGGGGCTTCGGCCATATGAGAAAAAGGGTTGAAGGTTTATAAGCTCCCATGGGCTTAATAATTTTAGAAGTGAAAAGGGTTGTTTTTAGGCCAAAAATAGAGATTTTAAGGCCAAAAGAGGGTCTCGATAGATGAGAGAAGGATTTTTAAACCAAATGAAAGGGAGATATAAGGTTTAAAGATGGTTTTGGAAGGGTTAAAGAGTCAAATGAAGGTTTTATGGATAAAATGGAGAATGAAATGGAGAAGTGTAATGAGGGAAAATGGAGTTTCTCAAGCAGTCTTTCTCTTAGTAAACAGCAAGTACTTTAGGACTAATAGTGAAACAGTAGTGAAGATTAACTCAAAGGGTAAAGAACATCATAAAACCTCAAAATATGATAGGTTTCCAAAAGGAACTATCTCTTGAAGGTTTAAAAGACAAATTTAGCCACCATTGAGTTTGACAGAATTTATAGGTGGCTAACAGTGGCTCCACTTGGGGAGGACATATGGTTCTTTAGGTGTCCAGAACCTCAGCTATTGATCTCTAGTTTTTCAGTAAACTGCCTTCATCCATTGGGAAAAAAATTTCTTTTCCTTTAGTTGACCTTTATTTGATTTGATAATCTCTACAGCAATCTGAAACAATGGAATTCTATCAAAACAATATCTCTACCTACCCATTCCTAATGATCCTAACATTTTTTCTTCTTTCATAGTGCATTTGGACTAGCAAAATCTCTTCATCAACATTTTATTCTTTTGAAAAACAGGAAACTAATTTGAGTCTAATCTTATTCCTCCATGAGTTCAGATTAAGCAGTTGAACTCATAAGTTTCTCTACCTAACTACTATCTGTCAGGATTAGACTGTCTGACAGACTTTTATTCTCTATTTTCTAGAACAGAAAATTTAAAATAAGCCAAGTCAGGATTAAGCAGTCTGAATTGATGCAGATCTATGGCATAAAAACAAGCTGCACATAGACTTTATTTACAGAAAATTTAAAACAAAATGTGAAGGCTTAAGATCTGAAAATTTAAAGACAACCTTCATTATTTCTTCAGCTCTAGTTTTGATTTTTTTTTAGTTGTCTTCTCTCTCATCTGGTTCAAGTTTTGAGCATATTAGAACCAGTTTTTTTTCCATCTTTGGCTCAAGATTTAATATAATTAGAGCCATTCTTCTTTTGAGATTCATAGGTTTAGATATTGAATTTGTTTGAACCTTTGTTTCCTCTATCCTAATCTACCTTACTGATAAGCCAAGATTGTGTTGTTTTGCTGATCTAATTCAGTAACCTATTAGCAGTAAATTGAAAAGATAATTAGTTATGATTAGGCTATATGACTAACTAGAAGTGTGTTCTTAGGAGTGGCATTTGAGCTTGCACACTTTCAGATTTTGTCTCTCTTTTTTGGTATGGGGCTATACCTTTCTTGTTTTTATCTGCCCTATTTTCTTTTTCTCTTGTTTTTGTATTTTTCTCATTTTTCTTCTACAAAGGAATAAACAAAAATACTAACTAGATTCCCAAGATCTGAGCTTTATTGACATTCCTACATACCTTAATATAACTTGGAATATTTACATGTTTAGCTGATGAACTCTCTTTTCCAGTACAACCAATCCAGTAAATGATTCCATGATTGGTCCTTCTTCATCTCTTTGGGCAGACTGGACAAACAGGGCCACTCCCATTCTTTTTGTTTCTTAGCAGCAATGCTAAAAAATATTCTTGCTTTTGGTAATACGCTGCTCCCAATAATCTTCATCCCTTCTTCAAATGTCTTCAGGAAATATACATAGGGATCTTGAAATAATGTGTTTCAACTAGGATTATCTCTTTTTTCTCCACTTGATCAAGACAAAGATTATCTTGAGAAAGAAAAACCTCCTCATCTTCTTTATTATCTGGACTGGAGGACTCATCATATTTGACAGTGTTGTCCTCTTGAAATCCCAAGATATTCTAATTTCATGGACTGAACTCTGTGAAGAGGTTGTTATATTCTTGAGTAGGGATATGTTCAATTGCTTCCTCTTTTTCAAGAGAAGGCTCCTTGGTTTCAACCTGCTCAAAAATTTCTTCATTGCTTTCCTCCTCAACCTTTGAGCTGAAAGGTTCCAAGCTTTCATAACTTTCTTCATAAGTATTATAAATAGTCTGCACTGGCTCATTAATTCTTTGAAGGAACTGATCTTCATCCCATAAATCCACTAATGATGGTCCTGCAAGATTAACTCCTGTTTGGGGAGCATCATCACTAAGTAGATCAAATTTAGGAAAATCATAAATATAAGTAATACTACCAATCAAACATACTGGGTTATCAGCAGGTCCTTCTTTATTCTGATCTACAAAATAAATTTCTAAATTTTTACAACAAAGTTCTCTATGTGAATGGGCAAGACTATTTTTTTTGTAAAAAGTTTCAGAGACTGGCTGTTTATTAATAATCTGATCTATCTCTTTTTCTATCAAAGGGGAAGATGTTTCTATGTTCCTTTGAATAGGAGTACAACAGTTCTCTATCTCTTGTGAAGACTGATTTTGAGGCTGGATGTTTTCTTGAGTGACGACAACGAAGCCAAAATTTTCCCCTGAGGAGAGTTTGTTTAAACTGTCAGCGTGGCTCTGTCAGCACTCCCACAATTAGCTTCTTCAACCTCCACGTGGTCTTCCCCTACTTCTTTGGTTTTAGTTATCAAATTCGATGAATTTGATAAATAAATATAAACAACAACCTTTGAAAATTTAAATATATCTCTCGGCTTTATATTATACCACCAACCTTATAACCTTAACACTCCAGACTTATGTTACTTATCCATCACTCTTTTAATTAACCAAATTTACTATGTTCCGGGCCCACACATACCATCGGCAGACTTCAACGAAACACATACACCGTACCTTAGGTTAAACTTCATGCATCTTCATCAAACGACCATCGTCCGATGGCACCCTTCCAGATCGACGGTGCTTGACAATATCGCACGGCCTCTGACGTCGAAATTTAACGTGCAATGGCACACTTTGAACGAAGGTTTTGGAACTTCGCCTAAGCCACGTGTCGAACACTAAATGGAATCTCTCGCGTTTAGAAAATACTGCCTACTCCACAAAAGCGGTGCAATATGGGCAACCTGGCTTTGTAAATCCGCTCGCGGTTTTTTTGAACAGTGACTAACCAAAGTTTTTCCAGGGTTGCGATATCCTTTTAATTCAGTTAACTCGGGTCTAGCTGTGGTTCAGGACTCAATCAACAGCAGAACAGTTCCTCTTCTTATTAAGCGAGGTTTTTATTATTTCGGGACAGAGTTCGGCGGCTGCGTTTTTCACACAAATCTCGCCTGCGGGTGGGATTAATTTAACTATTCAAACAAGTCAAAGGAAATAATGGGCACAGTGATGCGAAATTGTACAACGACTCAGTTCAATAGTTACATACAAGACAATGTTCAATCGCCTCACAATCAAACAAATTTCCTCACAAATAACAACTCAAGACAGTTAGATAATCAACGGGAATGGAAACTCATTTAACTGGAAGCAATTGTTTGATACACAGATTTTATTGCAGAAACCTCTCGGCCCTTTTTCTCCCCTTTTCAGTACATCTGAGGGATACATTTTATACATATTACAATGTGTCTCTTCGGTTCCTCTATGAGGACCGTTTAAAAAATCGTAAATACAATAATTCAACTAACTGAAACATGACAGAGGATCGAATCTAAACCTATTCGACTTCTATGGATTCTAACTAATCTAAATGAAACAGTCAGCTGAGGTATTGACACCTAGCTGTTACAATTCAAATTTTTTCGAACCCTCCTAGCCACAACATGTGGACAAAACCTCCTACATTGCTGGCTAGTGTCTAATGCCCCTGCATCAGACTCCCGAGGGGAATTTTCTTCATGGGATCCTATCCATGAGCTCTTCCACTGATCTGCCTATCTTCTGCAACATTCCTTCAGTCATCCAAGTGGCATCTTCCTCTGGCTTTTCCTTCCATTTGATTAAGTACTAAAAGTACTCTTGTCCCTTGGTCCTCTTGAACACTCTTTTGTCCAATATCTTCTCTGGTTGCAATGGTTGTGCTAGAGGTAGCTGCTCTTTCCACTCAATATGTTCCTTGTCTGCTGATCTTTCTTCTGTACCATCATCCTCATACTTGTACAAATCTGAAACATTAAAAATGGGAGATATTCCAACATCAGGTGGAAATTCAATCTCATAAGCATTTGCAGAAAACTTTCTAAGTATCGTGCATGGCCCAATATTTTTGAACTTCAACTTGTTATACTGCTTCTTTGGGAATCTCTCCTTTCTCAAGTGTGCAAAAACCAAATTTCCTACTTCAAAATGAACTTCCTTTCTGCTTAAGTCTGCTCTGCCTTTGTATTGGATGATGCTGCCTTGTATTTGTTGTTTCACTTGTTCATGTATGGCCTGGATCTCTGAAGCAAATTCCTCACCATTTGCGCTCCTTCGCTCTGCCTTCCCCAGATTTCTTAGCTATGATATTCCTCTGGGGCGCATTCTCATTATTAACAGAACGGGCCCGCCCGTGCTTTCCGTTTGGTGAGCTGGCTACATGCATATTCGTCCGGTGTAGGCATTACATTCCACCGTTGACATGCTTCGTTAAAGACTTTCAACAAATTTCCCTAGACTCCTATTCGACCACCCTCGCTTTTTCATCAAATTGGGATATGCTCATTTCAACTTAGTTTCTGGTACCAAGTTTTTTCCATGTTGTCCTCCAAAAATGACCCACAAATCTGGTGTCTCGGTTCAAACAATACTCGGGCAACCCATGCAATCTAACAACTTTGAAAACAAGTTATAACATAAAGCCAAATACCACTAGTGTTATAGCATGGAATAAAATGTGCTATTTTGGAGAATCTGTCCACCACAACAAAGACTGCATCATTCCCTCTCTGAGTCTTCGGAAATCCTAGAACAAAATCCATACTCACCATGTCCCAAGGCTCCGTCTGAATAGGCAAGGGAGTGCTAACCGTATTCGGCTCCTTCATTTAGCATACGACGCATTTTTTCAATTCTTCACAATTATCTACCGTCTTCATCTTGGCCAAGATAGAAGTGACCTTTACCCGCTCATAGTTTTAATGTAATATCAGTGTCCAGCAAGTCCACCACTATGCTTCTCTTTGATCAATTTTTCTCTCATGGAACATTTTGGTACACACAGTTGGTTCCTCCTGAATAACAAGTCCTCTTGCAAGAAATAATCCAGCCACTGGCTTCCATCTGTTAAAACAAGGTTACAACATGCCTCAAATGCTTCCTTAAAATCTGAATCTGTCTTATACAATTCTTTGAGAAAATCAAACCCTACAACTTCAAAATTAGTTTCTTGAACAAGCATGTGCCTCCTACTCAAAGCATCAGCTACCTTATTTGCTTGGCCACTTATATGTTTCAAAACAAAATTAAAACCTTGGAGATACTCAACCCATTCGCATGCTTATGTTTCAACTTCTGGGATGTTGTACAATATATCGCAAAGCTGAGATTAAGCGAATAAAAATACAAAATACAAATTCCCTGACATCAAATAATGTCTCCACTTCCTCGTTCTAACAATTGCATAGAATTCCTTCTCATAAGAGGAATACTTTCTTCTGGTGTCATTCAGCTTCTCACTGAAATAGGCTACAGGCCTATCATCCTGACTCAACACAGCTCCAATGGCCTCTCCACCGGCATCACATTTTACTTGAAATGGTTTAGTAAAATCAGGCAGAATCAAAACAGGCTTCTCTGTTATCTTTTGCTTCAAAAGTTTGAAGTTTCTTTCTGCTTCAGCAGTCCACTTAAATGGTTGTTTTCTCCTCTTTATTGTCTCAATTATGGGTGCATTGATCTTACTGAAGTTTCTTATAAACTTTCTGTAAAAACTAGCAAGTCCATGGAAACTTCTTACCTCAAAAACATTTCTGGGTGAAGGCCACTCCACAATTGCCTTAACCTTTTCTCGGGTCCATCTTCAACTTTTCCATATAAACAACAAAACCCAAATACACCAACTCTTCTTTCATGAACGAGCATTTCTTTAAGTTTATCGACAGTTTCTCTTGGTGTAGATTCTTCAAGACATAATTAAGATGCCTTAAATGTTCTTCTTTAGTTTTGCTGAAAACTAATATATTATCCAGATACACTATCACAAATTTACCAATGAATTCTTTCAATACTTCATTCATAAGTCTCATAAAAGTGCTAGGTGAATTTGACAACCCAAAAGGCATTACCATCCATTCATAAGTCTTATTCTAATCTGATGGTATTCACTTTTTAAATCTATCTTTGAGAAATATTTAGCACCACTCAAACAGTCCATTAAATCCTCAATTCTGGGCAAAGGTAATCTGTACCTAATTGTGATCTTGTTGATTTCTCTAGAATCAGTACACATCCTCCAGCCTCCATATTTCTTTGGGCTCAATACTGCTGGTACTGCACATGGACTCAAACTTTCTCTAATCAGCCCTTTGTCCACCAATTCCTGTACTTGTCTCCTGATTTCCTCATTTTCCTTGGGATTCATTCTGTAGGCTGCCTTATTTGGCAGATTTGAACCAGGGATAAAATCTATCTGATGGCTAATCTTTCTCACAGGTGGTAGCTCATCAGGTAAATCATCCACAATAATGTCACAATAATCATCTAACATCTCTTGGATTTCTACTGGCAAATCAAAAATCTTTGTAGAAGTAAGAACTACTTTAGGTTTGCAAACTAAAGCAAAAATTACCTCTTCTTCTTCTATCTGCTGCAGATATTCCTTCCCGCTCAGCAGCAAGGTCTTTGGATCAATCACTCTATTGGACGGCTCTCTTTCTTCCATGAATATCAATGTATGGTGTACCCCATCTTTGAAGAACTTGTAAGTGTTCTTCTTGCCATCATGCACTGCTGCTCTGTCAAACTGCCAAGGTCTACCCAGCAGTATATGACACACATCCATGGGCATTACATCACACAAGACCTTATCTTTGTATTTGCCCATTTACAGCTCTATCTCACACTGCTCTTTTACAACCAGCTGGTGCCCTTTATGTAGCCAGGACACCCTGTAGGGAGTTGGATGCTCCCTTGTCTTCAACTTCAGCTTCTCTATCACCTCAGTGGAAACTGGGGACAACCGGTGGCCGCCACGTGTCAATGATCAATGGGCAAAGATTTCTGACTTCTTTGCATATGCTCCTAAACAAAGTCTTCCTTTCAGAAGGCTCAAATGGCCTTTTGGTTTGCTTCAACAGATCGGATTTACTACCAAGACCTCCCTCTCCAAGGGAATTTATTTCCTCATTTTGCCCCTTCTCAGCCCTTGGCAACAAACAAATATTTAATCGTACCACATTCTGACACTCACAGTGCTTTTGTGTCCCACTTACTGCACTGTAAGTCTTTCAATTCACTCATCACTATCTCTGCCTCCTATTCCTTTTCCTCTATAAGAACCCCTTCTGCCCCTTGCATCATCCTCTGTAGATGCATTCTGAGGTGAGCTACTGTTAGCTCCATCCCTGGGTGTAGTAGGCTTTCCTCTACCACCCTAACTTCCCTTTCCATGGAAATTACCTCTCTTCTTGGCAGATTGTTTCCTCAAGAGTTTCTCCTCTGCTTTCAAGGCCATCTGGTAGGCCTCTTCCACTGTCTTAGGAGACAGGAGACCAATCTCATCTTGGATCTCCAGCTTTAGACCATTCACATATCTGGCAGTCTTCTCTGGTGTGTCTTGAAATTTCTCAGCTCTTATGCTCACTCTGTAGAATTCCTCTGTGTATTCCTTTACTGTCAGCAACCTCTATCTCAAGTTATGAATTTTCCTATACAATGTCAGCTGGTAATCACTAGGCAAGAATTTACCTTTTAATTTATCCATCATTCTGGTCCAGCTCTTGATAGGTTGCTTGCCAACTCTCCTCCTTTCTGCTTGCACTCCATCCCACCAAAGTGCAGCATGTCCCTTCAGCTTTGTCACCGCAAACTTGACCTTTTTATCTTCACTTATTTCTTCATAATCGAAGCACTTATTCATTTCATTTATCCAGTCCACCAGTTCCTCTAGATTCAGTCCCCCTGCATAACTCGACACTTCAATTCTGGGCTTAACTGCAGACCCCAGAACAGTTCTAAGGAGCCTCATGTCAGGAGGAATCTCAACATTTTCTTCCGCTTCCTCTGTTTCAGGTTCGCTGATGTCTTCAGGATCTTTGGTCTGTCTTCGCTCCACGTTATCCACTCTGGCTTCGAACCTCTGCAAAATCTCCAACACCTCTACGTTGGCAACAGGTCTCCTTCTGCTAGCACCTCTACCAATTCGGATTGCCATATCAGCTCTCTGCAAAAACAACTCAAAAACAACATCTCTGATACCACAAATGACGGCAGCGAAGCCAAAAGTCGCCCCTAAGGAGAGTTTTTTTAAACTGTCAGCGTGGATCTGTCAGCACTCCCACAAATAGCTTCTTCAACCTCCACGTGGTCTTCCCCTACTTCTTTGGTTTTAGTTATCAAATTCGAGGAATTTAATAAATAAATATAAACAACAACCTTTGAAAATTTAAATATATCTCTCGGCTTTATATTATACTACCAACCTTATAACCTTAACACTCCAGACTTATGTTACTTATCCATCACTCTTTTAATTAACCAACTTTCTTATGTTCTGAGCCCACACATACCATCGGCAGACTTCAACGAAACACATACACCATACCTTAGGTTAAACTTCATGCATCTTCATCAAACCACCGCCGTCCGATGGCACCCTTCCAGATCGACGGCGCTCGACAATATCGCACGGCCTCCGACGTCGAGCTTTAACGTGCGATGGCGCGCTTTGAATGGCAGTTTTGGAACTTTTCCTAAGCCACGTGTCAAACACTGAATGGAATCGCTCACGTTCAGAAAATACCGCCTACTCTGCAAAAGCGGTGCGATATGGGCAACCCGAATTTGTAAATCCGCTCGCGGTTTTTTTGAACAGTGACTAACCAAAGTTTGTCCAAGGTTGCGCTATCCTTTTAATTCAGTTAAATCGGGTCTAGATGTGGTTCAGGACTCAATCAATAGCGGAACAGTTCCTCTTCTTATTAAGCGGGGTTTTTATTATTTCGGGACAGAGTTCGGAGACTGCGTTTTTCACACAGATTTTTCCTGCGGGTGGGATTGATTCAACTATTCAAAGAAGTCAAAGGAAAAAATGGGCACAGTGATGAAAAATTGTACAACGACTCAGTTCAACAGTTACATACAAGAAAATGTTCAATCGCCTCACAATCAAACAAATTTCCTCACAAATAACAACTCAAGACAGTTAGATAATCAACGGGAACAGAAACTCATTTAACTGGAAGCAATTGTTTGATACACAGATTTTATTGCAGAAACCTCTCGACCCTTTTTCTCCCCTTTTCAATACATCCGAAGGATACATTTTATACATATTACAATGTGTCTCTTCGGTTCCTCTGTGAGGACCGTTTAAAAAAGCCTAATTACAATAATTCAACTAACTGAAACATGACAGAGGATCGAAACTAAACCTATTCGAGTTCTATGGATTCTAACTAATCTAAATGAAATAGTCAACTGAGGTATTGACACCTATCTATTACAATTCAAATGTTTTCGAACCCTCCTAGCCACAACATGTGGACAAAACCTCCTACATTTCTGGCTAGTGTCTAATGCGCCTACATCATTGAGCCTTAGCTATAAGGGATGATGAATCATTATTTGGGTTTTCAGGGATATCTTGAGGAATGCCTTTTGTTCCTTGATTGATTTTTTCCTCAATTTATTCATCTAGGTTTTTATGATAGTTGTCTTGGGTACGAAATTCATGAATGGCTACTACGAGATCCTCAGGCTGCCAATTTCCTAAATATTCATAAATTCCTACAAGGTATTCTATGAGGCCCTCAGATTGATTACAAAAACTTCCCTCTAATAATAGATACGGGAATTTTTCCTTGTAATGATCATAAAATAATATGTTGAGGTCTCTTAGAGAAAAAAAACTACCAATCCTTAACCATTCGTACCATTCCCTTGCTTCTCCTTCTAATGTTAACATAAGAATTTTCATAAGGCAGTCTTCATGCCATTCCACTTTCAACCTCCATACATGTATATGAAATTTGATGAGATGTAATAAAGGGTCATCAAACTTTTCACCTTGAAAAACAGGCGGGTTGTCTTCCCAATTCACCTGGGGAATCTTATGTGGAAACCCAGGGATATGATCTCTACTCATTGGGTAATATCTTCGTTGTATCCTTGGAATAATGTTTGTAAATTAGGAAAGAGGTCACTGTTTCTATTCAATCAATTCAGGGTCTTCTACCAGTGGAGTCATTTGGTCTTTTGGGAGTTGTAGAGTGTGGAGTCACCAGGTGGAAATTTTTTATCTTTTATAGAGGTAAAATGTTTTATGGTTCCACCACCATTGCTTATTATGAAGCCAATTTGAAATGTTTTTGGGGTTTTCTGAGTTTTTTCAGTCCTATGGGTTATGAGAGTGTCCTAAATCTGTTTCAACACTTAGCTAAGGTGTTTAAAACAAACAGAGTCTACTCTGTGGGTCACTAACTGATTCCTTCAAGGTTTGATAAGGCCCTATGAGAATCCTAAGGGTTACTTAGTTTGTCACTGATTCAAATAAGTCCTATCATGATCACCATTTGCTTTGGTAGTGCTTGAAGAGAGCTACTTATACTGCACTAGATAGTGAGTGTTTTTTTTAAGGATTTTACTCAGAGTCCCACCGTGATCGCCATTATGTTGGGGTCCTGTGTTTTGATAGATTAGCAAACCAAAAGACAAGGCAACATCAGAACCAATCTTTAGAGTTCCAGGATCTATTCCTCCTGTTCTCAGAGAGGGATCTCTCAAATGTTTTGCAAAGATTTATCTTGTTTGATTTTAAGTATTGATTTTAGACTAGTTATTAAGTGCAAGTTGTTTTGTTTTGTTTTGTTTTGTTTGGTTTGTTTGTTTGGTTAAATTGGCACAACAGAGCATGAAAGATCTAAGCAGTATAGATAGAAAGAAGAAATGTCAGATTCATTGGGAAATGGAGTCAAAATGAAGTTGGTAACAGGATCATAAAGGGATATGGGATATCAAAGGGCGAATCTAACTTGGCCACAGGATCCTTTAGTTTTGTGAATGAGATGGACATTAATGATTTGGAAAAAGAAATTGAATTCTCAACAAAGGGAACTTAAAAACATAACTTGAACATAAAGAGGCATTTGATAGACAGGGCTAACCATGAATTCTACAAACCACACTTTAAGCAAATAATGATTTCAAGACAACTTTTAAAATGAAATCTAAGATTCGGGGAACACCCTATTTCCTCAAAGTTTATTTTCTAAAGGAATTAGAAAACGTGAATGATTCACTGATAATTGCAGTCATAGAAGAAAGAACACCTTACACATCTATGATCACAACTATAAATACCTTTAAAATAATTTTTCAAGAAGGGACAAAGGGTATGATCAAAACATACCTCCTTGGCTAACTGTAAACATTGGCACTTTAAAGGGAGATTTCAAAAAAAAAATTCAAGTGGCAGCAGACAAGCAGGGAAAACCATAAATCATGCTGGAACCAACTATTTGAACTATTTGAGAAATAAACAAGCATAAGGGTTCAAGAGAATTATTAAAGACTCTAAAATTCCTTAGCAGAAGAAAACATAAAACAGTGAAGGATAAAGAGGTTTAAGGTGCTTCCAGGAGTCATTTCTTAGCCTAAACGTTTCATCCTATTGTAGTAAGAATTTATGAAACATAATGAAAACAGGAAAAACAACAGAGAGTTCAGAATACATCACCAACAACCAAGATCGGGGATCCAATGATAGAGCCTTCTCAAGAACAAGCATGTCAAAACATAATCCAACTTCCAAGACTTCAATTTCTTCTTCAACTTCATACAGACTATGTATTATTTCAGAGAGTTTCAGTGTTACAACTAGTGACAAACCAACCAACCACTTCTCATCTTCTTCAGAAATATTTATAGAAGAAATGAGGAGGTGGAAGAGTTCTAGGGTTGAGTATCATTAATTCTATACTAAATGCAACTCCTAACCTTGAAAACCATGCAAGGCATAAGGCAGGAATTCATTTAATTCTAACTCTGTTTTCTACTTTTTAGGCTTACTGGGTGACAAGATTGACTTTTAGGCACTTTCTTATCTTTACAATAACTTTGATGATAGTTTGAGATATTTTTCTTGTATGTAATAACTGTTCAGCTGTCTTGGCCTTAATGTTTCGGACTAAGATTTGATATGGGTATTCCTTTGAGGAAGAGAGGCGGCAGGTGGCAATTTTGGTAGCTGGGGATTCAATTAGCCCCTATGATGTGGCATTTGAGGCTTTTCTAGAGATATTTCTTCATTTGTGGATTAGGCCTTTGATATTCAATTTGTGCCTTGATCCTTTTAAGCTTTGATTAACTTCCTTAATATTTTGTCTTTAATGCTGATATTCTTTAATTACCTGATGCTCACTATGTTTTGTTGTTTGTAGGTGCGCAGAGGGTTTTTTCAGAGAAATTTTTTGAAAAGTCATTGATCATGACTCATCGACCCTCTAAAAACGTGTAATTAGTAATTCAAACCCCTTTAATTTGTATCAAGGGCCATGAGGATCGTCATCCTCGACCTATGTCACTATAATCATCTGTGGGAGGGTTTTAACCTTGAACTTCATTAAACCTTCATAAAAATGAATATAAGTTAATTTAAATCCTGCGAATGTAAGGTTTGACTACATCAGATATGGCGGATGAGCTTTTTGGAACAAGGTATTTGCAGCGGGGATGAGTTTCCATGGTAAAATCATAGAAACAGGGTTTAAAATTTAAAATATGGCGTGAATTGAGGAATGGTGTTTTTGGGAAAACCGGCAGCAGTTTTCGCACAACATTTGGAGGGGGAGGCAGTATTAGCTTTTGGAACGCGATTCTATTCATCGCTTGAAACGTGGAAAATGAAAACCGCCTATATCACACAGAAGTAGCGCACTGTGGAACAGGGAAAAAAATTGCACGATATTGAGTTTAAACCATTGGATGATCATCGGGAGATTGGATGGTGCGGGTGATGCATGATAAGTCCAAAGATGTGTAGAGGATGTATGATGGGACCGATGCATGTGTCAGCACCCTTGTCAGGTAGTGGATGGGTTAAACGAAAAGTCGGGTTCATCGAGTTAAGTCCTGATTTTTTGATCTGATGATCGAGTGGTTGAGATCCAAAGAGGAGACGAGAATGTTGAAAAAAGGAAGAAACCAAGGCAGAGGGTAAGGCGGAGAGCGGGTAGCCCAATGGTCGTTGATATATGTAGATCAACGGTCCAGATTTTTTTGGACCACAACGTCGGGAAATGGAAAAATAGAAAGGGAAAGGGGTTTTTGCATGGGGGTTTGAAACTTGAAGCACCCGATTGCGGGGCTTCGGCCATATGAGAAAAGGGGCTGAAGTTTTATAAGCTCCCAAGGGATTAATAATTTTAGAAGTGCAAAGGGTTGTTTTTAGGCCAAAAATAGAGATTTTAAGGCCAAAAGAGGGTCCCAATAGATGAGAGAAGGATTTTAAAACCAAATGAAAGGG
The DNA here is from genome assembly GCA_034641835.2 of Pinus albicaulis. Lineage (NCBI taxonomy): Eukaryota > Viridiplantae > Streptophyta > Pinopsida > Pinales > Pinaceae > Pinus > Pinus albicaulis. The sequence continues at coordinate 759,613,751 of CM076570.1, read as the reverse complement.
AGATATAAGGTTTAAAGAGGGTTTTGGAAGGGTTAAAACATCAAATGAAGGTTTTATGGATAAAATGGAGAATGAAATGGAGAAGTGTAATGAGGGAAAATGGATTTTCTCAAGCATTCTTTCTCTTAGTAAACAGTAGGTACTTTAGGACTAATAGTGAAACAGTAGTGAAGATTAACTCAAAGGGTAAAGAACATCATAGAACCTCAAAATATGATTGGTTTCCAAAGGGAACTATCTCTTGAAGGTTTATAAGACAAAATTAGCCACCATTGAGTATGACAGAATTTATAGGTGGCTAACAACATGGAAACATTCCTATGGGAGTGACTATGGCTCCAGGAGGCTAAAGTCACATGGATGATGTGTTGTGGGAGAGACTATGGAATTTCCACGAGTTTCTCACGTTTTTGAGCTTATATTTGGTTTATGGTGACTTCATTAATAAAAAAAATTTGGTTTATAGTCGGAAAATTTCATGGGACCTTCAAAAGTTTATCAAATTTGAAAATATAAAAAAATTCTATTGGAGTTAGTGGTTTATTGGGTCAGTGAGTTGAATCCAGATCTAATCTAGCATAAGAACAAGATTTTTGAGCTCAATATTTCTTAGTAATTATTGATTTGATCACTTGAGTTCATCTTTATATTGGAGATAGATCATTGTGATAATGGTTGATTACACTAGTGTGTGATTGAGTGTGTGTATGTGGAGAAGAGTCTGCAAATTTCATGTGTCTCTAATGCAAAATTTATGAAGCAGTTTTTAGTTTTAGCAGGAGATAGCTAAAGTATATTTCAACCATCATTTTTATGTAGTGAGTGGAGTGTTTAAGTGTGAATTTTTGTAGAGAGTTTGAGGAGATTGTGTTGGAACTTTGTGGATATTTTCGTATGGAGTTTTGATGGAAGGTAGAGCTAAAAATTTATTTTTTCTTTGATTCTATGTTCCTACAGTGCTCATGTTGAGCAAGTTTTCAGACTCCAATCTAAAAATATATGAAACGAGGCTCACATGGAGGTAGTGAATACATGGAGGCTTTGAGTATACAGTGAGTTGGAGGATTTAGTAGATGGAAGAGTTTTCTCCATCCAATGGTGGTTGGATAACTCGGAAGAATATGAGCAAGGCTCATTGGTCATGGTTGTGACTAACATATCATAGTCTATAGAGTCGAATGCTTAGTTTAGGAGTAACTGAGTGAGGATCATTGAACATGGTGGTCTTTAGGGGATGATAATTCGTAGATCCGAGAGAGAAACAATTTCTTGTTTGACAGTGTCAGAATACTCTGAAAGAAGTAAAGTCTTCAAGTCTCATAGGAGTGAGCTAATCCATGTATAACTTTCTTGACTATTAATGAGTAGTGCAGTAGGATCAGGGTGGTTTTTTTCCAGGGATGATTTTTCCACCATAAAATCTTGATTCCATGTGTTTTTTATTTCTTTTTTTCATGTTTATTGTTGATTCTTTGATCTATGTTTTTGTGTTTCAGTTCATGCATGGTAAAAATATTAATAATAGGAAAAAAGTTTTAAAGTGCCTCACTACTTATTCACCTCCCTGCTCAGTTGTGATCTACTTTCCAAAAATTGGTTTAAAATCAGGGGTCTTGATTGTAGTTTGATTGCTGGAGATTGTATCTTTGATATTTTGGTAGAATTTTGAAAAATCTACTGAAACGAATCAACAAGGTACTCCAGTACTTCACGAAGGTAAATTTTCAACTTGGAGAGTAAAATTGGATTTGTATATTTTTTTCTATTGATGAAAATATTTTGCTATCAGTTGAATAAGGTGTTAAATATAAATCTAATGATTTAGCTAGAAAGATAATTTTGAATATTATTTCAAAATATGATAGCTAATTTGTGAAGAATTGTTACACTTCCAAAGTGAAGTTGGAAAAGTTGTAGAATTTGTACCTTAGAGGAAAAATGCATTTTTTAGAAGTGGAGAAAAATGCAAAGGATTCTACCTTTATTACAGTAACTGTTGAGTCTCAAATCTGCATATTTCCTATACACCTTTCTAGACCTTTTTCATTCACCTGGACCTTCTAAGTCATCAATATCATTGCATATTAATTGTAAAAGAGAATTAAAAATGGTTTTTAACTATGTTTTGTGTCTGCTGTTTGAATTATATTTTTGCTCATTTAGGTACGGAATCTTGTCACTTTCCGCAGCTGCTGCAACTTTCCGCAGCCATTTTTTTAAAGTATATATTGCAGGTGTCTTCAGGAAAATCGAGCCACATGGGCAAGTTAGAAATGACATGGACATGGATCGTGTCCTATTGGCTCAGTCGAATTCACCTAAGAAGGTTGTGGTCAAAGGTATCCAAGTGGTGGTCAACCGTAGAGTCCCACGGTGACAGAACTCTGTTTCTCATCACGTGGAGATTTGCATGGCCGTTTCTAGATCACGGGAGACACATCAACACCTATAAACGGATCCATAAGCCGAATCCAACAGCCACTCTCCATATATTTAATCCTCACGGCGGCCATAATGCTAGATCTCTAGACGTGGTGGTTCACGTGTCTTCCATCAGCGCAGACTTTAGGGAACTAGTTATATCACCCTCTGTTATAAATAATGCATTCTCATACGCATAATAGTTAGTTCTTGTAATGTAATTCTGCTGTAAAGAAAGCCACTGTGCCGTAAAACTTTTTCCATTGTTATGACTGCATTTTAAATATATGAGAAGACTTTGTTTATCAGCGTAATTCGTGGTTAATAGTTGTTGTCCGAGGTTTGTGCAGAGGGCCCCTGCACACGCTGAGGTTTTGTGTATTACTGTATAGTTTCATGCTTCATTTCTTTAAGTTCATTGTGCCATAGTCATTCACATGTATATATATTACATCTTTCATGGTATTTACGTTTCATCTTTGTCCATAATCTTTCATGCTTTACATTTTACTTATGTCCATAATATTTTATGTTTTATATTGTTGTTAACTGATCAGTGGTTTGTTCCAGATTACAATAAGCATCCCGGGCATTTTCACATCATTTTATAATGACTAATGACATGGAATCAATATTGTCCTTCTGCGGATTTCTTTTTCTTAGTTTTTAATTCCAGCACTGTTTTGTTTATTTCAGTCTTGCACATTTGCTTTAGTAGTTAGATTAGATATTAAATTGCTCATGTCATTTTCAGTTACCTCTGAAAGCCATAGCGAGACTAATGGTGAGGGATTGAAGTATGAGTGTGTAGTTTGATATTAGTTTACTTTTCTGCAAGTTAGATATTAAATTGTTCATGTCATTTTCAGTTACCTCTGAAATCCATAGTGAGACTAATGGTGAGGGATTGAAGTATGAGTGTATAGTTTGATATTAGTTTACTTTTCTACAAGTTAGATATTAAATTTCTCATGTCATTATTAGTTACCTCTGAAATCCATAGCGAGACTAATGGTCAGGGATTGAAGTATGAGTGTGTGATTTGATATTAGTTTATTTTTTTTCAAATTAGATATCAGATTGCTCAAGTTGTTTATGATTACCTCCGAAAGCCATAGCGAGACTAATGGTGAGGGGTCAAAATATGAGTTGATGTAATTTGATTTTAGTTTCACTTTACTTGCAATCTTTTCTTTGAGTACAGTTTCTTTTGTGTTTAGACAGCAGCAAGGGTAATGGTTTTCATGATCAATAGTTCACTGTTTGTTTAACTAGAATAGTGGCACATTTTCATTTCCTTTTAGGAACTAATTTTCTCATTGTATGTTCCAAAATCCTTTTGAAGTTTGAAGTTTGGTAAATCATTATAAAGGACATCATTGCCTTGAACAATCATAACCATACTTGTCTTTTAGAATTTCCATTAGGAAACCAACCAAGATAAAAAGAAAAAAACCAAAAACGACAAAAATTAAGAGATAGGTTATCTTGCACATATAGTGCGCCACACTTTGTCAGCTTACGAATCTCGGATTGACAAATTAATGTAGCAATTTAGGACACACTAAATTGACCAAACATTTTGGCGCCGTTGTCAGGGAAGTGTAACTAGGTAGCCAATTTCCTAAAAAAAAAACAATAAAAACAAGGGAAAACTTGATAACTTCTTGAAGTATGCTCTCCTCTTGCACCTAATGTGATCTGGAGGATCAGAAAAGAGAGTTATTGGTTCAATAATTTCTTAAGTATGCTCTCTTCTTGCACCTAGTGTGACCTGGAAGATCAGAAAGAGAATTATTAGCCCAACTTAAAAAAATAATAAAAATGACATGCATAGAGCAAGAGATTCTAGGGGAAGGTTTATAACTAGAGCTAAGAGTTCGATTTTCACAACTCCATCTTCTTCAAGGCATAAAAAAGATTCACCACCATCTACCCCTAGCCTTAAGATTCTTGGAATTCAAGGAGCAGTTGAATTAGAGGATTCTCCTATACCACCTACTAAATCTCATTTAGAAAAGGATCCTTTCTTTACTTCTACAGGAGAGTATATTGTAATCAAAGAAGTAGAATCACCCGAAGAAGAAAAGGAAGAGACTCCCTCTCATCCTCCCTTGATAGAAGAACCAGAGGACTTTGAGGACTCTAAAGAAACTATCATGGCAGAGGAAATAATAGATGGATTTGGAGGTAGAGGTAGAGGTAGAGGAGGAGGAAACAATGGAGACAACAATGGTGAAGGTAATAATGGAAGAAATAGGGAAGGAGATAACCTGTTTGGATTCCCTATAGTTGATTTGGAAACTCATACAACAATGAAAAACATCTCACCATCTGTCCTCCCTAACTTTTATGGATTGCGAAGTGAGGATCCTGAAACATTTCTGTTTGAGTTTAGAGTCGTGTGCCGAACCTATGACTATATGGAAGACTCTCAAAAACTCAAACTCTTTCCTTCAACATTGAAGGGAGACGCTTTGAAATGGTTCATGGGATTAGCCACCCAATCTATTAGGACTTGGAATGACATGAAACAAACATTTTTGGATAGATACTTGGACTATTGTATGCCCACCACTCACAAGGATGAGGTATTCAAAATGGTGCAAAAAGAAGATGAAAATCTAGAGGATTTACTTGAAAGATTTCAATACAACTTAAAAAGAGCAAAGATGAGCAATTTAGATGAAGAAAATTTGAAAGCCCTCATATTAAAAGCCATTAGAGATGAATGGATAGATATTTTAAACATGATGGGGAAAGGAGACATTTCTCAACTTCCACTTCGTGACATAACAAAATTATGTGTCCATCTCTCAAGAGGAAAATATAAAACAGGAAAAGGGCCTAGGGATCCTTCTCTTATCAGGGCTAACAAATCTGCAACTGGATCAGTAAGTAGGGCAGAGATTGGAAATATGCTTGATGAATTCAAAACTGATATCTTAGGGAGCCTTAGTGAACAACTAGACACCCTTAAGATCCAAAACAAGCAGAAAGCAGAAACAGATGCTCTAGCCATCTTTTGTCTGAAATGTAGGAAGAAACATGCTTTAAGGGAATGTCCCTTGGATGCAAAAGTTGTAGAAACATGTACGATTTTCTCAGAGAACCATGAGACCAAGGATTGTCCTTCAATTCCTAGACTCAAAGCTGTCTTTCAAGAAGACCCAAATTCAGTAGAATCTCTTTGTTTTGTTGCAAGAAGACCTTGGCAGGGACAAAAAACTCAAGGGTTTAACAACCCTATGAATCTTCAAACCCCACCAAATTGGAATCCTTGGCAACAACCTTGGCCCCAACATCAAAATCCATATCAACCATGGGTACAAGGGATGCAAAATCCTTATGGGAGATTTGCTCAATTTTATCAATATCCTCCATCTTTTCAAAACCAACAAGCTCCACAACTTCCAAACCCAAATCCACAACTTTCATTGCCATTTCCACAACAACAACCTTCTCAGCAGAATCCAAATCCTCAACTCATGCTTCCATACCAACAAAAGACAAATCAACTTCCAGCTCAGCCATTTCCAAATCCTAACAATAAAAATCCTCAGAATACTTACATGATAGAAGGACAACAATTTCCTACCTATATGATTGTTCCTCTCAATGATGTACAACTTAGATCTGGTAGAGTTTTAGAAAAACCTTCTATAGATGTCCAAGAGCAAGATACCTCTGAGGAGGACTCTCTTAAAGCCAATAAGGGTTCTGAGGAAACATCTCTTCAAAATTCAAACATTCAAAAAGAGAAAGAAAAGTTAACACCCACAACTCCTATAGTTGAGCAACCTGCATCTTCATCCACACCTCCTTTTCCTGAAAGAATACAAATTGATAAAGGGGTGGAAAAACAAATCTTGTTGCCTAACTATGATTTTCTAGATGAATTAAAGAATGTTTGTATCAAGATTCCCTTGCTACAAGCCATTCGAGAGATTCCTATTCTAGAAAAAACAATAAAGGAGTTAAGTCTTAAAAGACCAGGAAGGAAACTAAAAGACACAAGAAGAATCCACCTGGTAGGAAAAATTGTGGATATTATGATGGGAAAAATTACCATGCAGAAGTATGTAGATCCAGGAAGTCCAATTGTCAAGACACATATAAATGGGATAGAAATTCCAAACACATTGATTGACTTAGGGGCTGCTATCAACATTATGAGTAGAGAGACTATGGACCAGCCAAAACTTCCTAACCTTCTTTTTACACCTACTTTACTGCAACTTGCAGATCGATCAATTATTAAACCAGATGGTGTATTAGAAGATATTTCAGTTTCCTTAGATTCTTGGGAATATCCAGTAGATTTTATGATTTTGACTCCCAAGAGTAATCTAGGAGGGCACCCACTTATTTTAGGAAGACCTTGGCTAGCCACAGCTGATGCTTTTATTAGTTGTAGATCTGGGGACATGTACATTTCTAATGGTAATTCGATAAAGAAATTCAATTTGTATCCTCTAGCAAGAGCAATCACAGAAGTAGGAGACAATGAATGGGCTGATGATGAGGACACTATACAACCTGTCTTGACCATTTCTGAAATCAGTGAGGATAGTCAAATTCTGAACACATTAGAAAATTTTGAGACATCTTCAGAATATGACCCCACACAATTTCAGTTGGAATCTGACATAGAATATTTATCATCAAGACAAATGTCTCTTTACTCTATGGAAGAGTTTGGTAGTTCTACCATTGAGATTTTTCCAAGAAAAACATTGAATATCAACAAACATTTGAAAAAGTCACAACAAGAAGAACTAACCAAAATCTTGCAAAAACATTCTACTGCATTTGCATGGGAGTATACTGACATGAAAGGTATTGATCCTAAGACCTGCATTCATCATATCTATATTGAGGAAAACAGAAGACCAATCAGACAACCTCAAAGAAGGATGAATCCAAATCTTAGGGATATAGTGAAAGAAGAGCTCCAAAAATTACTCAATGTAAACTTCATTTATCCAATTTCAGATAGCCGATGGGTTTCTCCTTTGGTTATAGTACCTAAAAAGAATGGTAAATGGAGGGTATGCATTGATTACAGGGAATTGAACAAAGAAACTTTGAAGGATCACTTTCCTTTGCCTTTTATCGATCATGTATTGGATATATTAGCAGGTAAAAAGTACTTTTCATTTTTGGATGGTTTTAGTGGCTATAATCAAATTCAGGTAGCACCTGAAGATCAAGATAAGACCACATTCACCTATCCATGGGGAACTTTTGCCTATCGAGTACTTCCTTTTCGGTTATGTAATGCACCCGCAACATTCCAAAGAGCAGTACTAGGAATTTTTTCTGATCTAATCCTTGATTGTGTAGAGGTTTATATGGATGATTTTACAGTTTATGGTAATTCATTTGAAGAGGCATTAGAAAATTTGGAAAAATTCCTTATAAGATGTAAAGAAACAAACCTTTCATTAAGCCATGAAAAATTCTTTATGATGTTTACTGAAAATATTGTTTTGGGGCATCATATTTCAGGAGATGGGATTAAGGTTGATAGATCAAAATTTTAAGTCATCTCCAAGTTTCCTATTCCAAATTATCAAAGAGATGTTAGAAGTTTTCTAGGATTTACTGGTTACTATAGAAGATTTATAGAAAACTTCACTAAAATAGCATCTCCACTCTTCAAATTGCTTACAAAAGACTGTGAATTTAAATGGGATCCTGATTGTCAATCAGCCTTTGAAACTTTGAAAACAATAATATCTGAAGCACCTATCTTGAGAGGACCAAATTGGAAACTTCCTTTCCATAGTTCTACAGATGCTTCAGATACAGCTCTAGGAGTTGTTTTGGGTCAAAAATATTTAGTCCCTTATGCCATTTACTATACCAATAAAAATTTGACTCCCACAAAGTTGAACTATACTGTGACTGAAAAAGAGTTTTTAGCTGTTGTTCATGAAATCAATTAGTTTAGACATTATATAACAGGCTATGAAACTTTTATTCATACTGATCATTCTGCAATTAGATATCTAATGAACAAACTTGTTACTAATGGCAGAGTGACAAGATGGCTCTTACTTTTGCAAGAATTCAATATTACTGTGTTGGATAGACCAGGAAAACAAAATACAGTAGCTGATTTCTTGTCTAGGATTCAGAATTTTAAAGAAGATTCTCTTGTAGAGGATAAGTTTCCTGATGAATACTTGTTTACAGTAACTATTAAGACTCCTTGGTATGCAGATATTGCTAACTATTTGGTTACAAGGAAACTGCCTCCACATTTATTTCCAAGTGAAAAAAGAAAAATTATTCAGGAGAGTTCAAAATATTCATGGATTTCTAACGAATTGTTTAAAACAGGGCCAGATCTTGTGATCAGAAGATGTGTCAGGGAAGATGAAATGCCTGATATCCTTAAGGCATGCCATGATGAACCATGCGGCGGACACTTTGCAGACAAAAGGAAAGCCTATAAAGTCCTCTCTTTAGGATATTATTGGCCTTCCCTCTTCAAAGATGCAAAACAATATGTCAAAAGGTGTGACAGCTGCCAAAGAGTAGGGAAACCTACCCTTTCAAATGAAATGCCATTGCAAACACAGGTACTCATCGAACCCTTTGAAAAATGGGCTTTAGATTTCATAGGACCTATTAATCCACCATCTAAGCAAAAGAAGTATATACTGGTTTGTACTGATTATGTTACTAAATGGGTAGAAGCTAAAGCATTAGTGTCTGCTACTGAAAATTCAGTTGTTAATTTTCTTTATGAGGATATTTTTACTCGCTTTGGTGTTCCAAGAGAAATTGTGACAGATCAGGGAAGCCAATTCACATCCAACCTGGTGGAGAAGCTGATGGAAGAATACAAAATCAAGCACAGAAGATCTACTCCTTACTATCCGCAAGCAAATGGTCAAGTGGAGTCTACAAACAAAGTTCTCGAAAGTATCATCACCAAAACTGTTCATCTACACAGAAGAGATTGGGCAGAAAGGCTTCCTGAAGCCTTGTGGGCCTACAAAACTACATGGAGAAATACAACAAGACATTCTCCCTATGAACTTGTTTATGGGAAAGAAGTCCTGCTCCCCATTGAGTTTCAAGTCAAAACCTTCAAGATGGCAGTTCAGTTGGGGATGGATCTATCAGAAGCCCAAAAGCATAGAATGGAGCAGTTGAATGAGCTAGATGAGATCAGACAAGAGGTAATTCTAAGAACTGATCTAGTTCAATATCAAAGAGCTAAATGGTATGACAAATACATCAAAGAGAAGAAGTTTCAAGAAGGAGATTGGGCATTGCTATTTGATTCCAAGTTTAAAGATTTTAAAGGAAAATTTCAGACTCATTGGCTTGGGCCATATGAGATTGACAAGATCTTTAACAATGGAGTGGTAAGAATCAAGACCATTGATGAATTTCAAACTCCTCTTATTGTGAATGGCCACAGATTAAAAGTCTATCATAAGCCACTCTCAAAAGAGGAATTTTTCAAAATGTTTCAAGAAAATTCTGCAATCAGGCTGGTACAGAAGAATTCTTCTTCTCCACCAGCCTAGCTTTTGTTCTTTTCAGTTAAAAAAAAAAAAAAAAAAAATTGTATAAGCCTGAAAACCAATCACTGATTGGCAGTCTTATACAGAAAATATTGGGTGAAAATCAGAAACACCTGACACCCTATATTTTCCAAAAAAAAATCTCTCTTTCATTTCACAAGTTTTGTGACCACCCACTCCATTCCATTCCACTTCATTTCACTCCACTTCATTCCATTTCACTTCATTTCATCTATTTCATTTCATTTCACCAATAAAATTTTCTTTCATGACCATTTTCATTCAGTCAGTTATCATCCATCTATTTCCATTCACCCAAATAATAGTTGTGTCAGTTTCCGCAGCTGACACCTGTTTCCGCAGCTGACACCAGTTTCCGCAGCTGACACCAGTTTCCGCAGTCGGAAGCAGATTCTGCAGCTACCACTCTGTTTTTCAAAAAAAATGTACAGCCAGATGTTAGTTCAACAATCATGAAATCAAATGCAGGTATGAAGACATATTATGAAGACATGGGGCATTCAAAGATATCAATGAGGAGCAACTAATTGAAGACCAATGAAAAATGGAAAGAATTCCAAGGTATGAGTAAAAATTTATTTCAAATGGCATTTAAGCACATTTTTACATAGTTATAAACCATAGCTCCATTATATGCAATGATTGTGTTGAAAAAATCCGTAACCATTCCATGATCTCTATATGATCCTCCCACAATCCTTGCATTCATTTTCAAACGGTCCCATAATCAAGCCTCCGATCTTCACTCATACTCCGATACTCCACCTGTGATGATGAAACGTGGTTGATTTGACTACAGCTTCTTTCAGCCGCATAAAATCTGTAGCCGTTTCATAAACGTGCTTACATTTACTCTGTAGCCACCCAATTTTAAATACTTCCAGATGCGTTATACTCCTCCTACTGTTCTATTGATCTCACAGCTACATTTCCACTGTGCTCACGTAACCCTTCTCTGTTCCGCTTCACCCCATTTTTTTCTCTGTTACGCTACATTTCGTATACCTATTCTCTGATATCCGCCTATAGTCACTGGTCTCATCCATAAATCGTGCTCATTTCCACTCATTCAGTCGTCTTACCTCCGTTAAACCCTCCTCACGCAGACAAGTTTTAAAGAGCAGAAAGAAGGATGGGTCAGTTGTTGAGAACAGAACCAGAAGGACCTAAATTCATGGAAAGATATCCGCAAGTCAGATATATATTGAAAAAGGCAAAGTGGCTTCGGTTTATTCAAAAGTTTAGAGGCTACCATAAAGAGGTGAAAAAAGCTTTTGCAAGGTCTTTCAATGGTCTGGAGGTAGAAATTGGGGACCTCAAATTTACGGTGAATGAGGCATCCATAGCAGCTGCTACAGAACTTCCTCAAGAAGGTGAACGCTGGTTCAAGAACAAAAGCATTAGTGATGAAGCCTGGAGAATGATCCTACGTAACCCAGGTATGGATGTAACTATTTTTAAAAAGGGAATTCCTGTTCATGCTTTGAAAGAAGAGTGGGCCAGTTTACTATTAGTTATTCAAAAATTTATCACCTGTGAGGGCCGTTTTGGGTCAATGTACATGCATCATACCCGACTGTTGATGAATTTCCTAGACAACCAGGCCCTCAATCTGCCATACTTTTTATTAAACAGTTTGAAGAAGATGTCTGTGACCGTCCAGAAGCATCTAGGGGACGTAGAACCAGATTTGTATCACCATGGTCTTGTGAAAATTTTGATTGAAAAACAGTTAAAAGAGAAAAAGGACACATGGGAACAATTTTTGATTAGAAATTTCTTTGAAGAACCCCAAGAAATTCCTGAAGGCAGTACATCAAGAAGGAGTAGGAGAAAGAGAAAAAATGATGAAACTCAAAGTACTCCTACTAACACAGTTGAAAGAATTAGTAGAGAGGAAAAATTGTTTAAAAGGAAGAAGGAAAAGATTGAAGAGAGAAAAAGCATTGAGGCTATGAATCAAACCCCTTCTTCAGAAGAAGATCATCAAGTGTTATCTTAGAGACTAGTTCACCTTCAGGAAGAGTCATCTATGGCCAAAAAGAGGGGAAAATAAAAACAAAAAGGAAAAGACAGTAGTCCACAGTATGTAAGAAGAAGCAGCAGGCTTAAAGGGAAGTTGAGAAAAACACAAACAAAAGGACCCCATTTTATTGATTTGGGAGAAGAAACACCTGAGCAAACCCCAGCTGGCCATAGTCCATCTCATTCTCAGTCATACATTGAACATATTCCATCTCATTCTCAGCCAAATGTTGAACATAGTCCACCGCATTCTCAGTCAAATGTTGACATGAGTCCTTTTCAGCCAGATTTTGAAGTTAATTCTCCTCCACGGCATTTTGGGGACAGCCCAATGAAAACGACACCCGAGATAGACCCAAAGCAGCAAGAAGTATATGATTATATATAATCTTTAGAAAGAGCAGCCACGGGTCCTAGCACTTCATCCACTCAGCCTCACACAGCAAAAGAAGATCTAGTCCAATCATTGAAACAAGAAGTCTTTGAGTTGGAGGTTTTAAATAGACACATTAAAAATGAAAATGAGGCATTAAAGGAACAAAGAAAATTGGACAAGATAATTCATGACAATACCATGCTACATCTGGGACTGTGGCAGAAAAAGAACAGGAAATTGAAGAAGAAATGCCAGAAGTTAAGTAGAGCACTGATTAATATCAAATTCAGATTCTTGATGAAAAAGCCCAGGATGTTAGCAGCACCAAGGAAGAGGAGAAGAGGACTGGATGTACTGGCGGAGGTGTCAAGGCATATGAATTGAAGAAGGATTATCAAAATTTTGGTTGCATGAGGACATGCAACACCTTCACAGTGGGGGTATGTTGAGTCTCAAATCTGCATCTTTCCTATACACCTTTCTAGACCTTTTTCATTCACCTGGACCTTCTAAGTCATCAATATCATTGCATATTAATTGTAAAAGAGCATTTAAAATGGTTTTTAACTATGTTTTGTGTCTGCTGTTTGAATTAGATTTTTTCTCATTTAGCTACGGAATCTTGTCACTTTCCGCAGCTACTGCAACTTTCCGCAGCCATTTTGTTAAAGTCTATATTACAGGTGTCTTCAGGCAAATCGAGCCATATGGGCAAGTTAGAAATGACATGGACATGGATCGTGTCCTATTGGCTCAGTCGAATTCACCTAAGAAGGCTGTGGTCAAAGGTAGCAAAGTGGTGGTCAACCGTAGAGTCCCACGGTGACAGAACTCTGTTTCTCATCACGTGGAGATTTGCGTGGCCGTTTCTAGATCACGGGAGACACATCAACACCTGTAAATGGCTCCATAAGCCGAATCCAATAGCCACTCTCCATAGATTTAATCCTCACGGTGGCCATAATGCTAGATCTCTGGACGTGGTGGTTCACGTGTCTTCCATCAGCGCAGAATTTAGGGAATTAGTTATATCACCCTCTGTTATAAATAATGTGTTCTCATACACATAATAGTTAGTTCTTGTAATGTAATTCTGTTGTAAAGAAAGCCACTGTGCCGTAACACTTTTCCCATTGTTATGACTGCATTTTAAATATATGAGAAGACTCTATTTATCAGCGTAATTCGTGGTTGATAGCTGTTGTCTGAGGTTTGTGCAGAGGGCCCCTGCACACGATGAGGTTTTGTGTATTACTGTATAGTTTCATGCTTGATTTCTTTAAGTTCATTGTGCCATAGTCATTCACATGTATATATATTACATCTTTCATGGTATTTACGTTTCATCTTTGTCCATAATCTTTCATGCTTTACATTTTACTTCTGTCCATAATCTTTTATGTTTTATATTGTTGTTAACTAATCAGTGTTTTGTTCTAGATTACAATAGGCAGCCCAGGCATTTGCACATCATTTTATAATGACTAATGACATGGAATCAATATTGTCCTTCTGCTGATTTCTTTTTCTTAGTTTTTAATTCCAGCACTGTTTTGTTTATTTCAGTCTTGCACATTTTCTTTAGTAGTTAGATTAGATATTAAATTGCTCATGTCATTTTCAGTTACCTCCGAAAGCCATAGCGAGACTAATGGTGAGGGATTGAAGTATGAGTGTGTAGTTTGATATTAGTTTACTTTTCTTCAAGTTAGATATTAAATTGTTCATGTCATTTTCAGTTACCTCCGAAAGCCATAGCGAGACTAATGGTGAGGGATTGAAGTATGAGTGTATAGTTTGATATTAGTTTACTTTTCTGCAAATTAGATATTAAATTGCTCATGTCATTATCAGTTACCTCCGAAAGCCATAGCGAGACTAATGGTGAGGGATTGAAGTATGAGTGTGTAATTTGATATTAGTTTATTTTTCTGCAAATTAGATATCAGATTTCTCAAGTTGTTTATGATTACCTCCGAAATCCATAACGAGACTAATGGTAAGGGGTCAGAATATGAGTTGATGTAATTTGATTTTAGTTTTACTTTACTTGCAATCTTTTCTTTGAGTACAGTTTCTTTTGTGTTTAGATAGCAGCAAGGGTAATGGTTTTCATGATCAATAGTTCACTGTTTGTTTAACTAGAATAGTGGCACATTTTCATTTCCTTTTAGGAACTAATTTTCTCATTGTATGTTCCAAAATCCTTTTGAAGTTTGAAGTTTGGTAAATAATTATAAAGGACATCATTGCCTTGAACAATCATAACCATACTTGTCTTTTAGAATTTCCATTAGGAAACCAACCAAGATAAAAAGAAAAAAACCAAAAACGACAAAAAGTAAGAGATAGGTTATCTTGCACATATAGTGCGCCACACTTCGTCAGCTTACGAATCTCGGATTGACAAATTAATGTAGCAATTTAGGACACACTAAATTGACCAAACAGTAACAAATCAATCCTCCTCATAAGATGAAGATGAAGACATGAGTGACAAAAGTAAGAGATTGAGAATAAAAAATAAAGCACAATAAAAGATAATGGCACTAGAAGTGTAGATTCAAAGGATCAGGGCTAAAAATAGAGATGAATGGATGTTGCTGCAAATTTGTGATGAAAAGAAGTGTGCATTCAAGGAAGAAATTTCAGATCTAAAATTTCATTTTCAAGAAAGAATGAAGATTGAGATTTTTTGGACATGGGACCCCTCAATGAAAGAATTTAGAAAAGACTCTGCAAATCAAGGAGTGGAGCGCGCAACACAGAGTGCATTTTGAGTCTTAGGGAATTTGGGGTGGGTCAAAGCCCCTTATTATGTAATGGGATGGGATTATTTTGTGAACGTTGAACTCCACCCATGGTTTTCAGACCATGGTATTGTAAATTAAAAATCTATATAAGGAGTCTAGATATAAGTCACAAGACAAGAAAATAATAGAATTAATGAGATGCATTTGGATGTAAGAGTTTTTTGAGTCGGAGTTTGTGGTTTTGGTTTAGAGGAAAGGCTCATGCACATGAGTGTGCAAATACCTTAGGAAGTATGCAACTGAGTGTGCAGGATGAAAGTGAATGTATGAGAAATTTTTGAGCATTAATGAAAGACATGTTGAGATATATTTGTGCTTTTGTTGATGTATTTTAATTTACTTGATGTTTATGGATATCTCTTCTACTTAAGGGTTATGATCTGTAATTGCATAACATAGTTTTTTTTATGGTTATTTTCCTTGTTTTATGCATTATTATGTAAGATCGCGCAGTATTCTAGAATGTTCAACAGATGTGTTGAATAATGCTTGTATAGCTAATAGATATATTCTTTGAAGCTCTGCTAAGGAAGAAAATCCCTAAAGCCATAATCCATTATCCCTCTCGATGAAAAAACCTATTTCTAACATTCCCCTATATTGCCTCGGGTGAGACTTCAGTCTGTGCAAGCATATCATTGCCGAAAGGGCCAGTAATCATGGGTTTTATTGGTTCGCGCAACCACATTTGAACTTGGGCCTAAGCCCCATCAAGCCAACAAATGGTTCTATTACCAAGACTAAGATATGACTAAGGGATAGTTGGATGTGGCATCTGTCTAAGAAATATATTGAATATTGGGTAGCGTTCTCACTCCCCCAAACTTCCCAAGTCTGAGAGTGGATTTGAAGGAAGGTAACCATATACCAACCTTTAGGTTAGGTAGCTACCCCTACCAGGACCAAAGAGGGATCTCTCAATGTCACTTTTCAGTCAATGAAATGACTGAATATATAATTATCTTAGGCTAGATATATAAGCTCAATAAATAGGATTTTTGTTTGGTGTTTCTGCGTTAGATAGGAATGACAATAAGGAGACTAGGTCTAAGGTTTTAGGTCAAATTTCAAGGTCAAGTTGCAGAGAATATGGATGACGCCAAGTAGGTAGCTTGAAAGCATGCGTATTTTTTCATTGTATATAGGATGAGATGATGGAAAATCTGAATTAGCACTAAGGTGAATTCATTCATTTAGAAGAACATAAACATATAATGTAAATCTTGTTAAAACAGAGCATGAAAAGGAATTTTTTTTTCTTATAAAGTGACAATATAAAAACATCGAAGAATTTTTATGAAAGAGGAAATCATATCATTCAACATGATAATATAAAAATACAGAGAAAGAACAAATTCTCCAAGGCATACCACAGGATTCTCAACACAATTTCTGCAACATTGTCTTTTATTTCATTCCAAAAGTCTTGTAAAATAGATCCACTGCAAAAAACATCTAAACACCCAAGGAAAGACTAAAGAGATTCTACTTATATAAAATATGCACAATGACACCTCATAGGGTCGAAATCCCATCCACAATGCATCATAAATACATGAGATGAGTCACTTCCTAGAATCTAGGGAGGTTAGAAAGCATTCCCTCAAATTCATCTATAGACTAGGAGTGTGTGTCCCCCACATTAAATTACTTGCTTCCTCATGACAAGAGGCAAAAACCAACTCAATTACTCCAATTCCAGCTCAAAGGACAACAAAACCTCGAAATTCTGACTTTTTTTGGGCTTGACAAGTGTCCTGAGGAATATTATTTAGATGTGTAGCACTTTTTGACAAATGCGTAACACATTTTTAAGGATGTGTAACACTTTTTTATAGCTTATTTTGAGGGAATTTTAGGACTCCAAATACAAATATTAAAGACAGGTCAGCTAGCCCTATGTGTCTAGTTTCCAAAACATCTTTCATTTTGAAAAATGACCCATTAAAAGGCCTCCAAAAGTTGATTCTCCCAAGGTTACTCTAGATGCATAACAGACTGTCAAAAATAGTGGCAAAAGCATTGAAAACTAGTGGTTTTTTGGATTTTTCTTCCAAACTAGATCTTGTCATGTAGCAAGAGTTCCTGATCTATGAATTACTCATCAAAATTCATCCAACCATGTAATTCATTCATCATTTAGATGTCATAGTAACAAGTGTAACAACTTGGCGCTACGCATATGTCAAGGCTGAATTTCCAGTTTAGTGCAAAAATCACTAAAAATACAAAAAGTACCCAAAATTGTTTGAAATTTATTCTACAAGACCTATAGAGGGTGGGCTAAATAGCCATAGATCCCTCAGTAAGGAGGTATAAGTTGTCTTTCTCTTTAGGCTTTATTTGAGCCTCTTTAAATGATTTGTCCTCAACATGTTCTATCATGTCAACATCTAGGGGCATCTGTTCATCATGTTGGTGAAATGGTGATTCAACCTGATGCATGAGTGGCTACTTCTCTATTTCTCTTTGCTCAACTAGAGTATCAATTTTAGATACACTTTTGATGGATTTGGGAGCAAAGACCCATCTCTTTCCCTTCTCATAGGTGTGAGTGAACTCAACAACCCTAAGAGACTTTGAAATTTGAGTTTTCATGCTGGAAGAGCCAACCTCCATTGGTTGTGTTGATACTGATGGCGATGGTGTGTTATGCATGACAAAAGGACTAGTGGTGGGTGTTGTTGCTACTTTCTTCATGAAGGTTTCCCAAGTCACGTTGATAGCTGAGAGATGATGAAAAACAATGAGTTTGACTAGACCATGGTGGAAAATACTTGGGTGATGATCTTTGTTTCTACTCTAAACCTTCTCAGTCATTCTAAGAAAATTTTTGTACAAGTAATGTGGAAATTCAAGTGGTTTAGTAGAGGTAAAATTCATTAATAATATGATATGGTACTTGTACAACCTGGGTAATCTCCCTTCACATGTGAAATATTTCATAATTAACCTCATAAAAGGAGCATATCTGTTAAGGAGGTGTATGAAAGGGAGGATGTACTGAGGGTTCTCTTTAGAATGAGGTTTTAAAAATAGTTTGTAATCTTCAAGGTATATATCCATTCCCTTAAACCAGTTTTGTCGATGACTAGGTATACTTGTTGCTGAAGAAATCACATATGCTGATAAGTTGAAATTTACACCTACAATGATGGCCTTTCCCATACTGAAACTAGTGGAAAATAAGGTTTTCAATTGGATATGAAAGCCTTCTTCCATGATTTTCCCACACAATTTGAAGCATCCACTCCTCTCAAAGCATTATTTGGAAAAAGGTGAGGCATTGACTTCTTGCAAGGTGGAGGGTTCAAATCTGATGTGGCACCCTCCTTTGTGGATTTTCTTCTCACTCTCCATAATATCTATAATAAAGATAAACCCTATGTGTTTATGATGTAGTGGGTATGTGCAATGAATCTGAAAAAATAGAGGATAGGGTTACTATAGGTTTGGAGGATGAGATGAAGGGTAATGAAGCCAAGATAAATTCCAAAAACATTTCAGGATGTAGGGTTGTTGTTAAATTTAGATTATATGTGAAATTTGGTGAAGTGGGTATGATGAAGGTGGCTAAATTAGGAAAACATGGGAATTTTTTGTTTTTCCAATGGAAAAGTAGTAAGAAATTAGGGTTTTGTAGAAATGATGCTTAGGGAGGGTGTGGGTGTCCACTTACTGATGTAGAAGCTGTAGAAACTAATGGAAATGATCGTGGAGCTTGGATGAATGTTTTGGGAGAAAAATAAAAAAAACGCAGCACACTGACAGATGCATAACAAGGGTTTCCAGATGTGTAACAAAGCCTCCAGATGAGCCATGCATCATGATGAGAGTGGAGGGGAGCACATGGGAAGGAGAGTGTTAAAATGAGTTGGTTTGGCTAATTTCCAATGTGGGGGGGGGGTAGGAGTGGTAAGAGGTTTGCGAGGAGGGGGGGTGTAAGAGTGGTAAGAGGTTTTTGAGGGGGGGGGGGGGGGGGGAGTGAAAAACGATGAGGACTTGACACTTTGATGTAGGACCAGCGGGGAGGAAATCACTTTTTCAACCCCCACCCCCCCTCCCCACGCCGATAAAGGTAGGATGAATAGGGGGTGTGAAAATGGTTGTGGGTTGTTGATTTGGTGGAGTGATTGATTGGGCAGTTGGGTGGTGCACGAGAATTAACCACCGGCAACAAAATTATTTTGTCATTTTTTACCCTTATGACATGAGCAGAAAACTTTGGTTATAATACATAACGCCTCCGAACTTTGGATAGAGACATAATGAACTCAAATATTAGGCTATGAGCGCATGTTTTATAATGTTTCTCAAACTTTCGATAAAATTCACTAATAAGCCTATACTTTAAGATAAATCATTTGATATAAAATTGACCTCTTTTTATCCTTTCAACCCTTTTTGGAACAATTTGACAATGAAACAAGTTTTGAAATAAGACAAAGTGTCTTACTTTATTCTCCTAACTATGCTTAGTCCCTTTAAAATATTTATTTAATGAAAATGAAGCCTTGTTCGCCCTCTTTGTTGACATTTTTGGACTTTTTAGTGGAAAAACAAGGAGACCTAGATACAAACTTAGATGGAGATGGAATGACTGAACTAAGACTCTAAATGATAACGAGTGATATGACCTTTGAGATGATGATGGCCATGGTTGGAATGAAGGGAGCAACATTTCTGACCTAGAACATATGCAGTGGCAAAAATTGTTTTGAAAACTTGTTTGAAAAGACAATGTTTTTGACCTAGGACTACTAACAAATAACCTAAAAGAGCATGTTTGATCATTGGAAGTATTGACACTAAAAGATAGATCTAAAAGAACATGATTTTGTTGTGCAAGAAAAAAAAACCACACATCTCTACTAAACATTGGTTACAAAAGTATATTTATACAGATCAGTACAAGATATTTTTCTCATTTTTTTCTAGCAATTTCTACAAGTGGATATCAATAATAGATGCACAGATGAGTCATTTCAATAATAAGCCTACTACGTGGACTCCTGATCTAACTAAGCAGCCAAAGAAGAATAATAACGAGATTGTGAGAGTTTTTTATTATTGGATTGGTATCATTCTTAGAGGGTTTATTACAGAGTTTGCGATTGATACCTCTGTATCATATAGCGAAGGAGAGCACAACTCTTAAAAAATGTTTGTAAGGTAAGTACCTAAATTCACTAAAGATCTAGATTAAAATGCTATTGTGTGAAAAGGGCGTACTACAGATGCACTCAGATTGATGTTCGAAGAAAGGGAACCTGGTGCTACGCAAAGCGGTAATAGATTCATAACAAATTGTGGTACTTATGTTGAAACTAAATATAGTTTGATGTTCGTATCCCAAGGAGGGGAAAGTAACCCTGATACCCCGAGAAGTGTGTTGCTGAGATCTGAAAATCATCAGAGCACTACAAATATTCCCCAACCTTCCACCCTCATCACCACCCATCGCCTTACTATTCCTCCACCTCCACATCACCCATTCACCATGGCCCAACAACTAAATATGCATGTACTCAAGGGATCGAATGATCCTGAATAGTTCTAGTTTGTTGTAGAGAAAATATGGAGTTCACAAAACATTATAGATGAAAATATGAAGAAAACGCATTTGGTTATAGCACTGCAAGATAGAAATTTGTCCTGGTACATGAAATATACTACGACGAACGTAAATTATATACTAGTTGAGACGAAGACTGCGTTGAATGTTGAATTCAAGAAACCAAAGTCGTAGTCCCAATGTATCACAAAGATCAAATAAATTAAGCAGTTGGGTACTAAGACTATGTGGGAGGTAGACCATATATTTAAGGCATTGCTAAGCAATATTAGCTTCAAGATCCCAGATGAACAACATAAAGAATGGTTCATTGTTGTGTTATTGTCTCACCTTAAGTTTCCATTGTCACAATAGAAGATTACAACCCAGACTGAAGCATTGGAGATAGTGATGAAGCTTGAAGCTTCACCAATCACCGATAAAAGCATAGGGGTTCAACAGATTCAAACTCAGTTGGAAATTTTTCATATGGAGCTACAAGATATAAAGCAGGTAAAGGAGGTAAGATTTGATATGTGATCGGAGGTCTGGTGTATCAAGTGCAAAGAGGAGGGTCACTATAAGGAGCAGTTCCCTGTTTATAGAGACTATTTGGGCATTAGGATGCTGAGTCCATTGAAGCCTGGATCGAGTGTTGGGCCAAGTGTAGGGCCTAATGTCTGGTGTAGCATATGCGAAGTGGCAGGCCAAAATTCCATAGACTATTGTAATTTTATGAAAAAATATGTCAAATCACTGAAGCAGTTATTTTGTAACTATTGTAGTTTGGTAGGACATGATGAACAACATTGTTGAAACTATGATCTCATGATGCAACACAGTCCTGGCACACATAGAATTCAAGTAGAAGGGCGTGAAGCCTCAGGCTTGCTGACAATGCAAGGAGGTTTCCAAGGCCAAGGGAGTGGTCGAGGAGGAGGCATTGGTTGTGGAAAAGGGAAGATCATATGTTACAACTGTGGATAACTGGGACATTTTTCTAGGGATTGTATGAATTCTATTGTGACTTCTTGTAATTATTGTCAAGAATTTGTTGATGAAATTGAAGATTGTCCCATTTTATTAGCTAAAATGCAGGAGAAGCACAACTAGAAGACAACTCAGAACATAAAAATGATGAGGGTTGAACCACGTCAGGAAGATCCGAGCGTTAACATAGTAACACGCAACAGTGTGCATACTGGAGAAGGCCATGCAGAGGGAAAGAAGCCTGTGATGGATACATGGGTACGGAAGGCTGAAGATAAGAATGTTGGGTTTAATGTACATTGTGATAAGGATACATTCATGGAATAAAAGAATAAATTTATGGACCCTAAAGCATCTACATCAACCATGCAGAGACAATTATTTCCACTGAAGAATAAGCTAGAGGAGAACACTAAAGTGAAGGAAACTAGTCCATATATCTTAGCGTCCTTTTGCAGATGTGCATGAAATTTTTAAGGGATCAAAAGGTTGTAGAATGGTTACAGGAGTTGATAGATAATTGCATTGGAAAGGTAGAGCCGTGTGTGGAGTAGCACACAGTAAATAAAGTGTAACAAAATAATAAGAGAACCAACCGAGAGATGCGGTTGACTACGCAAATCGGATATTATGAGATGGATCAAGTCATTTTGGATCTAGGATCAAATGCCAATATTATTCCAAAAAATACATGGGTGCAAATGAGAAGGCTTTCCCTGAAATGGTAACCAATTCATCTAAGGATGGAAAATCAACAAAAGATAATTCCTATTAGTCGATTGTAGGGAATCAACATATATATTTATGGATCAAACGTGTTAGTCGAATTTGAATTTATTGATATTGTTGATGATAAAAATCCTTATCTTGCATTTCTTGGATTTGATTAGGCTTGCAAAATGGATTCTATAATCAATCTGAAGAATAGGAAAATGATATTTGAAAATAATAGTACCTGATTTTTTGTGCCATTAGATCCTTCCAAAGGTGTGCAATATACAAAGCTAATCTAGAATGAGTATGACGATGCTGAGATTGATCAGATTTATAAGCTTACTGCATAGGATGAATATTGGATTAATCCCACTGTGTATTGCAGAATATGTTGGGAGCGTGATAGTTCAGGAATTTCATATTCTGATGAAGTGATGTAGCATTAGTATAATCGCTTGCATGAAATAACTACTAACCAATGTAACAAAGTTACCAAATCTATGTGTTGTGTCAGATCAGAAGTGTGCCACTTGAATTTTTATGATGGAACAAGGAACGTTTTTTTGTTTTTGGAAGAATTTGAGCAAAATGTGCCTAAGGATCAAAGATATGAATATTTGGACTTCACATTGAGGTCCACTCCAGCCCAATGGTGGGGCATGCACAGAGAAATTTTAGGAGGATGGAAAGAGTTTTCCAAATTGATAAGGACGAGGTTTGGTCAGGTAGAAAAAAATATCACGGAGAAGTATGATGGTCATAAAGATCCTTGCGAGCATTTATCTCGTTGGACCACAGCATGGGGTCCAGAACCTCAACCAAAGTGGGTGCACATGTTCTTTCATTATTTCGATACGATCCCTTATTAGTAGTATCTCAAAACATAGTTATGCCATGGAACTACGAATTGGGATGAGATGATGGAAGGATTATTGTTAACTTATAACTTCACTGATGGCTGGGAGTGTATTAATGAGGCTCTTCAAGAAGTCAAAGTGGGAATATTTCGAATTACTAAGGAGCCAATGATGTTGGTACAAACTGATTGGGATGTGCAGTTGGAACAAACCTGAGAATGTTACAAATAGTTCACTTGGAAAGGCCTGGTCAAAAAGTATGTGTTGGTAGAGGAAATTTGCAGGTGCTTACCTGACCAGGTGCATAGGAATATCAATGATTCTTCTGAAGGGTGGCTACCTCAAAGTATAATTACTCCACAATAGAACGAAATCAGATGCAACTAGAGAGTACTACGCCAAGGGAGGCAGGACTTTGCTAAAGAGGTGAGTGTAGCGAAGTTCATCCAAAAATTGATTGTTGGAATAGAAACAGTTGATTGGAAAATGAATTGGACATCAAATGGAGCTAGAGGGATGCATTTAATGGGAATATATAGGTGGATCTACCACTAAATCGACATTTATGAGGAGTATCTGAAGGATATGATGAAGTTTGAATTTGAATTTCGCTATAAAACAAGGATCTTGCTCCCCATTCGAGCACTTTGTGCACTAATATTTAGAAGTGAGAGTTGTTGTAATCAAGATCATGAGGCTAAGACCACACACAGAAAAAAGCTGAAGGAATCCATCTCCAAGGCTTGCAGTGAGCTACGAGAGCTCCAGATTCAAGCTACAGTAGTGCTGGAGGAAAAATAAGCCAAGCTTGCAACAAAAATTAAGAACTCCAAAGCTAAGGTTAAAGAAGTGCAGCTAGAAATGCAGATGAAAATCGTTGAGCTACAGATGCAATTGTAGCCAAACACTCCACCAGAAGTTTGGGAGCAGCATGCAACAAAGCTCAAAGCTACCATGACAAAGATTGAGTCTCGTATACAGGAGTGTGTGAACGTATTCAGAGAATTCATGGATCTATGGGCCTCACTACAGGAGGACCCTTAGGTTTAGAAGATAGAGGCCAAAGTGCACGAAAATATAGATATTATGGATCAAATTAAGGTATATTCCAAGACCTTAGCACTAATTCAACGGTTTACCCATCTCCAAGAGGGTAAATTTTTACAGGAATGGATTGATGAGTTGTGCAAGAGGGACCATAAAATTACAGATAGAATGAAGCTATGGGAAGCTGAGGCCAGCTAGTCCTCCCAAAATTTAAAAAAGAAGCTAAAAACATTGTGCCAGAGACAAAGAGGGTTTGAGCAGAAGGCAACCAAGCCAGTCATAGAGATGTTGCTTAGTGAATCAAAGATTTTCAAAAGTAGTTCGGTAAAGCAGTTCCAACATTGAAGGATGCCTTGAGCAGAATCAAAGAAAAGATCGAAGGTGCACCAACATTATGACTCAGGAAAAGGCACAGTTTTGTGTTGCAGGCCTGTTGCACATGGGACCCCTCGATCAAAGAAGTTAGAGAAGACTCCGCAGATCAAGGAGTGGAGCATGCAACACGGAGTCCATTTTGAGTCTTAGGGGCTTTGGGGTGGGTCAAATCCCCTTATTGTGTAATGGGATGGTATTATTTTGTGAACTTTGAACTCCACCCATGGTATTGTAAATACAAAATCTATATAAGAAGTCTAGATAGAAGTCACAAGACAAGAAAATAATAGAATTGATGAGATTCATTTGGATGTAAGACTATTTTTAGTTAGATTCCATGGTTTTGGGTTCAAGGAAAGGCTCCTGCATGTGAGTGCGTAGAGGCCTTAAGAAATATGTAGCTGAGTGCGCGGGGTGAAAGTGAATGCATGAGAAAGATCTTAGCATTAATGAAAGAACTGTTGATATAGATCTTTTTTTATGTTGATGTATATTACTTTACTCGTTTTTTATGAATATTTGTGCTACGTAAGGGTACTGATCTGAAATTGCATAATGTAGTTTTGTTTATGGTTGTTTAACTTGTTTTATGCATGATTAAGTAAGATCACGTAGTTTGTTATAAATTTCCACAAATGTGTTGAACAACGCCTATAGATCTGTTCTAGGAAGCTCTGCCAAGGAATAAAATCCCTAAAGCTAAATTCCATTTTCCCTCTAGATGCAAAAACCTAGTTCTATAATCCTCCTGTATTTCCTCGCATGAGAATTTGGTCTATGCAAGAAAATCGTTGCTGAAAGGGCCTGCAATAGTGGGTTTTGTTGGTTTGCGCAACTAGATTTTAACCTTGGAAGGGGGCGTCTGAGAGGGTGACAACCCTGTTGGGTTGGGACCCTACTGCATCATGAGGAATTGTTGGCGAGTCGGGTTGCGAGTGAATTGGGAAGAGTCCAACATGAAAAGCAGGTGGTAGCATCGCCTAAATTGTAGTTTGTAGAAGCTTCCTTGGTGGCGAACTTGGGCCAAGTTGTAACCTTAGCTTAGACAGGAACACCCGCTGAGTTTAAGCATATAATTAAGTGGGGTTTCAATATAAGGAGTAGTGCCTTATTTAAAGAGATTATTTGGGCATTGGGAAGCCAATTCCATTGATTCTTGGACCAAGTGTTGGGCCAAGTGTAGGGCCTGTAAGGGTCCCGTGATTTAGCAAATTGGTATACCAAATTATAGGGTAACATGGAACCAGTATTTGGAGTCCTAGGACCTAGCCTTCCTGGACTTAGAGAGGGATCTCTCTATTATATGCAAAGGATGTGTTCTTGTTTGCTTTAGAAGGTTGATTTTAGGCTAGTTGTTAAGTGTAGGGTTTGTTGATTGTTTTGGTTGGGTAAGATGGTGAAGTGGAATAGGTGGACTGAGAGGTCTTTAAATCATTGGGCTATGAAGTCAATCAAAGTCATGAGTGTCTCAATTATGAATCAAAGTTTGTTTCAGGGCTAATCTAGCAAGGTTAATGGATCCTTAAGGTAATGTGTGAGGTGGGTGGACATCAAGTTTGGGAAAAACAAGGTAGGGAAAAGGGTATTGAAGTATCCTTTTTCATTTACCAATGAACAAGAAGGTCTTAAATATGATAAGAAAAATATACTAAGCGTGAGATAGGGAAAACCATTTACTCAATGATAGTACTTAAAAAAATAAATTTCCAAGATAAACATTCCAGTGAAACAAAGAAAGCATAAGAGCTTCTAACTTTAGTAAATTCACCTTCAGAATTAGAAAACATATAAGATGACACAATAACTTTCGTAAATCAAAGAGGGAACTCATAAATTTTTTCGATTAAGCTACAAAGAAATCTGAGGCAAACTTATAGGCATGGGCAAAGGGCAAGATCAGAACAAGACCTCTTTGACTTAACCTAGCAAGCAGTACTTCAAAGAGAGGTTTCAAGACAGAGTTTAGATATTTTCAAACAAGCAGGGCTTACCATGAATCATATTTTTAAACTAGCATATTAGTCCATAGATGAAACGAACAAGCATAAGGAGTCTTGAAGAGCAGCTAAGAATTATTCAAACACACCCAATAGAGGAAAACATCAAGGCCATAGCAAACAGGAGGACTAAGGTGCTTCAAGGAGCATTTCTTAACCTATAAGTTTTTGTTATATAGCAACAAATAAGAATGAAACATAATGATAACAATAAAACATAAACAAATTAAGAAGACATCACCATTAACCAAGATTAGGAATCCTGCAAACAAGCTTATCCATCATCAATCCAAGCAAGCCATTCATCCACTTCACAAATCCAATTTCTTCTCCAAGCTCATAAAAACCATGTATTTCTCTCCAAGTTCATCAAATGCCAACATTTACAATGAAGTCCTCATGCTCTACTTTTCTAGAAAATGAAGAGGTGGAAACCATAAGAGGCTTCTAGAAACCCTAAAAACCTCATAATTGTCATAAATGTCCAAGAGACCATGCAAGGCCCAAGGCACATAATATCCTATGAAATAAATGCCAAAATAACTTCTTACACCTAGTTATAGAGTGATTTTCTTAAAAAAACACTTAAAAATGATTTTTCAATAAATGAGTGTGTTTTGTTGACTTTTGGTCCAAAACACATTAAACAGTCCATTTGCATAGCGCCATTTTCCGCAGAAAATAGGGTCTTTTGAAACCGAGTTTTGGACCCCTTCCCGATGTTAGATTTGGCTCTGTGATGGCTTGTTGGAAAACCTGATGAGTCTACTTTCCAAAAATGCTTTTAGTTTCTAGATCTAGATCTTGTAGCCTATTATCCACCTATAAATTGTTTGACAAGCAAGCAGGTGGCTAAATATTCTTTTGAGCCTTCAAGAGAAACATTTCCCTTGAAAATATTTCATCCTTGAAGCCTCTATGTGTCCTTTGCTCCTTGAAGAATCTTCACTGCTACTACCATTGAAAAAGCCCTGCTATTTGTGAAAAGAAAGAGCTCAAAAAGGCCTCTGTAATTTCCCATTTCCACCCATTTCCCTTCATTTTCATTAAGCCTCCTTTCATCTTTTAAACTCCCTTTTTCCTCTAAAAACCCTCCCAATCATCAAAATCCCCTTTTTAAACCTTATAGCTCCCTTTATTTGGTTTAAAAACCTCCTTTTCTCTCTACCGGAACCCCTTTTAAAGCCTTACAAATCCTCATTTTGGCTTAAAAATACTCTGTTTTCATTACAGGCCTAAGCTCCTTTTGGCCAAGCCCCATAAACACTTCCCCACATATGACCAGCGCCCAAGACCAGGCACTAAAGCCCAAGGCGCTAATCGCAATTGGAAGTTTGGTTGAGAGCGCATTTTTTTGTTAATGGTAAATCTCCGATGAGATTTCTCTTTGTTCTGAGAACCCGCGGATGCGATATTAGCCGTTGATCTATATAGATCAAACGACCAGCGTTGAAAGCACACCCCGCCCATCGCTTCTCTCCATTTCCCCCTCCGATTAAATGTAGACCGTTGATATCCCCGCTCGATCCAATGGCCCTGGTGTAATCGCAAAATCAAAACTCAGTGCTTTGTCCCCCTGCCATTCCTTTGTTGCGATTTAATCCCCGCCATCCATTCCCTTTGATCCGATGGCTCTCATTCATCCCGCCTGTTCACTTACCCTTTGGCCTTCCCGCTTCCTCTTTTAATCCTGATCGTCCATTCTATAGATCCGACGGTCGGGATATAATCCGCTTTTGACCACCTCCCGTCTAATTGCCCGCGCATATTTCCATATCGCGCTTCCACCTCAACCGTCAGATATCATCCCTCCACATCCGATGGTCAACGTGCATATCGCGTTTTTTCTTCGTCCAGGCTTTAAAATTTCTAAATCACGCAATGAAAGTGGTTTTATAGAGGACACGTGTCATTCAGTGACATATATCACTTCTCTTTGGGCAAAAGTTCAAAACCATTCTGTAGACGCGCGACACCAGTAGTTTTGCTACTAAAACCACCTTCCTCCCCTTTGCTCCTGCTACCTCCATCATTAATCTCGACCATCCGATGAGATAATCTGACAATCCACACTGTATCGCGTCCCCGTCCATTATCATCCATCAGACCTCCCAAGGAGCCCATCCTTTAATCCCCGCCATTGATCTCCTCCTGAGATCCAACAGTTCACATTTAATCGCCCTCTGCCCTTTTGGTCCCACCACCATAGGTGCCGGACTTTCATTCGTTTTCATTGTTTTTCTTTGTAATTCACCCAAATGTTAAACTTTTGGTTTTAACATTAAATCTTATTTCTTCCGCTTAACCTTCTAAAAGGATTTCCCCTGAGTATCTCGACCTTTAATTGCACTTGGCTAATCTAATCCGACGGCCCAAAGTCCTCCTCACACCAAAGTTTCATCAGCCTTGTTTCTTCACCATTCTGATTATTTTTTTCTCGTTTTCACTGCATCCACCATTTCCACCACCATTCCACAGGCCCCCACAACAATCTTCCACCACTCCCCTGGATTTTGTAACGAGTTTATTGTATTGTGCAGGGTTTACAGAGTGAGAAATTCACTCTGTCTCTATGGTCACGATCATTATGAATGAGAGCGCAGAGAGACCATCACAACAGTGGAAAAGAGTACCAGAGATAGATTAAATGATTAAAGAGCTTTATTGAATATTAATAATTATAATTTGATGTTCAGAAAGGACAAAGACATCATGAAGACCTTAAAACGATATCAGAGGTCTAATTAAGCCTAAAACACAGATCGGAAGGCAAATTAACAATGTTTAGGAAAAGACAAGAATTATATCAGTCTGAGAATGCCTCCACTGCCACACCAGAGGAAAATTGACCCCTCTCCAGCTACCAAAAGACACTTGCAGCCTCAGAGAAACCAAAGAAGGCCTAGTTATTCCCAAAATGGAGGATATTGGCCTAAAGACAGCTAAATAGTTATTTCTAACTGTCAATGGAGTTATTTTAAAGATAAGAAGTAGCCCTAAAGTCAATCTTCTCGTACATGAAGCCTCAAAGAGTAGAAGCAACAGTTATGAAAGTATGGGAACATGCAGACTTTCTACCCCTTTGCTTGTTCCAAAGGTCAAAGACATACAGCCAGAGTACAATACAGGCCAAATCCCATTAAATGAAGCATGGAGCATGACATTTATTACCCATCAAGCCTCCCAGAGGCCAAGAAACATTAATTTCTTCATTTAATTAGGCCAAATATCTCTTCTACTACTTCACTTTCTCATTCACCTATAAATATTCATCGAAAATACGTTGTTTTTGTTGTTGCTTGTAGGGATTATTTTGACTGTTAGAACTATTATTGGGGGAATTAGTTGAGTAGTTTATAATTTAGTAGGTTGGGAGGAGAATTTTGGAATGTAAAGAGCCATTGAGCTCAGATTATGTGACTGGTTTTGCACATCAATTAAACAAGAAAATTTCACAGGATCCTCGTCTATATTACGGGTGATGTTTTTGTTACTGCAATTGTCTCATTACATTTTTCATACTGTTCATTATTCTCTGATAAGAATCAGTAAATCTAGCTTAGGATATACCCCAACATGGTACCCTAATGCTTTCCCACTCTTCTTATCTTTTATTTCTTCTTCTGATGGTGTATCTAGGAGCAAATTCATATAATTTAACTAGTCAAAGATGTTGGTATTACTCATGCTTACTGATGTTGGAATTTGGAGTTTGTTTCTTATATGTTCTTGTTGGGTTTAAGCTAGAAGAATTGGGATACTCAGGATTTAGAGTTAGCCCTGTCCTCTGGGGTCCTTTTCCAACAGAGTGGCCTTTCTAAGATCCCTTTGAGCTAGTTTCAAAAGCATTGAAGGTTAAAAGTCCTTCTATGATCTTAGGCCTTGCTCTGTGTTAAATCTTAACTGTTTTTCCCTTTAGAGTATGTTAAAAGAAGATATGGAGTTAAATGACCTCTAACCTGATCTTAAGCTGCCCTTTATGTCTTTCCTTCACCCATTCATAATGTCCCATTTCACCATCTATCTAAAATATCCTTTAGTATAGATGACTTGCCCTATGGAAACCTTGGATAGTTTTTATGCAAGTAATCCCCTTTCATGACTCCATAGCCCAATGGATTGACACTTTTTTGACCTATCTTATTTTGCTGAAATATCCTACTGCTTTGTTCCTTTCATCCCATAACCTTCTCAGTTAATGATCTCCAACCAAATCAAAAAAACCCTCGTGCTTCATACCTAGCCTAATACCTCATTTTGAGCTTTAAAGATATATCATTCTTTACATTTATATATAGAGATCCCTCTCTAGATCCAGGAGGGCTAGATCCTAGGATCCCAAAGTGGTTTGATGTTGTCTAGTATTTTGGTCTTGCTAATCTGGCCAAAACACTGGAACCCCAACATAGGCTAGTTGAAAGGTCAAAATCCCAAGGCTGTCATTTGCGCAATGCCAGACCCAAAACAGTGGCAGAAAGGTGAAAAAAGTAAGGTTTTTTGACATTTTTAGGGGTCAAACCTACTCCAAATCATTTGAAATTTAGTGAGCATGATGTGAAGGCTGAGAGAAATCAAAAAATTTCAATTTATTATCTTGGGGATGCTCCATGTGTTAGCATAGCGCCAGTGGCGCTGCGCTAATGAGGCTCAAAAATCTCAAAAAACAAAATTTTCTCCAAATCCTCTCAAATTTGGTGGAGACCTTCCCTAAGGGGCCTGGGACAACTGCTGAGAAGACTCAGCCAAAAATCCAAGGCTGTCATGCTATTTTTCCTCCTTTAGGGTTTGGGCACAAACAAGTTTGTATTTCTTGGCATAATTGCTTCCTTCAATTTGGCACAAACAAGTTTGCATTTCTTAGCATAATACTTTGTCATCTTTCTTTGCAAGTCCAAGCCTTCATTTTCCTTCTTCAGCTTGCGCTCTAGGTGCATGTTTTCCCTCTCAAGCCATGACTCCCAATCATGCTCAATTTCCATGGTAAGGAGTTCAGTGAGGGAATTTTGCTTTGCTAGGGCTGATTCCTCTTCTTTCTATTTTGCTAATGCTTTCCTTAACCCCATGGTTTTTGGAATCTTCATAGGTTGTTCCTCTTCACCTTCAATTTATTAATATGGGCCCATGATTCTTTTAGTTTGACTTGTTCTCCTTGGGCTTCTCGCCGGGCTTTGAGTTCTCTAGCCTCATAGATGGATTGTTGGGCACTCATTTGCTTTTTTTGCATTTGATACAAGTGAATGACATCCTTTTCACTCTCCAACTCAGCTTCTATGTCTTCTATTTGTGCATTCTTGTTTTGGAGGAGGGAGTTTAAAATTCTTGTTTCATTTTCTTCATCACTATATATATGGATAAGTTCAAACTCCCTTTCTACTTCAGGATCCTTCTCTTCCACCTTTACCTGTTGCTTACCCTTTTCCATCTTTTCCTTGCCCTTGTAAAGGCTTGGAGTTGATGTAGATGGCAAGGCCCCTTGGCTTTTGGAGGTAGCAAACACTTTCCTTGGCCCTCCGTGGTATGTGCATTTGAGAGGAGTGATGGAGGTTTTGGAAGTGTTTTCATCATGGCCGTGACCCCTGGTGTTGTCATTAGCTCCTTCACTTTCACTATGATCCTCATCGGTTATCTCATGATCTGTTTGATCATCGCCTTCTTGACCTTTAACACCATCATCATCATTAACCTCCTTTATGACTTTTGTGTTGTAGCTTTGGTCTTCATTGGGATTATCAGCCCTTACACTTGATTCATCTTGGCCTTGCTCATCACTAGGGTCCCTTTCTTCATCTTCTCCTACACTGCTATCATTCTCATTGTCACTAAGAGGCTGATTAGTGTCATGACTGTCATGACAGCTGTTATGACTGTCATGACTTTATCCCTTGTTTTCTTTTTCCTCAATGATTGTCCTATCAGTGGCATTTCCTTGTTCACTGTCCCCTTCATCAAACTTTGTTTCTACCTCATCATCTTCTTCCATATTGTCACTATCATACTCATGACTTGGCTCACTTTTTTCATGACCAAGCAGGTTTTTCTGTCCATTTACTCATTTTTACCACTACCATGTGCACTGTCTTCTTCTTCATCTTTACTCTCTCTATCTATTTCTATGGACTCTGCCTTTTGTTCACTATTTGTTGGCTCATTTCCTTCCTCTTCATTATCTGTTTCCATGGACTCTGCCCCACTGATTTCTTCATCTCCACTATCATCCTCTTGTTCTTTATTACCACTGTCACCCTCTTGTTCATCATTAACACTGTCATCCCCTTGATTTGATGCATCAATATAAGGGGAAGGAGGGATATTTTCTTGTGATGAGGGTACTTGTGCAGAAGAGGAGGGAAAATTTGGTTGAGGAGGAGGCTGGGGATTTGTGAAGACTTCATGCGCCATGAATACCTCCCAAGGGACACCTTACTACTCCAAATGATGTGATACCACCATCTTTATCAAGGAATGGTGGAATAAGCTATGCATTTTTTGTGTGGGATTCCTCCTCCGGACAACAGAAGACATTTTCTCAATGCTCCTATAGAGATAGTAAGGCAAGTTTAGCACCTTAACCCCTGTGAAATTCATGAGGAGTTTGACATGATAGGTATAGAGCCTGGAGTACCTCCCTTCACAGGTGAAGTACTTCATGATAACCAACATCAAGGAGGAATATCTGTGTTTGAGGTGTGAGAAAGGGAAAACTGTTTTGTTGCCTCTTCTATACCTGGTTTTGATAAATGGCTCTAAAAAGTCTTTGTCCAACTTGCCCTTTTTAAACCACTTTTCACCCACAGCTTGGATACCTACAGCTACAGAGATGGCACCTGCTAAGATCTCAAAATCTACTCTTGCAAGGTTTTAGTGATTGTTATGCAAGTTGATAATGAGGAGCCTTGTGAGCTCAGGGTGGCTCTTCACTTGTTTGACCTTCTCACAAAACTGAAATCATCTTGCATTCTAAAAGCATGACATAATCTTATGAGAGGAAGTGATGGCCACAATGTTTTGAGGCTCCAATCTATTGACTTTTACTCCCTTATGTTTTGGTCTCAAAGGCCTTTGACCTTTATCACTACCACTATTTTTATTAGCTCCTGACATGGTGATGGGAGATACTGGTTTGCAAATTAGGGCTTGATGAAACAAGGTGAAGATGATGATGGAGTCAATTTTGGAGAATGAGTGGTGTGGAGGCTAGTGTTCTTAGGGTTTAGTTACCTTGCAGCTCAAGGAGGCCCTCTCAAAGGTGTATTGCAGCCACCCTCACTTACTCACCCTTGACATCAAACTGGTCTCAAGGAGGCTTTTCTTAAAAACAAAGGCTTGTTTTGTATGAAGGCCCTAGGGTTAACCTACTTAGGGTTTGAAATTTGAGGCCATAAAATACTTAAAATTTATTTCAAGTTTTCTTTGGGGACAAGGAAAAGAGGCAAATTGCCACTTTTGGTCCTTTTGTAGGCTTTGGAGGCGAATGGAGGATAAAAAATTGGACTAGGGCAAGAGATTCAACCCTTTGAAGTTTCTGGTATTTGCACAACTCCCTGCCCATGCTGTTGAGTCAGGCTATTTAAGCAGTGCCAGAAAGGCTTACACGGTGGTTAGCGCAACGCCAAGCGGGAGGCAGTGTCTGCCAACTTCCCAGGTGATTCAGGTGGTGTGTTTGTGTAGCGTCCAAGTGCGTGTAGATATTTCAAGTGGAGTGTCATTTAGAGGTGCCATGTGGTCATGCTGAGGTGTCGAGTGGTTGTGCAGTGTTCCATTGATCCTGGGCGAGTTGGGCCTACATTTACGCAGTGCTCAGGGTTCGCATAGCTCCTGATGAAATTTGCGCAGTGCCGTTAAATTTTGAACTGACGAAGGGCTGGTTAGCATAGCACTGGCCTATATTTGCGTAGTTCTAGTGGTTTGCGTAGCGCCAGAACACTCTGGCTAGAAACAACCTGAAAACCCTTTATTTTCTCCTTGAAACTTATTTCTCCTTTACAAGTGCTAAATGAGCTTAAAATAACATTAAAACACCTTTATACCTCTTAGGAGAGATAAATCTAACTCAAGAACCCACTTTTCTTATGTTTTAATATTTTCCTTTGACTGATGCCTTCTTTACATTTGGCAAGCTTGGGCACTATTCAAACTCCCCTTTGGTATGCTTTAGACAAACTGGAAACATTGTTTTTGTCATTTTTTGACCCTCTTAAGTGTAATTGTCCTGAACATGACCTTCTCACCTTTTATTGATATTTTTGACAGTGAGGTCCCTTTGGCAATGATGTGTGCATCATGTTTACCATGTTTCCCCTTGGCCACTTCTGATCTTGTGCAGGTGCCTACAAAACATTTTCCTTTGGCCTTCTTAGTCTCTTTTGGAGTTTGACATCTCATTATTTCAATAGTGAACCTGTGCTTGGAATGATTTCCTCCTTTTGATACTTAACCTCATGCTTTCCTTTATCTTGAATATTTTGGAGGCCTTTGACTGTTCTTGGAAAGATTAGGCCCCCACCCTCACACTGATACTCTTTTCATCTTTTTTTCTTTGGTGCAGTGACATAGTGTTGCTTTGACAAATCCTAGAGGGCACCTTGGATATCCTTTGAATGCCATCTGCTTGTTTATCAAGGAGGACTTATCATTTTCACTTGACCTATTTTGTCTATCTTCCCAAATTATTATGTTTTATGACTGTTAGAGAAAAGTAAACAATGTTGTCTTCTAAGTTCTTCATAACCTTTCAAAATTCATTTATTATTTTTGAAAATATTCAATGTGTACTTGGTGGAGTTGAGGTGACTTCTGCCCTTATGGTCCTTGTACTGGCTTATTGCTTTGGCACCATTGTTTTGTCAACCAGTCACAAAAGCCCTGATTCTCTTTAAACACAGGCATGCTTCCTGTCTCTTATTTGTGGATGCCTTTTGGTGATGATCTTATCTCATTACCTTATTTCTTCTTGTGTTGATGGCAACCTTGATCATTTTTGCAAAAATGTGAACAAGGGAACCTGTCCCTTGCAGAATTTGTGCTTTGGCCAAGGAGGCATTTATTGAATGGCTTTTCATCAGTTTTGAACAAAGTTACTTGTCCCTCTTCTTCTTTGAATGCAGTCTCTTTACACAGGAAAAACATAGATTTTTAGGATACCGAATCAAACCTATGACCTATGAAACCCTAGGTGACCTAGTGGAAGGTTCTTTGGACTTGGCCTTTGACTAAGAAACTTGATTTGCAATCCTTAGGTGTAAAACAGAGTTTTTTATAAACTTATGTGTTGAAGATCCAAAATCCAATATACTTGATTTATCTAAAGAGCCTACAGAGACAGTTTTGAGACCATCAATGCTTGAGGCATTTCTGGAGATGTAAGAGAGATGGTTGTTTGGTGGCCCTACGTAGGAGTGGAGGTGTTAGGTAAAAAAAAATAGAGGATTGAGGCCAAAGGTGAAAAATCATGGACCAAATGAGTGACATGAGCCCATGATGGGTCTTCTCGGATGGGTGAGCTGAGTTTGACATGATGGGATGATGAAATAGTGAAAATTTTATCTTAAGGATAATGAAGGCAGTAAGATTTCTAGAACTCACAATGTTCATGAAATTTGTTTATAAAAATCTAGGGCAAGCATTTAGTCATCTACAAAGGCAAAAATTACTGATGACTAACAGTGGCTCCACTTGGGGAGGGCAACTCCTTTTCATGAGGTGTCCAGAACTTTCAGATCTCTAGCTTAATGGAGACTAGTGCCTCATCCATTGGGCAGATTTTTACCTCTTTTCACTTTTTGATTCTCTCTTTGAAGTTGTGATCTCAATAATTTGAAAAAACATGATTAGATCAGCTTCATCTCTACCTACCCAATCTACTTTCCTAAAATTTGTTTTCTTCCTTGCGTGCACTTGAACTAGCAAACCTTTGACATTTTCTTCTTTTTGAAAGCAAAACAAACTATCTATTTCTATCGTATTTCCTTGAAAATTTTAGATTATGATAATAAACTTTTTATTCTCTACCTAGACTACTCAACTTTCAAAATTAAACTATTTGACAGGATTCATTCACTAAGCTATAAACATGAAATTGAAAACATGGTTTAAATCAGGATTAGACAATTTGACTTACCATGGGTTTGTGGCATAAGAACAAGGTACACACAAATATTATTTTTGTACAAAATAAGGCTTAGAAAAATAAGGGCTGCGATATATCATTTTCTATTCATCCCCATTTTTCTCCTTGGTTCTGTTTTAAGCATGTGGAACCAATATATTTCTTTCCTTCACTAACTTATCAACAATAAATTGAAAACATGTTTCAACAAGGATTAGGCTAGATGACTGAAACAAGACCTTATTTTTGAACCAGTAATGGAATTTAAGGTTGCTCACTTTCAGTAGTACTATTTTTTGGGTATGGAGCTTTACCTCTTTTCAAATCTTCCCTCTTTTCTATTTTTCATTTTTTTGTGTTTTTCTCTCTATAACCTTCCTTTAAACAATGGTATACACAATGAGGGAGAAATTCAAACTAAAAATCTTAATAGATATGGTATTTTATGACCATGTCATCAATAGTATCACCCAACAACCCTTTTTCATTCAGCTCTTGTAGATAGAAAACATGGCTACCTATTTTTGAGGGCATGATGCAAGATTTCTTCCAAAAATCTTCAAATAGGCTAGTTTTTTCTTTATATTTCTTCTTTGAGTTATGTTTCCAAACATTTTTTTTGTGTAAGAAACTCCTTAGTTGAAGAAGGAATTCTTCATTAGCTTCCAAACAGATGATGATGTCATCAATGTATTTCATAGTGAAGAAGTTGACAACAGGTGCCTTGACTCTTTGGAAGGTGCTTCCAGTACTCCTTATTCCAGGAAACATTTGGTTAAACATGTATTTATTCCAAGGAACTTTGAAAATGTCTTTGTGTTGATTGATCTGAAGTGGTATTATCTCATGATAACCTGAAACACTACCATGCAATATCATCTTGTTAGAAAATTCTACCCTTGGCATAGGACGATTTATCTCAGGAAGAGGGAATTTTTACTTCATGGAGGCTTTGCCTAGGTACCTAAAGTCTATAGACATCTTGCATCCCTTTTCTTTCCTTGTTAATGACATAATTTTCCCAAGGTTTTCATGGTTTTTCTTGAAAGAAGACCCCTTAGGAACAATGTCTATTTCATGAGGCTTTAAGCTTTTACTCCTATATACAAGAGCATCCTAAAATTTCTTTCATAACCTTATGTATTTCAGTTTTGTGTGTAATGACAAGGCTCTGGACAATTTATTCATTTTTGGCCTTCCTAGGCTGCCTACATTATATTCCTCTATATTAGTTTCAAGAGACTTCCCTTTAGAATTCATAGAAACATCTGTGAGAGTCAACAACTTTTTTGGAGGGACAAGACTTTCTGATAATGAGGTGTCTAGATAAGGAAAAAACATAAGACTCTTTTGATTCAGATCCCCATGTTATTTTATTATGTGAGATTATTTGAGCTCTTTTAGATTGAGAAAAGGGAAAAGTTCTATCCTAGAGGTTTTCCCTTCATTTGAGCAACCTGACTTAGATTTTAAACTGATTTTGGGTTTTGAAATTTCATTTTCAGTTTGTAGAGATTTAAGTTTGAATTTATCATTATATGGTTATTCAAGGCTACTATATTTTTGACTATTGAGTTCTTCATGTAGAGACTGGTTTGGCTGTTGTAGTGTATCTAGATTTATCTCAACTTCACTTACCTGCTCACTAATGTCTTCTTCATTACATAAGATGAAAGAATCAATATATGAATGAATAGAATAAAGAGAAGTATTATCTGGCCTTTCTTGACTGCTAACCATATATTTCATGTGTGACTCTCGATATAATCTCCTTGTTTGGTTAAAAACAGGGATGGTAGCATAGGACATGTCTAGTTGAAGGTTTCCCTGAAGTTTAGCTCCCCAAGATCTGGATAAAAGCATGCCATACTTGGGGGGGAATATTTGACACTACTATGTCCATGACCAAATTTTTAGTAGGAACTTGTGCCAGGTTGACACAAAGGTCCTTGATCAGGCCCAAACACTTGACCCTACTTGAATCGAAGGAGTAGAGGTCTTTGTAAGGTTTAGTTATCTCTAGGCCTATTCTATCCATCATAACTTTTGGCATGAGATTGTGAGAGGCACCAGAATCTAGCATGGCATTATGTAATATTTTTTCATGTGTGTTTGGGCTAACATAGAAAGGGGGAATGGCCCCTTCTTGGTATTTTCCTTCTATTTTGGGTCCAAAAAATAGCTCAGGGGTGTCATCAGCCAAGTGTAAAGTGTCGACATCATTTCCCATGTTTATAACTTTCAGAACTTGAGACTTGTATGTGCCTTGCATAATCAGTTCAGTGAGAGGCATGGTAATATTAATTTTTGAAATCTCTCCCTCAAAACTAAAAGGTATTTGTGTCTTCGAAAAATTTATATCAAATTTTTCATCCATAACCTTTTCCATAGGTTTAGTTGGCTGAATCTAATTTGGGATTTTAGACAACACGATTTTTTCAGGGCCAATAGTTGAGGTACTAGGGCAACTTGGATCACTATTTTGTTGGCTGACTTTTTCTTTGCTTGGGTCAGCTTTCTTAGCCATAATGTTTGTGTTTTCTGTCCTCTTGGAGGGACGAAGTGATCCTGTCTTGATACTAATACCAGCAGCTTATAATTGAAGGGGCTAATAACATTCCATCCTAACTACACTAAGTGCATTCCTTCCTTCCTAAATAGGTTCTTGGGAGGGTATAGGTTCTTTTTGCTCCTAATGTCATATTTCCTATGGAATTCCATTATGGAATTTTCAAATCCCAAGCGGTAATCTTCAGAATCCTCATGGTTTGTGTCGGTTTGATCTGAGGAAAAGAAACCTTGTTCTTCTTTGGTGAGAAAGACATCATCATCATTATCAGAACCTATTAGGTTTATATGGCTTTCTTTAGGTTCTGTAATTTCTCCTTCTTCTTCATCTATACAGTTGTTTTGAAAGGGAGGTCTGATTTGTTGGTCATTTTCCCTTTGTTTGATTTGAGGAATGTCTCTTCTGAAGTTTTGAGCTCTATTTATGTTTTGGTAATTGGCTTGGTTTTCCCTAGGAGGTGTCCTTTCATTCAAGTTTATCATTTGTATCATTTTCTCCATTGTTATCATTAGGCTATCTATTTTGGTATCAGATGAGGAGGTTGAGGGCATGGTTTCATCTTTGTAGGTCACTCTCTTTTCTGATCTCATCCTAGCTCTCTTTTCAATCAGGTTGACCTCTGCACTAATAGCTGCCTTTTGAATTTCTTCTAATGTTTTAGGGTCTCTCTCTCTCTCAATTGGAATGTCATGTCTGGATCAAAGCCTTATAAAAATTTCACTAGTGTTAGGCCTTGTGGGGGTTTCATGTGAGGTGGGAGGGCATTGTAGACACTGTTAAACCAGGTGCAATAATCTTGCACACTTTCCCCTACATTCTTCTTAATATTTTTATATTCAGAAAGGATTTGGAGGGGATTTTTCTTGATTTCCCACTTGTTTATGAAAGTTTGGTAGAGGGAAGGGAGATCATGTATTGTGTTAGGAATTAATTCTTTGAACCATTTTTTGGCCTCTCCTCCTAAGCTTTGTGCAAAGATCCCCATTTTAATAGTTTCTTCTTCTATTTCCATGTAATCAAAGGCATAATTTATCCTATCTACATGTTGTTGGGTAGTGATGGATTCAACTCCTATGAAATGAGTGATCTTGGACTGATAGTCATTTGGCAAAGGCACTAGAGGTTGAGGTAAGGCCAAGGGGGCATACCAAGCTGCCATGATGGGAGCTAATGGAGGGTTTACAAGAAGAGGGTTAGTGAAAGGAGATGTATGATGAAGCGGAGTGGTTTTCACAGTGGTGGTATGGATGGGTGTGATGAAAGTAATTGGACCAGCAAAAATATTCTGAATAGATTTGGTATGGAAAGAGTTAAAGTGATGGAGAAGCTGAAAGTCGGGTGGTGTGGAAGGAGAATATTCTCTACTAGAACTCTACTATAAATCTATGGGCTCAAGGTCAGTTTGGTCAATATCAGTTTGTGGCTTCGTTTTGAAAAGGTTCTTTGTATGGTGCAAATCAAACTGGGGATCTTTCAAAGCTGTAAGATGTTTAGGTACAGAGATTTATCTATGAATGGTCCTAATAGTGGTTAAGTTTCCAGATCTAGAAGTTTTTCACAAAATCTTCTCTTGGTCATCAACTATGTTGGGATGGTTTGGGTCCGGATGACATCTGGTACTGATCCTATGTGAAGCTAGATTTCAAACTTAAAATTCAAAGAGGCTGAAAGTTTTAAGACTGTTATATGAAGGCTGACCTCTCTCAGTGCTCGGTAAAATCTCATAGTATATAATTAGGTTCATAAAATTCTCAGGGTTGGCTTGACACAAATCCAGGGAGTCATATGAGTACTAATGAAATAATAGGCCTACTAAAGGCTAGTGGAGTCGCAGGGTGGATATTTTTGTTGTTTTTAATAATATATGTTTATGGTCCACCACCAATAACTGAAAAAAAAACCAATCTAGGGATGTTTTGGGTTTTTCTAAGTTTTCTTTTTGTAATTTTAAGGTTTGTAAGAGTGTCCTATGGCTGAATCATCATTTTTCTAAGATGTTGCAACAAACATAGTCTACTCTTGGCTATCATGTAATGTTCCAAATGGGGAAGAATAAGCTTAGTAGGGAATATATTAAGATATTCCACTATGGACTCACAGTAGTATGGAAATGCACCAGAAATTATAAACCATAGATAGACTGAAGGGGATTTTACTGGATGTGTCACCTCTAAGGAGAGGGTGAGATCCAGAGGCTACTTGGCCCGTTTCAGACTCTGTCTATAGAAATTTGGTGAAACACAACAAGGGAGGAATAAAACACTCATATTGGATTTTTCAGCCCTTTGGATTCTTATATCTTCAGATCTAAAGAGGGAATCCAAAAGAGGATCCAAATGCCAATAAGGAAGGAGCGGGAAATTCCTACTTCAGGAAATTCTGCAACAGGCTCAAGGAAAACGCTGTATAAGAAAGGTGGTGCAAAAATAACACAGACCAGGGTTAGGATTCCCTATATTAGGCTATGTGGGACCTCCATGCTAAATTTTTTCTGTAAAAAATGTGTTTAATGACCTTAAACATATCTCCCACGAAGCTGACTAGTTAAAAATCAGCTAAAGAGAGAGCTGCTGCAACATGAAAACCCAGCAACCAAAATTGCGCAGTTTTTCCTAGTAATCACTAGAGATCAGCCATAAGGCTCAGAATTGAGCCATAGGACATCAGATCGGAATTATTAAATATTCTCCCATTAACATACAACAAATCACATGAAATAATAGTGCAGAAATCCACTAAAATGACATCTCCGGCATTTATAAAATTGCATAAAAGAATGGACTGTGTCCCTCTAAGTGTGCTTTAGCAGATAAATAATGGAGTTAATATCTATGGCAGATATATGGCTATAACATCAGATCCATACCAGATCTGGAAACTACTCAGCCTCTTCTACAAGTCCCCTTTGGGGTTTTTACAAAATATTGCACAAGAAGATGTAGATCGGACTTTTAATACATGAAACTGCAGAAAACCTCTAGAAATTGCTGAAGATGATTATTATTACAGTATATCAGATATGTACAATAGATATCAGAAAGATACAAGATGAATCTTCAAGATAAGAGGCAAGCCTCAATCATCAGAAAACAAGTACAATGAAAGATCTGAACAATAGTGAAGCAGTACAAGGAAAATAACACATTTCCCTAAGGAGACAGTGTTGTAGCTTGAACAGAATATGAAAATATGTGAAGTATATAGATCTGAAATGAAAATAAAATATATATCCTCTTCTGGGTGGTCACAAGACACCCTCCCTAAGAGAAATCCCTCAAAACAATTAGATCTTGCAGATCTGAGTCACCACTTGCTGCAACTTCATAGCAACTGCAAAACCATCAATAGGACCAACATTGCTAATGCAGATGAAGCTTGGAAAAAATGCTAGATAGTGGAGAAATTCAGCACATCCTCCTCCAAAGAGCTACTCCATGGAAGGAGAGAGGATTCCTAAATAGGAAATCCTCCTTCTCTAGCTAAACAACCAAGAGAAGTAGAGTTTCTCAAGCAACCTCTATTTCGAAATATCATGAACAACCTCTTCATGTGCCTTCTCCTCCTTTTTGTAACATTAGGGTCTCTTTGCAAACCCTAAACCACTTCATCTATTTAGCCCCTTTCACACTTGGAAACCCCTTCTAGAAAAACATGATCCATCAAGGAGGTTCAATGAACCTAGACAATGCTGGTTGACTTTGTCACATAGGATCTCCTTTGGTGGTCTTGACCCTTTTACACCTGCAAGTTTTTATTTAAGTAGCTCAAATATGCCTCTTTTCACATAGGCACTGATTTATTTTTGAGTTTTTGGAGTTTTTCATGTCCTCCTTCTATTTTATTCATCCATACATAAAATTAAGACAAAATTAAATGTTCTTATTAGCTTGGGCTAATTAGGAACATTACAGTCCTCCCCTCCAAAATTGTTGCTTGCCCTCAAGAAACTGCAAGGTGAGTGCTGCAAAATTTCCTCCTTGGTGACACCAACATAAGATAAGCTTCCTCCATAAGCCAAGTTCTCACCAATCCATCCATGTCTTGCTCCTCCAATGTTCTCATGAGATGCAATTAGCTCATCCCATAAGGAGACAATAGATCATATGAAACAAACATGGTTTGCCCCCATGCTCTCTCTGGAATATGAGACATACAATACATGGAGAGTGATACTCTCATGAGGCATATGACATCCTTAATTCTTACTGCCCATGCCACATCATCATGGCTGAAAGTGTGATGCATGTTTGGTGCTTTGGGGCATCACCCTTCTCTTTGCAAAAATCCCCCTTTTCCTCTCAAGGGAGTGGCTCAAATCAGAAAATTTTGGAGCCCAAAATTGGCCAAGAGGCTCACATGATATACCATTTCTCCTTGGAATATTTGGCCTATAAAAACATGGTGTAAGAATGCATGAAATCAGATATAGAAACATGTATAGCATGATCATGTCCTTCACCAATAATTCTTCTCCAATTAAGGGAGAGGAGCATGGTTCTATTCCCTCCCTCCATAAAAGGAAGAGTGGGCTAATTAAACTCTCCCAAAGAGTCATGTTGTTGATCCACTTCTACAAAGCCCATGCCTCTTTGACAATGCTGATGTAACATTCTTTTAGATCCCTTCCACCAATAGCTTCTCAAGGTGTATGTTGGAAGGCTCCCTTTCCCATGCTGCTCAAAAATAAGTGGCCATCCCACCACTTGCATTGCTGAAATAAGCTTCTTCAAAGCTTGGAAATGATAGAGGATAATGATTGATGGCTGAATGGAATTAAATAGACACATGCCATGTTCCAATTCCCCCCATGTGAGGGACTTCCCTTCATGATACAAACTCAATACATGACCTTTTACATCATACATAATGCATCATTCATATAAGGTTCCATCCTCTCCTTGAAATACCAATGAATTTGGGAGATTTCATTCACCACGAACACATTCACCCAATGTGTCATCCCTCCTCTCATGTTTGGAGAATAATTATGATTTGAACAACCCTCCTTATGCCAACCCATGAGAAGGTTACAATTTCTCCCAAGCCCAAGTACATACATGATTTTGAAATGCATTCTAAATAAAAATACATGCACATACATGGTAGGAAAAAGAATTTGTATGGACATGGAGCTTATAATGTGATGTCCATACCTCTTCCTTGTCAAACCAAAAACCCATGCCTTCTTCTTATGCAGCCTCCTCTTGAGATACAAGGCATGTGACAAGAAAATCAGAAATTTTGGGGAGTGTTTAAACTCACCCAACAAGAACCAGCATAGCCTGCCCCCTTCCTGCATCAAATTTGAATGTTGTAAGTGGTTCACAAGCCACTTACTTGCTGCTCCCTTCATCTCACCATGGCTGAAAGTGGGAAT
Organism: Pinus albicaulis; assembly: GCA_034641835.2. NCBI lineage: Eukaryota > Viridiplantae > Streptophyta > Pinopsida > Pinales > Pinaceae > Pinus > Pinus albicaulis. The sequence continues at coordinate 759,568,963 of CM076570.1, read as the reverse complement.
TATATTTGGTGCCTTAACACAACACCCATCATGGTGTAGAATCTCCCTTAGCTCATCAAGGGAGTGGCCATGTTTGAGGACAATCTTGACCCATAGTTGGCCATGAAGCTTGTATGGTATAACACTCCTCTTGGGAGTCATGGGCTACAAATATGAAGTAATAAAATACATGCAACCATAAAATGAAATGTGATTCTCATAAGCATGCATCTTACCCAAAGTCTCCAGCGCTATGATAGTTTCCCCCTTGGGAAGAGATGAAATTGATGCACAAGGTTGAGGGAACACTTTTCTCTTCTACACATCATGCAAACTCCTTGGTGGAATTCCTTCAAGTAAGGAGACATCAAGGCACAGATCATGAAAAGATGTAGGGACTGATATGTCCTTGCTTTTCTTGCATTGATATTTTAGCCTTCTTTGTGCAACATGTTTCTAAAATACAGATGGGAAAAAGTTTCTTACCATTTGAAGCTTGCCCTTCCCTCTTCCTTCTGCAATATTCAAGATTTCACCATCTGATAAGTGTGGCACATGCTACCCATGGATTGTGCCATAATATCTATGTGTGAGATTCTTAGGAACTCCTTGCAAAAATGCAAGAGCTTCTCTCCTTGGAGCAGTTTCTCCTTCTTCTTCTTCATTCAGTACAAGAGGTCCTCTTTCTATGTCTGCGCTATCACCCCTAGCCTTTTATTCAAAGATGGAACATGCCTCATACTCAATAGGAGACCTTAGAGATTGGTCTTCTCTTGAATGAGGGATCCCCATGTCTTGTACTTTCTCTTGAAACCTCATAAAGGTTTCACTGCAGCTTCCCTCTTGAGAAGAGGACCCTTCACCCAAAGGAGATCTGACCCTTGGCAGTGCATCCGATAAAATCACTCCTTCTCTTTCCCTCTTCATGAAGGAGTCACTAACAAAATGTTGAGGCTCTGATGATATTTTTGAGTGCCCATATCCATAAGATGAGGATTCTAGATCTTCCTCATGCACAGATCTTGCAGATCTAACTGGAAGATCTTCTCTTTCTTGAAACTCCTTGGGAGCTTCACTGCTTCTTCTTTCTTCTTCTTGCACAACCTCTTTGGAGAGGTTCTTCTTAGATCTAAAAAGAGATGAGAGTAATATAATCCTCTCCATACTTTCTTCTTTCTGCTTCTTCTCAGCACTTCTCTGATAGCTTGATCTCACAGGCTAGGCCAGAGATCATGCTCTGATACCACTGTAATGTTCCAAATGGGGAAGAATAAGCTCAGTAGGGAGTATCTTAAGATATTACACTATGTATTCATAGAAATATGGAAATGCACCAGAAATTCTAAACCAGAGATAGAATAAAGGGGATTTTATTGGATGTGTCACCTCTAAGGAGAGGGTGAGATCTAGAGGCTACCTGGCCCGTTTCAGACTCTGTCTATAAAAAGTTGGTGAAACACAAAAAGGGAGGAAATAAAACACTCCTATTGGATTTTTCAGCCCTTGGTATTCTTATATATTCAGATCTAAAGAGGGAATCCAAAAGAGGAACCAAATCCCGATAAGGAAGGAGCGGGAAATTCCTACTTCAGGAAATTTTGCAACAAGCTCAAGGAAAATGTTGTATAAGCAAGGTGGTGCAAAAATAACGTAAAAAAGGGATGGTATTCCATATATTAGGCTATTTGGTACCTCCATGCTGAATTTTTTCTGAAAAAAATATGTTTAAGGACCTTAAACAGATCTCCCACGAAGCTGACTAGTTAAAAATCAGCTAAAGAGAAGAGCTACTGCAACATGAAAACCCAACAACCAGAATTGCACATTTTTTCCCAGTAATCACTGGAGATCATAAAAAAGTCTTATACTTCAGCAATAGGACATAATATCATCATAATTAAAGATTATCCCATTAATATTCAGCAAATCACATGAAATAATAGTGCAGAAATCCACTAAAATGACATCTATGGTATTTATAAAATTGCAGAAAAGAATGGACTGCGTCCCTCTAAGTGTGCTTCAGTAGATAAATAATTGAGTTTAGATGTATGGAAAATATATGGCTATAACATCAGATCCATACCATATCTAGAAACTACTCAGCCTCTTCTACAAGTCCCCTTTGGGGTTTTTACAAAATATTGCACAAGAAGATGTAGATTTGACTTTTAATACATGAAACTGCAGGAAACTTCCAGAAATTTCTGAAGATGATTATTATTACAGTATATCAGATTTTTAAAATATATATCATCAAGCTACAATATGAATCTTCAAGATGAGAGGCAATCCTCAATCATCAGAAACCAAGTACAATGAAAGATCTAAACAATAGTGAAGCAGTACAAGGAAAATAACGCAGTTCCCTAAGGAGAGAGCGTTGTAGCTTGAAAATAATATCACAATATGTGAAATATACAGATTTTAAATGAAAATAAAATAGAGATCCTCTTTTGGGTGGTCACAAGACACCCTCCCTGAGAGAAATCCCTCAAAACAATTAGATCTTGCAGATCTGAGTCACCACTTGCTGCAAATTCACAGCAACTACAAAACCCTCAACAGGACCAACACTGATAATGGAGATGAAGCTTGGCCAAAATGCTGGATAGTGGAGAAATGCAGCACATCCTCCTCCAAAGAGCTACTCCATGGAAGGAGATAGGATTCCTGAATAGGAAATCCTCCTTCTCTAGCTAAACAGCGAAGAGAAGTAGAGTTGCTCAAGCAACCTCTATTTCGAAATATCATCAACAACCTCTTCATGTTCCTTCTCCTCCTTTTTATAACATTAGGGTCTCTTTTCACACCCTTAACCACTTCATTTCTTTGGCCCCTTTCACAATTGGAAACCCCTTCTAAAATAGCGCAGTCCATCAAGGAGGTTCAATGAACCTAGTCAGCGCTGGTTGACTTGGTCACATAAGATCTCCTTTGGTGGTCTTGACCCTTTTACACCTGCAAGTTTTTATTCAAGTAGCTCAAATATGCCTCTTTTCACATAGGCACTAATTTATTCCTGAGTTTTTGGAGTTTTTCATGTCCTCCTTCTATTTTATTCATCCATACATAAAATTAAGACAAAATGAAATGTTCCTATTAGCTTGGGCTAATTAGGAACATTACATATCAGTTGAGTTCTCTATGATTTAAAAAAGGTTTCTGAAGTCCTAAGGGATACCTATATTTTCACTAACTTAGAACGTCCTGCCATGATTGCCAGAATGTTAGGGTGGTGATGAGGTGGCAGATAAACCACCAGATACTATTAATCAAGGGTTTTTGAATCTTTTAAGGAATATTTAAGCATGAACTTACTCAGAAGGTCCCACCGTGATCGCCAAAATGTTAGTGCAGCGATGAGGTGGCAGATTCACTGCATTTTCTAAGTATAACTAAGGGTCTAATGAGTCTTTAAGATGTATTCAGACAACTATATACTCAGAAGGTCCCACTGTGATCGCCAAAATGTTAGGGTCCCGTGATTTGGCAGATTGGTATACCAAATGACAGGGTAACATGAAACTAGTATTTGGAGTCCTAGGACCTAGCCTTCCTGGACTCAAAGAGGGGTCTCTCTATTAGATGCAAAGGATGTGTTCTTTTTTTCTTTAGATCATTGATTTTAGGCTATTTTTTAAGTGTCGGGTTTGTTGATTGTTTTGGTTGGGTAAGATGACCAAGTGGAATAGGTGAAGTGAGAGGTCTTTAAATCATTGGGCTATGGAGTCAATGAAAGTCACGAGTGTCTCAATGATGAATCAGAGTGTGTTGCAGGGCCAATATAGAAAGTTTAATGGATACTTAAGGTAATGTGTGAGGTGGGTGGACATCAATTTTGGGAAAAACAAGGTAGGGAAAAGGGCAGTGAAGTATCCTTTGTCATTTACCCATGAACAAGAAGCTTTTAAATATGATAAGAAAAAGATACTAAGCGTGAGATAGGGAAAACCATTTACTCAATGATAGTGCTTAAACAAATAAATATCCAAGATAAACATTCCAGTGAAACATAGAAATCATAAGAGCTTCTAACTTTAGTAAATTCACCTTCAAGATTAGAAAACATATAAGATGACACAATAACTTTCATCAATCAAAGAGGGAACTCCTAAACATTTTTGATTAAGCTACAAAGAACTCTAAGGCAAACTAATAGGCATAGGTAAAGGACAAGATCAGAACAAGACCTCTTTGACTTAACCTAGCAAGCGGTACTTCAAAGAGAGGTTTCAAGACATAGTTTAGATAGTTTCAAACAAGCAGGGATTACCATGAATCATATTTGTAAACTAGCATATTAATCCATAGATGAAACAAACAAGCATAAGGAGTCTTGAAGAGCAGCTAAGAATTTTTCAAACACACCCAACAGAGGAAAACATCAAGGCCATAGCAAACAGGAGGACTAAGGTGCTTCAAGGAGCATTTCTCAACTTATACGTTTCTGTTCTATAGCAACAAAGAAGAATGAAACATAATGATAACTAGAAAACATAAACAAGTTAAGAAGACATCACCATTAACCAAGCTTAGGAATCCTGCAAACAAGCTTCTCCATCATCAATCCAAGCAAGCCATTCATCCACTTCACAAAACCAATTTCTTCTTCAAGCTCATAAAAACCATGTATTGCTCTCCAAGTTCATAAAATGCCAACATTTACAATGAACTCCTCATGCTCTACTTATTTAGAAAATGACGAGGTGGAAACCATAAGAGGCTTATAAACACCCTAAAAACCTTATAAATGTCATAAATGTCCAAGAGACCATGCAAGGCCCAAGGCACATAATATCCTATGAAATAAACGCCAAAATAACTTCTTACACCTAATTCTAGAGTGATTTTCTTCAAAAAACACTTAAAATGATTTTTCAATAAATGAGTGTGTTTTTTTGACTTTTGGTCCAAAACACATTAAACAGTCCATTTGCGCAGCGCCACTTTCAGTAGAAAATAGGGTCTTTTGCAACTGAGTTTTGGACCCCTTCTTGATGTCGGATTTGGCTCTGTGATGGCTCATTGGAAATCCTGATGAGTCTACTTTCCAAAAATGATTTTATTTTCTAGTTCCAGCTCCTATAGCCCAGTGAAAAGGTAAAAAATCCCAAGACTATCATTTGCACAGCGTTAGGCCCAAAACAGTGGCAGAAAGGTGAAAAAAGTGAGGTTTGTTGACCTTTTGAGGGGTCAAACCCGCTCCAAATCATCTGAAATTTTGTGAGTATGATTTCAAGATGAGATAAATCCAAAAATTTCAATTTCTTATCTTGGTGATGCTCCATGTGTTAATGTAGCGCCATTGGCATTGCGCTAATGAGGCTCAAAAATCTCAAAAAACAAAATTTGCTCCAAATCCTCTCAAATTTGGTGGAGACCTTCCAGAAGGCGTCTTAGACAAATTATGAGAAGCCTAAGCTAAAAATCCAAGGATTTCATGCTATTTTTCCTCCTTTATGGTTTGGGCCTCATGGAGGGCTTCCTTCAGTTTGGCACAAACAAGTTTGTGTTTCTTGGCATAATACTTTATCATCTTTCTTTGCAAGTCCAAGCCTTCATTTTCCTTCTTCAGCTTGGCCTCTAGGTGCATTTTTTCCCTCTCAAGCCATGACTCCCAATCATGCTCAATTACCATGGCAAGGATTTCAGTGAGGGAAAGTTGCTCTATTAGGGTTGGTTCCTCTTCTTTCTGTTTTGCCAATGCTTTCCTTAACCCCATGGTTTTTGGCCTCTTCCTAGGTTGTTCCTCTTCACCTTCACTTTATTCATATGGGCCCATGTATTCGTTTAGTTTGAATTGTGCTATTTGGGCTTCTCTCTGAGCTTTGAGTGCTCTAGCCTCATAGATGGATTGCTGGGCACTCATTTTCTTGTTTTGCATTTGATAGAACTAAATGGCATCGTTTTCACTCTCCAACTTAGCTTCTAGGTCTTCTATTTGTGAATTCCTGTTTTGGAGGAGGGAGTTTAAAATTCTTGTTTCATTTTCTTCATCACTGTGTCTTCATATAGTCATGATAGTCATGACAGCTGTCATAACTATAATGACACTAATTAGCTTCTGAATGACCAAGGAATCTACAGTGACAGTGCAAAAAGTGATAGAGAAGAGGACCTCTATGAAAAACAGAGCCAAAATGAAGCAAGTGGAGAGGATAGTGATAAGTTTGAGAGCCAAGAAGACAGTAGAGCAAGTAAATGAGGTAATGATAATTTTGAAGGCCTAAATGAGAAGCAGGTAAAAGTAAGATAAAAGTTAAAAGTGTCAACTCCAATGAAAGAGATAGCAATGCCAGAAACAAAGAATTCATTGAAAATTAAAGCATTAAAAGAGAGTAAAAGACCAAAAAACTTGGAGACATAAATAAATATTTTTTATAGGCTTATCTAAACCCTTGAATGACCTCTCCACCAAGTTTGAGGCAAATTGGACAACTTTTGGTTTTTTCCAAATTTTGACCCCTAGGAGTGTAGCACCCTAAGTGCTACGCAAAACATTGGTGCATATTCAGATCTCAAATTTTACATTTTTGGATTTTTTACATCACCAAAAGTCTACTGAAAAAATTTCAAATCAATTGAAGCATTTTTAGCCCCTCAAAAGGTAAAACAACACCCAAAATTTGACCTTTCTGCCTCCTTTTCAGACCAGGTGCTATGCACAGAGAAGTGTTGAGAGAATGGATTTTTGGATAGGAAAATGGAATCCAGTCAAAACAACAAAGGAATATATAGAAAGAGGACTCATCAAGCTTTCCAATGAGCCATCATGGATAAAACTCTGACATCGGGAAGTGGTCCAAAACTTGACTACAACAGAGCCTATTTTCTGTTGAAGGTGGTGCTACGCACCGAGCAATGTTCGGAGAATGAGTTTTTGAATAGGTAAATGGAATTAATGCAGCACAAATCAAGTATTTTTGGAAAATAGACTCATCAAGCTTTCCAACACACCATCACGGGCCAAAACCGATGTCGGGAAGGGATTCAAAATTCAGCTGCAATAGACCTTATTTTCTGCTCAAAGGGCGCTACACACAGAGACTGTCTTTTGCCAAAAAGTCGACAAAAGACACTGATTAATGGAAAAATGGTTTTTTAATATTTTCTTGGAAAAAACACTCCAGATTTTATTGAGGAGTTATATTTTGATATATTTCATTTATTAACTTATGTACTATGTGTCTTGGGCCTTGCATGGTCATTAAGCACATTTATGACATTTACGACAAAATTAGGGTTTCTGGAAGCCTCTTATGGTTTCCACCTCCTCATTTGCTCCATAAATAGAGCATGAGGCTCTTATGTATTTGGTGCAATTTTGATGACTTATTATCAATTAATACAAAGTCTCTTCGAGTTTTGAAAATAATTTGATGTCTTGGAGCTCATGCATGCCCTGATTTGTTTGTTGATGGAGGAGAACTGTTTGCAGGATCCATAAGCCTGGTTGATGGTGATGTGTTTCTATTTTGTTCATGTTTCCTAGTTTTTCATTATGTTTCCATCTTTCTCTGTTGCAGTAGGACAAAGAATTTATACTAAGACATGTTTTCTGATGGCACCTTAGATCTGCTTGTTCTTCACTGCCTTAATGTTTTCTTCTGCTAGGATATGTTAGAGAATTCATCTTTTGCTCTCTAAGGATTTCCTGAGCTTGTCTATTTCTTGAGTGGTTTAGATTATTTGGTATCAAGCATGATTTATGGCTAGCCCTGCATATTTTTTGCCACTAAAAACTCTGTTCTTGGAGTCATCTCTTTAAAGCACCATTACCTAGGTTTGTCAAAGAAGTTTGTTTCAATCATGCTCTTTGCATTTGCTTAGTTAATTGTTTCAAAGAACCTTCATAGCTATAATATTTGTTGTTCAAAGTTTCTCTCCTTCTATGATTGTATTTATTTGTGCATCTTTAATGTTTTTTGTTCGTGATAATGAAATCCATGAAAGTTGAATAAGTTTCTTGCCTTTCTGTATTTCATTTGAATGTTTATCTTGGATATTGATCAGTTTAAGTATTGTTCATTGAGCTTAATGGTTTTCCCTACCTCATGAGTTATAGCTTTTTCTTATCTGTTTTTAAGATCTCCTTGTTAAAGTATATGATATAGAATTCTTTACTGCTCTTTGTCAAACTTTGTTTCTCAAAATTAATGTCCATCTCATGATCCTTCAAACCTCAAAGATCCACCAACCAAGCTAGATTTTCCCTACAATATTCCCTGCTCCATTTATGAAAATATCATGACCTTGTTAGAATCCATTAACCAATTACTTTAAGTTTTCCTTGTTTCTATCTAGTCTATATAAGCATCATACCCATCCAAAAACAATCAACAAACAAAATATTTCATAACTAGCCTAAAGTCAACCCTAGTCAGCAAACAAGTTCACATCTTTGCACCTGATAGAGAGATCCCTCTCCGAATCCAGGAAGGCTAGGTCCTTTGATTACAAAGCTTGGTTTGATGTTACCATGTCCATCTGTATCTCAATCAATATAGCAAATTATGGGGAGCTAACACAACTCATTATATCTCAACCTTTGATTGTTGCTCCATAACCAGGGATGAATACTATTTGGAACCATGTGTTTGTTCAAAAACATATGCAAGTTTCTCCACAAGTGCCAATTTATCAACTTGTTCATCCTAATTTACAACATATTCCACGAATACCTGTACAACAACCTGTCCTAGGGATTTTGCAAACGATTTTCCAATATCTTGTCTAATGGAATCTGAAAACACCTGTCAAAAAACCAATTTAGAAACCTACGTAGAGTATTCCACAAAATCTTGTCTAGCCTACAGCTTAAAAATATGTTCAACAACTGGTTCCAAGTTCACCTCAAATCCCCATCCAGGGAGTATCACAAAATATTGTTCAAGTTACCCCTCAAATTTCGGTTTAGAAACCTACACAGGCTATCCCTCAGACATATTCTTATCAAACTGGTCCTACTTTCCAGTCTACAACACAGATTCCTATCGGAGAAACCTAGTATAGGGACAATGCAGACACCATTCCAAGGTCAAGATTTTCAAATCCAACCTTTACAAGATCAATTTTTCTAAGGTCAACCTTTTCAAAGTCAGTTTGTTTAAGGTAAACCTTTGCAAAGACAACCTTCACAAGGAAAATATTGCTTGGGTTAAATGGGTCAAAGTCCACCTTTTTAGAGTCAACCATACCCTGGTCATACTTATCAAAATCCATTTCAAATGAAACTTGGTATGGCTCACCTTGGTTACCCTGGAGGAATGAAAATCCCAACTACATAAGCTATTCCAGGATATCCTCCTCCAGGAGTTTGACTTAACCATCAGAGTTATCAAAATATGCAGCAAGATTTTAACTGCAACTAACCATTCATTGCAACTTTAGATTTTCCAGATTTGTCCCGGTGAACCAATGATCCTAACTATTATTATTTGTTTTGGCTAAAAATTCCTACTAGTTTTCTGAGTGATATACCGAAGTTTGAAGGAAAATAAGGAGAGAACCCATTAAACTATGTTATTACATATCATCTTTGGTGTGCATTAGATTCATTGTGTTGGCACTGGAATCAGCACTTAGACTGCATCAAGCGCCTGACCAGACACAACTTAAGCTTGATGACTATTCTTATGATTTGTTTGGGTTTTTTGGAATGTGGTTGGATCTCAAGCAATCTAAAAGGAATGTTGAACAGATAAAAGGCTATGACACATATGAGGGCACTGGTTTATGAAGTGGTAGAAAATTTGAGTTTGTAGCCTGATGGTTAGAAGAATGGAAGAAAGATAGTGGGTCCGTAAGACATAAATCCACTGCTGGGAGGAAAAATGATGCAAATTCCAGATCTGAAGTGTAGAGTGAAAGAATGCGTTTAAAAGACTTACAAGAATCTCACTTTACATTTAAAGAATCCCATTACAAGGAATGCTTCTGACTAACATGACCTCATGAATCAGGAATTCTTGGTGAATCAAGACTGAGAAAAACATATTAACATGCATGCTATATCAAAATAATTACAAAAACATGAAATAGGGTTTAATTCCACCTCAATGAATGCTTATGAACATTCTTCAATTTATACTGAATCAGGAAAGCTTGGAACAAGACTTACAAAAACAGATCCATATGACTTGGAGGTTCACAAGACTGATAAAAACATAAGATAGAAATTTTATGATAAATCTATAAAGGCAGATAAAGTATGTAAAAACAAAAGGGATAACAATACACACACCATATGATTATGTGAATCCTCAAGAGTGTAACTGGAATATATTATGAGTTTAACAATATACATCTTCAAGGAATAGCATGAGGATCAACAACAGGGCCAGGGCAATAGGCCCTATGCCTCCAACCATCTCCCCTTTTTACATAGCAGTTTATCACACACACACACACATATATATATACATATAAATAATAAATTTTCATCTCCACAGAAGGAGTAAACTTGTTCCTAAAAGTTATTACGATCTCATGCAAGAGATGACGCTTATCTTAAACCTTTAATACAAAGTGCTATGACATAATAAAAATAAATATCATCAAGGCTAATGATTTGAAGTGGTTGTTTGATGTGGCAGTGTATAGGAAGATGACTCCTCTGTTCTGGTGCAACCAACTCCACAAAAAGTGTAAACAACAGTGAAAGTGACATGTGATTGTTCCTTGAATGCTTCCTGATGCCTCGCGGAAACGTGTTGATGCTGAGAGTACTAGTAGAAATATATTTCAGATAAACTCTATCGTTGTTCCTTTCCATTTGGGATCAAAAAGAGGCTATGATAGAATAAATCCGACATCTGGCCCTACTTCTTCAGAAAACCACTACTAGATAATTAAATCGGGTGTTGCGCTAGCTAATTCAATAGATTTGATTGCTGTGTTGGTCGCGTTTACTGCTCTTTTATTTTATTTTTTTTATATCATCATAGTTCTGTATGAATGCCCTTTGCCCGACTTGAATAATGGTGTCTATCTTCTTATTACCATGACATTCATCATTACTATTCCCTTTTCTCTTTGTCGAGTCTTATCCTACCCGAGTCATTCTGCCATGTTTAGCCCTTTCTTCATAACACAGCGTAAAAACCTCATACACCTGGACTTGAAATCCTTTAGGATTTCAACTTTGAACTTCATCGCATCCATGAAAATTTCGCACATCGCAAGTTTTAAGTTTTATGTTATGAGGGACAGGAGTTAAAGGCTAAAACTCGCGAAGTGCGATGTGCGACGAGAACACAGGTGACGTGGCAGGAAGGGTCCCACTATATCGAAGTCGAGGAAAAGAAAGCATTGAAGCATAAGACATAAGTGGGAGGGGATGCGATTTCGAAAAGTGATAATTTTAATTCTGTGTGATGTGATAAATATCACACATCACATGTGATAAGATATGCAACAATCACAAGGATTAAAGGATGGCGAAGTGCGAAATGATATATTCATCGATCTGTAAAGTAGTATTTTTTGCGATGTGCGCTGAAGTGCTAAAAGGAAAGATTTTGATTTTCGAAAAGTGATATGGGTGTGCGGTAATGATATTATATATATCATATGTAATATAATATATGGAAAGGTTTTTGGGATACGGCAATTGTTTTGTAAATGAAGTTTGGATCTGTGATAAGTGAATTGCGATAAAAAGGTAAGGGTTTCAATGCGGTTGAGTGCACAAAATATATGATATCATATTTGTAATATATGATATATATTAAAGGATTGATGTGGGGGGCGGGGCTACTTTTGTGTTGGAATTTAGCATTTGAAAAAAATGAAGCATAAGGAGCTAGAGGCAAAAAAAAATGACAGAGAGGGAAATTTTCAAAGAAATCAAAACCAGTGCTAACACATTGATTGATGATTCCATTTGATTACGAATTTTCCAATGAACTTTAACCGGTTTGGAAGAAAAATGGTACATCAATTTACCACAAGCCTCTTTCCATAATTTCAACTCCTTAGAAACAACATTTTCAACACATTTTTAGCTACCAATTCGATATCACACTGGTAGTGATCATTTGAATTCCCTAAACCAATCAAAATTCACCCACTTTTTTGATCATATACATGAATGGAGGCATATATTTCATTTAGTCAAAGTTTTTATTCCAAATCAAATTTTGGCTAAATGGTTCACAAAATCATTACTTCCTGTTATTACCGAGGATGTTGCTAAAGGATGTTGTAATATTCCCAAATTTCCACATCATATTTGGAATATTTAAGTCCTTTATTTTCTTAATAAATTAAGTAAATAAAAGGGTGGAGGGACCCACAATCCTCAATATGAATAAATAGCCACTTTGTGTGTGTGAATGTGGATTAATGAAGACTAGATCTACATAATAAGGTATTTGAGCAGCTACTAATTTGAATGAAATTGGAGAACCTGTCTCATTAATGAGATGGATCATCGAGGTTGACACAACCAACTAAGATCTTGAAAAGATCAAATAGAAGGTTGATTCAATCAACTAATATCTTGAAGATGTCAAACAAAATATCATGAGACATTCATGATAAAGTGATGGAAGATGAGGTGCAAACAAAGCACACTTGATGGAGAGGGTGTACATTGCACCTAGACATGATGGTTGATTTGGTCAAACAGCGTAGTCAAACTTGGAGGATCTTGTCCACATACACTATGTAGTCTAAATGAAGGCCAAGGCTTGGGAAGGCTCAAATTTTATATAAAGAAGGTGAAGGCAAGGATGAGGGCATGTTTATTATTCTTGATGTAAATATTTTTCAGATATGGAATTGTCATGTGACATACCGTTGCTTTCTTGGGCTGTTTAGCAGAGATTTCAAGTGTTGTTTAGAATAGGGTGTTCGTGGTCAGGAATCCCACCTCTTTCTTAGAGCAGCTCTAGAAAGAGTATTGTACTTCATTCTACATCAGGCTTTGAGTGCCACATCTCTTTTCCTACTTTCTGCAGAACATCCATATTCAGAAATTGCAGATCTCTGAAGATCAGTTTGGAAGGAGGAATTTGTCTTCAGTACTTTAGCTGGAGAACTGGTGAGGGTTTATTCCTATCACCTTAGGCTTAAAGATCAGCTTCCCAAATATTCATTACAAATCTAGCATCAGGCCAAAAGTTATTGACCTCCTAGCAGCAATATTTCCTTTAGGAATTACGCTGTCCATTTTGCAGATCTAAAGGGAGGAAGGAAGTTACTAGCATTCAGCTAGTAATCCTGTGAGGGATCATCCCCTCACATTTTCATCAGCCTTACAATCAGCCTGGAGTTTATTGTATCATTTTTCAATAGGTATAAAGTCTCTCTTTCCCTCACAACGAAGTTTCTATTGGCAGTTGTGTTGCAGCAACTGCAATCATCATTGGAGGATTGAGAAGGTATAACTAGAGCTTCTAGCTTGTATATATGAAGAAGGGATCATCCCTTAAAGTATAGATCTAATATTGCAACATATTTTAGCCATATATTTGATATATCTTGCTTTAGATCTGTATTTCCCAGCAAATCAAGGATCAAATCCTAGGGACGTGATTTTCCAAAGTTGTAGATATGGAAAATCCTTTCTGGGTTATCTTGGGAATCCATCACATTGGCCAGATCTTGAATCTTGGCATCATCTGAGCTTCATTTTTGAGTAGATCTTCATTTTCCTATTCAACCTGCAACTATATGTTCATATTCTGCTAAAGGGACCACGCAGTATTTGCTTCAGTGCCTCTCCAGTTACGTTGTACCTATTGTAGCATGTTTTCTAGGTGATTCTAGACCAACTTTTTGTCTAGATCTACTCATATTTTATACATTGTGTAACTAATTATTCTCCAATCTAATAAATTGGCTTAGCTTATCTGTAAATTCTGATGTTGTCTTAAGATTTATTATTTATCCTGTTGCAGTTCTTATATTGTGTTTAAGTATTACTGCATTCTCCCTTTTTAGGATATTACAAATGTGTTGTAATAGAAGAGAAGGTAATTGCTTGTGCATAGTACCTAAATCTCATTTATACCCAATCTGGAATTTTGTATGAGAAAATCCCAAATCTACCTCGCCCAACAATTTCAAATTATCCAAACTCGACTCCCACAGGATCTCACACTGTTGATGATGTAGTTTGTTTTGTTAGCTTTCAATCTAAGAGTAAAAAATAAGAATTCTAAAAACACTCAGTTTTTGGCTATACAAGATTCACCCAATGAAAACATTTCTCCAAAAATCACTATTGAAATTAATGTCGTAGAATAATATACTGGCAAGAATCAACCATATTGTTATAGCATCATTTCTCACCTTCACATGATTCATGATTGCTTTTATGGTTTTGGGCACCCATTCCTACAGACTTGGACAAATTCACTTAAAAACAGTGTAAAAATCCCCATACGCGACTATGCCCGTACTTTTCTGCGTGTATACGCGAGTCCAGCTGCACTTTTCCGCGTATGCCATTAAAATGTTTAAAAAATATATAAAAATTCCCTATTTTTGGGCTGGGTTGATGGTTACTCAGGTAGTTCAACCACCCCAACACGTGGCCAACTGTTTCCAACTGTTGAAACTACTTGGAGGGAGTATAAAAACCCCTCATGTGTATGGCCTAAGAGAGAGAGAGAATTATTGATATTATACTCTGTTGGTATTCCCTATCCAAGTCTGATTCCCCGTGCCTCCTGCACTTTCCTAGTTCATTATAGGAAACCCTTGTTTCCTTGAGATACACATCCCTTTATATGTTATCTCGTATGCACCAGTTTGGAAGGAGTCTTAGCGAGGCAAGGGCTGGACGGATCCGGACGACGGTCTGCGAAGGCCTTGGAAGGATCAGGTGATCTCTCCACTTGTTACTTTTGTACATGCTATTTATAATACAGAAGTACCATGTTGTTCTCGAAATAAACGTGTTAGTGTATGCTTATATGTATGAGAATATTTGTTATACAAGCATTCATTATGATGTTTTATATGAATCTCACTAACATTTAGAGTAGATATATACTGTACAACTTGTTCTTTGTGCTGGTTTCTTCTTGTCTTTCAGGTTAAGAAGGAAGGACGGTTGCTGGGGGTTTGAACCCTACTGGATCTACTTCAACCGTAGGACCAACGGGTAACTTTCTCATTCTACTCTATTTAGTTTTTCTGAACGTGTATGGTTGTGTGAGTCTCTGTTAAGTAGCATGCCCCTGCTCTGTGGAGGTTGTATCCCAACCAACCTCTAGGGTGATATTTCCCCGAAACAGAACTGGCGACTCCGCTGGGGATCACATTCTTGTGATTCTCCTGTTGGGTTGTTTCAGCTATTTGGTAGGTTGCCGACAGTTTTATCTTTCATTTGCAGTCCAGTTTACTTTCTTGCAGTCAGTCTGAAGTCCTGGTGTCTTTTCCAGGCTTGTCCTTTTTGTTTTTTCATTATTTTCCTTTGTATACGCGCTTTTTTCTGCACACAGTCGCGTATACACGCAAGTTTGTCTAAAGGAACCCGCGTATACGTGAGTTTCCCTTAGCACAGACGCGTATGCACGCTGGTTGCATAGCTGTGAAGTAGCGTATACCTAGGAAGATTTTGAATTTTTGGGATTCTTGACTTTTTGGTCCTTTCTGGCTGTGGAGGCCTGTTTCTACAGTGTCTCTGTACTTACTGGAGTGTGAAGGAAGTGGTTTCATGTCTTTTCTCTCTTTCGTTTGATCGAAAACTAGTCTTTTTGGCAAAGTGTTGTTTCTGGTGCTGGCACTTCTGGATTGAGTTCCAAGATCACTTTCTGAGCATTCTTGGTTGTTCTGCTTTATCAGAACAGAGAGCTTCTGCTCACTGACTCGCTCCTATCTTTGTGTTGTGCTTCGCATTGCGATTTTTTCTTCGTTTTTTATTGGTTTTCTTGAGTTCCATAGGCTAGGTTTTGTTGCAACTTTTGAAGAGCTTTTCTTGCTTCTTTGGAGTTTTTGTTTGCGACGAGTTTGCACTATTTGTCTAGGCTGAGTGGCTGAGTTTTCTGGTCTTCTTTTTCTCTTATTGATCTTGCTACGAGTTAGCCTTATAAGGTTTGGGAGCATTGTTGAAGTTTTTGCTTGAAATTCAGTCTCGTTTGGTTTGGATTTTGATAGTTGTGCTTGGTCTTTTCGAGCTCTTTCTCTATAAAACTAAAAAGCTCAAAAAACATTTGCTTTGCTTTTTGTTTTTGCATTTCAAAGGCTTAAAAAACATTTTCACTTGTTATTTGCTTTTGTTGTTTCATTTTCATTTTCGTTTGCTACAAATTTTGAAGCTTTTGTGAAGTTTCTTGCTTTAGTTTTAGGCTTGATTTTGAGGAGGAGTTGTCATTGATTTCTTCTTCTTTTTTTTAAGTGTTTTTGGTGTCCTAATTTTAAGAGTTCTTGATTTCGAGAACTAGCTTTCTGGGCAACAAAAGAAGAGTTAAAACTGAAGGACTTTTTGGGAATTTCACTCTGCTTTAAGAGATTTTGCATCTTAGGATTTAAATGCTTGTAGTGATTTGCATTAGGTGCATTTAATCATTTAGTCAATTTCTTAGTTTTTGTGAGTGTGAGTTTGCTATTTGAAAAGAATAATACAATTTTTAGTCTCGTAGAACTTGTATAGAGATTGCTCTTCATCGAAAGACAAAGAACTGCATTTGCATGTAGTTAAGTTTTTATTAATTTCTTTTGCGTCAAAAACACCATACGTTTCATCTCCGCATCCTTGTGACTTAACATAACAACCATTAAAATAAGCGATTTAATCTAAAATCAACTAGCAAGTTTTCTAAGTGTCAATCACCAACTAGCTAGGTTGTAGGGCCTTGGAATAGGTGAGTGGAGAGTTAACTCTCCAAGGCCGCTCAAACAAACATAGAAGTTGATTAATTGAGCGAAATCCAACACCGTTAGGTGGACCGGGAAAGCTCTCATCCGAGAGTCAAGCGCGAGGGGAAGTGAAGGCCGAGAAGAGGGATACCCCATCTCCGATTGGCTGAATCTGACCTCAAGACCGTTCCGCCCGGCTTCTGATATGGATTGGTGCCCATAGTTGCCACTCCTAGGTTCCACACAAGTGACTGCGGGGGGGAATACCCGTGGTACTTGAGGCAGACGTCGCATCACTTTCAGCAGTACTTCTGGGGGGTGCCCTTGCGAAGCTTGGGTGCTTGAGCCGGCAAAGGCTGTCGTTAGGAGGTCGGCATAACTGTTTCTGATACCTTCGCTAGTTGTTCTGGGCCCTAATCATCCCAGACTGCTTTCGGGAGGTCCTATACTTCGCTTTCCTGTATTTTGGTGTCCGGTCCTCATCACTCGGAGCGGAAATACTTGGAGGCTGTTTGCTTGACTATATCTCAGGGATTTTTATTTTAGTGAGTGCTCTTTGCTCCTAGCTTGCCTAGCTTTTCACTTTTTTGAGTCTAATTTAAAAAATCTATAAAAGTGGCTGATCAAGCGCCTCGTCGTTCGAGGAGAATCCGGGGGTTATCTCCCGAGAGTCCAGAGCCTTCTTCGAGAAGGCGTAGGAGTGATTTAGCAGGTGGTTACCACCCTGTGGTGTCTGGCGCAGTGGAGAGAGATCCTCCACAAAGGTCTGAAGGTTTCATAGCTGATTTTGGTGTCGGTCCCGAGAAGAGAATTACGCTCACCTCGCAAGTTTTGTTTCCTCAGGAAGAAGATTTTCAAATCGAAGACATACCTGAGCCTCCTGCTACAGGTCCATCTCCTCTTCCTCCTGATTATCCGTTCGTTGTTCAGTACATCGGACCTGAGTCGGAGAGACCTCCAGATCTTCCGTATCATTCTTATCTTTCGATGGCCACGACTGGGAACGCGGCTTCTACCGTGAGTGCTGCAGGCATTCAGACTCCTGCTTCTGTTGAAGTAGGGGGCACTATTGCTTCATCTTCGATTGCTTCTAGTGCTTCTGTGTTTGGCTCTGGGTTCACCCAAGTGCATGCTTCTCATTCTGGTCCCTTCTGTTCAGGGTTCCCCTCTAGTGGGAATCCCTCTTTTTCCTTTTCCGCTGCTTCAGCTGGATCTACGCCCATGTCTAACATGGCTAGTGGATCAGCTTCTTTTTAGGGTTTCCCCTTTGGGACTAGACACATTCCTAGTTCCAATCCTTCTTTAGGGTCGTTTCCGTTTACGTCCCAGACCCAGAGTTTCAACCCTTGGTCTGGGGGGCAAAGTTCGACTACTTTTAGGGGATGGAATCCTGTCTTTACTACAGCGGGGGCAGGGAATCAGTTTTACGCAGGTCATCAAGGGGATGCTTCTTTCCCTTCATCGAGTGCTTATCAGACCTTTTCTCCTCTGTCTAATGCTTGGAACCCCTATCAGGGGCTCTCCTCTTCATTCAATACTTCAGCGGGGGAAACTAGTATGGGCTTTGGTAAC
The DNA here is from genome assembly GCA_034641835.2 of Pinus albicaulis. Lineage (NCBI taxonomy): Eukaryota > Viridiplantae > Streptophyta > Pinopsida > Pinales > Pinaceae > Pinus > Pinus albicaulis. The sequence continues at coordinate 759,550,597 of CM076570.1, read as the reverse complement.
TCGGCGTGGGGAGGAGGTTCTTCTCCGTTTTCTACGAGTCCTTTCTGGCAACCTGGTGCCTCATCAAATCCAGGCTATTCTTTTTAGAATGTTGGGAATCCATCCCATCAAGGATGGAATCCTCAGGCTCTGCCTCGCTTACCGTTTCTGGCAACGTTAAACTTGCCAGATTTGTCGAAGTTGACTAATGACCCGATTCATTATAGTCCGAGGTGGCCTCCGGTCCTGACCAAAATTCCTTCAGACATTCCAAAGTTTGAAGGTAAGAATGGAGAGGATCCGGCGGACCACATCACCACTTTCCACTTATGGTGGTCTTCGAACTCCCTGATCGATGATTCGATTAGGTTGAGATTATTTCAACGCACCCTAACTGGAAATGCTGCCAAATGGTATATCGAGCTCACTGGGGGCAGTTTCGCTACATTTGGAGAGCTAGCTGTCACATTTCTTAACCATTTTCAGTTGCCCGTCAGATATGAGGTTGGGACCGAACTCCTGGCTAATTTTAAGCAGGATGAGGCAACTCACATTTCTAATCACATTCAGGAATGGAGGAGAAGGAAGAGGCTTATCAAAGCTCATATTCCAGGTGAATTCCTTCTCGAGTGGTTTTTGAAATCTCTGCAGTCAGATATTTCAAAAGATGTATCCCTATCTGGGGTATTTTCTGAGGAGCAGGCCATTTTTAGGGCCCAGCAGCTAGAACTGATCTATTCTCAGTCTGGGGTACTTTATAAGTATTTGCCCAATGCTCCTCGCTCCAAATTAGATTTGTCAAAAACTAAACCTGGTCCGCATGGTGACGGGCTTGTCGGATCGGTCAATAGTGGTGCAGCCAGCCTGCTTTCTCAACTGCAGCAGTTGTCTTTACAATCTGCTCCTTCTGGTCAGGCTGTGCCTGCTGATTCATCACCTTCCTAGTCTTTTTCCATAAATGCTGTCCAAGCTTCTGACCCTAAAGGAAATCAACAATCCGATGGGAAGAAGAAGGGACGAAATAATAAGAAGAAGGGCAAGAATGGGAAGGGCAATGCAAATAAAACCAACGAGCGTGTTGGTGAGGGTCAAAAGGAGAAAAAGAAAGTGAAGTTTCCATGCAAGATTTGTGTTGGAGACCATCTCACACACCTTTGCCCGAAAATTCAGGATGCTCAGCGCCTGTTATCTCAGCAGGGTTCTTCTAGTTCCCAGGCTGTGCTAACAAACCCTTTTCCCCAAGGGCAGCAATTAGTTGTTGGCGCGAACCAAAATCCTGGGGCTTCCTCTGGAGGTACCCAGGAAGGGGAAATTCCATCGAATATCTTTATGATGAGTGCTCACGCGGATATCGCTACGAGATCCCGTGATTATGGCGGAGAGGAATCTTCGAAAGCTAAGGAAGTTCCTGATGCTACTGAGCCGCTTCACATTATGAAGCCTACTGTCGAGTCTATGCCTCGGATGCCCAAAGCATCTTCTAAGCGGTCAATGATTAATCCAAATGTGAGGGCTGCCTAGAACTACTCGATTGTAGAAGATCTGGTGCAAAGTCCTTGTGCTATGTCAGCTTTAGAGGTACTCCAGTCTTGTCCGGCTCAGCGTAGTGCTTTGCTCACTGCCATTGGGGCTATTGATCCGAAAAATTCTCTTCTGATTACTTTTGATATGAATAATTTTAAGAAGAGACTTCCTCATCACATGGCGTTTCATATTAAATCGTCGTATCGGAAGTGAAATATCTTTCGAACGGTCGTTGATGAGGGTGCTTCTACATGCGTGATGTCTCTCGCATGCTGGAAGACACTTGGATCTCCCAAAGCTGTTCCATCTAGCACTGTTCTTACTGCGTTCGATGGTCATTCTCACAGACCTCATGGTATTGTCCCAGCTTTTCCCATCTATGTTGGGGGAAAAACTGTTAACATAGAGGTTGAGGTAGTAGATGCAGCCTTGGACTACAACCTTCTGTTGGGGAGGAACTGGATATATGAGATGGATGCCATTGCATCCTCATAATTGCGAATTGTATGTTTCCCCCACGAAGGGAGGATCGTTACAGTGGATCAACTGGACTGTCCTCAGGTAGACCTGAATGCGCCTTCTGACTCATCTGTTCCTAAGTTGGATAATACTAAGGCGCCTGTCGAGAATCTAGGAGTTGGAATGTATTCTTCCCTGATGGGTACTTTCGATCTTCCTCCTCCTACGATGCATATTAATGCTATTTCATCCTCCAAGGTTCCCCTTCGAAGAGAGTTCTTTCGAACTCATTATTTTTCGAACCCTTGGACCTTACCTTCCCCTACTGCCACATTAGCAGAAGATCAAGTGGGTGGAATGGCATTTCCGATTTCTGCAGCTGAGATTGCATATCAGTCTATTGTTGACTCTGCAGAAACCGTCCCAGCTCCTCTTTCACCGGAAGAGTTGGATGGTGATGTGGCTCCGACTTGGACGCTTAGTTCTTCTTCGGCCCAGGATTGCCTTGATACCACTCTTCCATCTGAAGAGGCAATCCTGGAAGCCATGACTGGTATAGATAGATCGTGGGATGATTTGCATCATCGGTCTTACTTCCTACCTGACTTGAACGAAGTTGAAACTAGTTTTCCAAGTCCTCAGTCTCCTGGTCCTGTTCACCCAGTCTTGAACCCTTTGGCACCAACACAGGTTTATGCCGAAGGGAACATGGCTGTGATCTCTCCTACTATCCCGGTGAACATTTCCAGGGATCCCAATATCATTGAGAATGTCTTCATTGGAGCTGAATGTTCCCGTGAAGAGATTCAAATCTATACCGAGCTCTTCAAAGAGTATAGGGATGTATTTGCTTGGTCTTATGAGGAAATGCCTGGCATAGACCCATCTATTGTCCAGCATGAGATCAAGACGTATGAAAAAGCTAAGCCGGTCAGGCAAAAACTTCGTCCGGTCAATCCTAGGAAGGCAGCAGCTATCAAAGCTGAAGTTGAAAAGCTGCTTAAGGCGAGATTCATTTTCCCAGTTCCTCTGACTGAATGGGTTTCAAACCCCGTTCCGGTAGATAAAAAGCAAGGAATGATTCGAGTGTGCATCGATTTCAGAGACCTAAATAAGGCATGTCCTAAAGACAATTACCCCACACCATTCATCGATCAGATCATTGACGAGTGTGCCGGTAACGAGATTTTCTCCTTCATGGACGGTTTCTCCGGATATAATCAAATTACTATCCGTCCCGAAGATCAACATAAGACTGCATTTATTTGTCCCTGGGGTACGTTTGCATACAAGAAGATGCCTTTTGGTCTTAAAAATGCTGGGGCTACCTTTCAGCGGGCCATGTCCTACGCCTTCCACGACATCAAGAAGATTATCGAGGCATACTTAGATGATCTAGCTGCTCATTCTCGAAAGAGGATGGATCATCCTAGTCACCTCCGGCAAATATTTGAAAGATGTCGTTTTTATAAAATTCGATTGAATCCGAACAAGTGCGTTTTTGCGGTTACATCCGGTCGGTTGTTGGGATTTATTGTGTCTAGGGAAGGGATAAGGGTAGATCCCTTCAAGGTTGAGGCAATACTTCGGTTGCCTCCCCCGTCTTCAATCCGTCAGCTTCAAAGTCTCCAAGGGAAGTCTAATTTTCTTCGGAGGTTTATCGTCAATTATGCTGAGATTACAAAGGGATATATGAGATTGTTGAAGAAAGGAGTTCCTTTTCTTTGGGACGACTACGCTCAACGCTCGTTCGATGCTTTGAAAAAGGCATTGACCTCTGCTCCTTTACCGAGTCCACCTAATTATAGCAGAGATTTTCTTTTGTATCTAGCAGCAACAGAATCTACCATTGGTATGATTCTGGTTCAGGAGGATGATGCTCTTGCTGAGCATGTTATATACTACCTTAGTCGAGGACTGGTAGGACCTGAACTTCGATACACTCCGATAGAAAAGTTAGCCTTAGCAGCAGTTCATGCTGTGCAGCGACTCCGGCATTACATTATTCTTCGCAAAACTTATGTCTTGGCAGCTGCCAATCCATTTCAGTTTGTCCTCAGCAGGTGAGTGATTGGGGGCAAATATAATAGATGGATTGTGATTTTACAAGAATTTGATCTAGAGTTCATGTCTGCCAAATCCAAGAAGTCATTAGTCTTTGCGGAATTGATCTCCGAGTTGCCTTGTGGAGAGGAGATGATCTATGATGAGTCCTTTCCGAACGAACACTTGTTTCTAATCTCTCCACAAGATCCTTGGTATGGGGATATCATTGTGTATCTCCAGACTGCGAAGTTTCCCTCTTCTTTTTCGAAAGATGAGCGTCGTAAGCTGTGTCACTTAGCCAAGAATTATCTGATTATTGGTGATGCTTTATACCGTCGAGGGGTTGATTCAATCCTAAGACGCTGCTTAACTCTCGAAGAAGCTGAGGCCGTGCTCAATGATTCTCACAGTGGAGCTTGTGGGGGTCATTTATCTGGGCTTGCTACAGCCCACAAGATTTTGCGTGCTGGATACTTTTGGTCTTCGATTTTCAAAGATTGTATTGAATCGGTCAAAAGGTGTCATCCGTGTCAGGTATATACTCGAAAAATGCACGCTCATCCAGCTCCGCTTTTTCCAGTTGTTACTGTCGAACCCTTTACAAAGTGGGGTATTGATTATACTACTTGTAACCCGCCTTCGGCAAAAGGTCACAAGTACATTATCGTAGCAGTAGACTACTTTACGAAGTGGGTCGAGGCTATGCCTACTTTTGGGAACGATGGTGAGACTGCAACTTTGTTCCTTTTCAACCAAGTTATCGCTCGTTTTGGTATACCTAGAGAGATTATCACTGACCATGGCAGTCATTTTCAGAATAGTATGATGGCTGAGTTGGCTCTCAAATTGGGTTTCCGGCAGGAGCATTCATCTCCATATTATCCTCAAGCCAATGGGCAAGTGGAAGCCGTGAATAAATCCTTGAAGATAATTCTTCAACGGACAATTGATAAAGCTAGATCCAACTGGCATATTATGCTATATCCTGCACTTTGGGAATACAGGACGTCAGTGAAAACTGCAACTGGCTTTACTCCGTTTCAGTTAGTGCACGGGGTGGAATCCGTATTTCCTATTGAATGTGAGATTCCTTCTCTTAAATTAGCTGTTGAGCTTCTTCCTGACACTTCCAGTCTGGCAGAACGGCTTCTTCATCTGGAACATCTCGATGAGCAGCGTCAGGATGCAGCCACGATGAATGAAGTGCATAAAAACCGAGTAAAGGTTCAGTACGATAAGGCGGTCAAGCCTAGGGTATTTTCGGAAGGTGACCTTGTTTTGGTCTATGCCCAAGAAAAGGATGCCCTGGGGGCAGGAAAGTTTAAATCTATGTGGTATGGCCCCTATATTGTTAAAAAAGTCCTTAAGAAAGGAGCGTATACCTTGGTTGATTTCGAAGGGAACGAGTTGTCGGAGCCCCAAAATGGGCTCTATTTGAAAAAGTATTATGCCTAGGCTTCGGCCTGGCATGTTGCTTTTGTATATAGTAGTTTTTGCTTTGTACATATCTGATTGATTTTCGTTTTTGATGAGTTGGTGATTTTTTTGATCTGCTTTGGCAGGTTGTGTTGGATGTCATGAGTCATTTTGGTTTTGCCGATGGTGCTAGTAGACACACCCAGAACTTAGCTTCCGCGGCTTGGGTGCTTCATTATCCGTCTGGTCAGCTGTTAGTATCAAGAGGGGTCTGCATTGGTCCTGCTTCCAATAATATAGCAGAATACACTGCAGTCATTTATCTACTCTCGGAGGCAATATATTTGGGTTTTGATTCGTTGGTAGTTTTCTTGGACTCTCAGCTGGTGGTGTCGCAGTTGAACAACACTTATCGGGTACGAGATCCATTTTTATTATGATTGTTCTTGAGGGTACGTTTGTTACAAAGGTCATTTCAATTTTTAACTTTCATTCATATTCCTCGAGCTGAAAATTGGTTTGCTGACTCATTAGCTAATCAAACATTAGATTGGCACATTAATCATTCCATACAATAATTTTTAAATCAAAAACATCATACATTTGATACATTTATCACATCACATCAAATATCGTTGTATATATATCATCGGAGTGTCAAAAAACTTTACAAAATTTGGATCCATAAATGTCGTACAAAACTTGGGCTTATGCCCCATCATGTTCAGTCTCAAAAAAGAATATATAGTCATCTAATATATAATATCTGTCTACTCCTGAGGTCCCTGCCCAGAAGTCGTGTTCCTATAGAACGTGACTGCAGTGGCAACTCGGCGGAATAGTCTAACCCAGTCTTGGGGCACTCCTACGACCCGTCTCTGGATGGCTTCCGGTAGATCCTCCACGGTAGCAATAGGGATTTGGCGGGTTAATCCCTCCAAGTTTCTCTGCACGGCCTGGAGAGTCCTATCTGAATCCACAGTATCTGCTTCGCCCCTGCGGCGCTTATGGCGCGGTAGGCCCTCAGGACGAACTGGTCCAACATCTGAAACATGATCATTTTTAATTGTCAGTCATTATGAATCCAGTCAAAAACATGTTTGTTTTTCATTTTTTCACACATATTTGAAAAAATCCAAAAAAAATTATATAAGTCAAAATTTTTTTTTGCAAACTTACCGACTGCTCCCTATGCTGTGCCTGGTGGAAGAACTAGATCCAGATCTCCACGAAAGTCCATCCCGGCATAGGGATAGTCGTCCACTGCGATGATCTGTTCTCCCCACCACAGGAAGAACTCATCGTCCCACGTGGTCCGGGGTACCTCACTACCCCCCAATCTCTTCATCATGTCCGCCCAACGAGCAATTCTTAGGTCCCGCGGGCTACTGATAGTAGAGATGACTCTGGGTCTCAACGCTGGAATCTTCTCAAAGAAGAATGTTGTCAAAATGGTCCCATAGCCAAAATGTTTGGTCTTTACTTGGCGGATTGAGGTCAGCTGTTGTTTCATGTTCAGTAGAAGGGTTGTACACCAATCGTACACATGAGTCAAACACTCTACTGCTATGCTCATTTGTGTCCTGGACGCCTGATGTAGAGAGGCAGATCCTGCCACTCTGCCGATGGTGAAAAGGAGGATTTTCATGTGCAAATCCCTCACATCTTTAATTGCAATCTGAGTTCCAACCTTTTTGGAACCCCCTACGCAATATATGTGGACATAGTATTCCACGGTTAACCCTCCCAGGGGCTTCCCGTGCAAGTCTACTGGTTCTCCCTATATGTCATCTCGTATGCACCAGTTTGGAAGGAGTCTTAGTGAGGCAAGGGCTGGACGGATCCGGACGACGGTCTGCTCGAAGGCCATGGAAGGATCAGGTGATCTCTCCACTCGTTACTTTTGTACATGCTATTTATAATACAGAAGTACCGTGCTGTTCCCGAAATAAATGTGTTAGTGTATGCTTATATGTATGAGAATATTGTTATTTAAGCATTCATTATGATTTATTTAATGTTTTATATGAATCTCACTAACATTTAGAGTATATATATGCTATACAACCAGTTCTTCATGCTTGTTTCTTCTTGTCTTTCAGGTTAAGAAGGAAGGACGGTTGCTGGGGGTTTGAACCCTGCGGGATCTTCCTCAACCGTAGGACCTACGGGTAACTTTCTCATTCTACTCTATTTAGTTTTTCTGAACGTGCATGGTTGTGTGAGTCCTTCTTAAGTAGCGTGCCCCTACTCTGTGGAGGTTGTAACCCAACGAACCTTTAGGGTGATATTCCCCGAAACACATATGGAGGTAATAATAAAGGGAAAGGTAAATAAAAACACAATGCTTCTCAGAAAGAAAAACCAACCATAACTAAGCCTTCTGATGAGAAAAATAAACCTCATTATCCTTGTCTTATTTGTAATGAATATTATTACACAAAGGAATGCCCACATCAGGAAAAGGTTACCAAATTCATAAGAGGTTATTGAGCCCCTGTTGTTTTGAAGGATCCCTTTCCTTCTCAAGAAAAAATAATGATTTCACATAATCCATTTTCTTCTTTCACATCGATAGATATCATGATGATGTCTTTGAAGGTTATGGTATTCACAAGATCTAAATATTATAGATCAAAGGGTCTTGTAGTAAATGGAAGCGATTCTAGTCTATCTATTCAATCTTCCACTTCAATTCCTCCCCCTTTTGAACATTTATAGATTGAAAAAACAAATTTTGACATGGTGATTCAGCCGCCTATTAAAGGTATTCTTCAAAAATAATATTTTAACCCTCATGCTAAGGCTTCTCATAATTACAACATTGTTGAAGATCTGGCGATGTCTCCTTCAGCAACGTCGGCTCTTGAAGTGCTGCTAACATGTCCAACACAAAGGAAATTGATTTTTTCATCAATTGGAGCAATTAATATTGAGGATTATAACCTTGTTGTCTTCGATATTGAAATTAATATACCTATACTCCCACATAGAATGGCATTCCAAATACATTTTTCGTCAAAACAAAACAAGTCTTTCATACAGTAATTAATGAAGGAGCTTCTACGTGTATCATGTCTATTTCTAGTTTGAAAGCCTTGGGTTCTCCAACCATCAATCAGTCTCCTACCACTCTGAAATCCTTTGAGGGAATATGTTTTCATCCTTATGGGGTTTGAAATTATCTACCCATAAAGTTAGAAGGTAAGAAATTCATGATCAAAGTTGAAGTCGTTGATGCCCAACTTGACTACAATATTTTACTCAGTTGAAGTTGGACCTATGCTATGTCTGCAGTGGTCTCATCACATTTTTCGCATGATATTATTTCCTCATTAAGGGAATATAGTGAAATTAGACCAATTGTCTTACTATACTTCATACCCTAACTCTACCGATAGAGTACCTTTTGTCAGAAAAATGATTACTCCATATGAAGATGTTGAATTCAATTTTCTCAAGGATTCATCACTCATGGGAGCTTTTGCACTCACCCCACCGAAATTTTCTTCTAACATTTCCCATGTTAATATGATCTCATCAAGCATAATGCAATATTTTGATCCATGGATCATGGCTTCAAAATATGAAATGACCTTGTCTAGAAACGAGATACCTATACGCCCTTTTGAATTAACTCATCATATAGTTCAAGCATTTTCTGATTCACCGCCTTATGAAATTGATTGAGTGAATGTGATCACTGATAATTATTTTCAATTGTCTTGGTTATATAGTGAAATTAGACCAATTGTCTTACTATACTTCATACCCTAACTCTACCGATAGAGTACCTTTTGTCAGAAAAATGATTACTCCATATGAAGATGTTGAATTCAATTTTCTCAAGGATTCATCACTCATGGGAGCTTTTGCACTCGCCCCACCGAAATTTTCTTCTAACATTTCCCATGTTAATATGATCTCATCAAGCATAATGCAATATTTTGATCCATGGATCATGGCTTCAAAATATGAAATGACCTTGTCTAGAAACGAGATACCTATATGCCCTTTTGAATTAACTCATCATATAGTTCAAGCATTTTTTGATTCACCGCCTTATGAAATTGATTGAGTGAATGTGATCACTGATAATTATTTTCAATTGTCTTGGTTATATAGTGAAATTAGACCAATTGTCTTACTATACTTCATACCCTAACTCTACCGATAGAGTACCTTTTGTCAGAAAAATGATTACTCCATATGAAGATGTTGAATTCAATTTTCTCAAGGATTCATCACTCATGGGAGCTTTTGCACTCGCCCCACTGAAATTTTCTTCTAACATTTCCCATGTTAATATGATCTCATCAAGCATAATGCAATATTTTGATCCATGGATCATGGCTTCAAAATATGAAATGACCTTGTCTAGAAACGAGATACCTATACGCCCTTTTGAATTAACTCATCATATAGTTCAAGCATTTTCTGATTCACCGCCTTATGAAATTGATTGAGTGAATGTGATCACTGATAATTATTTTCAATTGTCTTGGTTATAACCAATATCATTTCAGGATCCATTCAATAAAAATTTTCTAAGAGATGAATCTATCATGGAAATTATGACTTTGGATCATAAATTCCATGGGAATATTATCATCGTCGTTCATCATTTCTTCCTAAACTTGAAAAAATCGAGAATGATTTTTTTATCATATTTTTTCTTGAGATTGTAAATAATCTTAAATTTCCTATGTAAATTCTTCAATCTAAATCTGAAAATAATTTAGGAAACATATCTACAACCATTACTATTTGGCACACGAATGTACCAAATCAAAATTTCTTAAGAGGGGTGGATTTTCCCTCTTAATTTATTGGTCACAAGCAGAAAATAGATGGAGTCAAGCAAGTTAGTGGAACATGCTAAAATAAACATATTAGATAGAGAAATAGAATGCATATTCAAACATAAAAACTAAACTAAAACTAAAAAAATAAAACAAAATCTCTAAATAGAGTCAAACAACTTCAATAATCCAAATGACGGCGCTTATGTCCCCTATTATTGAGTGCTGGTAGGAAATAAGGATGAAACATTAACCCACTTGCCAAGGGGCCCTTGGAACTATGGAGCTTCAAGTCCCGATGCAAGGATGTCTTTACTTTCGAGCTACCTTGGTGCAAAGTCTCCCTCTCTCTACTATGGTGGATTGGAGTTGTTCGATGGAAAACAACTGAGTCCCCTCTATCTTTGCTCCGGATCACACACTACTGGTATTGCTTGGGGAAATTTTGGCCAACATAAAAATGTGTTCTCATATTCTTCATCTCTTGGTGGCCTTTTATAGGATAATTCAAATCCTCCTTCCCTCTCTTGGTACATTATGGATGGTGACCCAAGAGAGGAGGGTAATTCCATTATGTGCCACATTTATTCCATTGTGTTCTCCTTTGAGGTCCTAAGAATACTCGGGCGGTTGTCCTTTGGTAGCCTCAAGTGTGGGATCAATGTCTTGGAGTGTGCCTTGTGGTCCCAGAAAGTTACTTCTGCCATTCTCAGGACTGCACAGATTTTTGAGGAAACTCCACGCAAATGCATGCTTATCGAAGAATTATGCGCACAAATGTGCATTTAACTGGTTCCTTCTATGCGCAATTTTATTTTTCCTTTCAGACCTTAGATATTTTTAAATACTTCAGATTCTATAATTTCTCTCAGCCCTATAAATCCTTCTGCCTTACATTAAATAATGTCATCTTTGATTTTTCGATTTTCTAGCGATAACAGTTGCCCCCTAATGTGTGAGGTCTAGGAAGAACTGTATAGCTGAAATACATTATAGTTTATTTTATGTGTATTGCATGGAGAGAGAGAGAGAGGCCTGCGTGTAACTTGGAGTTGGAGACACTGTGCACTAGTTCGAAGAGCGATCATGTCCTGTGGTCCTAAGAATACTTGGGCGGTTGTCCTTTGGCGACCTCAAGTGTGGGATCAATGTCTTGGAGTGTGCCTTGTGGTCCCAGAAAGTGACTTCTGCCACTCTCAGGACCGCGCAGATTTTTGAGGAAAATATATGCAAATGCGTGCTTATCGAAGAATTATGTGCACAAATGTGCATTTAACTGGTTCCTTTGTAATATCCCAAATGAGGGATTTTCTACTCCATCGGGAATATCTTAAGATATTCCATTTTTCCAACTCCAGGAGTATTAACAATCAACACTGAACTATTTCAGAGATTGACTGTTAGGGGAATTTACTGGATATGTCACCTTCATAAGGAAGGATGAGATCCAGAGGCTACCTGGCCCACTAGCAGACTCTGCCAATAGAACATGTTAAGAGCTAATAGTTCCCTTCAAGGAATTTCTGCAATTCCTCCCATGGGAACGTTGTATAAGGAAATAATTGCAAATAAAATGTTGTATAGTGTTGGGATCCTCTTATACATATAATATGGAGTCTAAATAAAAAAAGAGATCTGAAACAAATAGATCTAGGTGAGTTAAATAGATCTCCCCACCTTAGGTACATCATAAATCAACCCAAAGAGTACGCTATAGCAATATGCAAAACATCAATCTGAAACTTTGCAAATCTGAATGTATCATGAGAGGGTAAATACTACAGACATCATCATATTAATATATCAGCAATATTATACAGAAATATCATGAGGAATAAGACCCTCAAGCTTTAGAACCAATCTCCAATGAATATACAATGTAATGCCGGAGTAGTTGTAGCTACATAGAATGCCAGAAAACCATAACAGTGCAGTATCTATGAGAGATGCAGCTGCTGAATACATAAAAAATGATGATAGAGCTAAAATAATACAAATAAATTCCCACACATGATAAAATGGGTTGAATATAGGATTTCTAGCCAATCTCATGGAGATTGCTAGAAATGTCGGATAAAATACAAAGTGAAAAACAAGTTGTCACTGCAGCTGAAACCAAATGAATATGAGGTTGAGGCTGATACGAAATGCTGATGCCCTCCTCTGATAATGCCCTCAAGGAAAAGGGGCTGATCCCATTTCACTCAAGGCACTCCTCCTGAGGAGCACAAGAATCTCCCTCAACACTGCCCTCATGGAATAACGCAGTTTCTCCAAATGACTGCGTAGTGGGAGATGGTGAATGCGTGGCCTGATGCTAAAAATCTGAAATGTGGTCCATGAGCCCTCTCTACAGCTCCTCCAATGAAGAGATCACTCATCCACTGAAAAGGCAAGTAAGGAAAGACTCTATGAGCTCCTCTGCTACTGCCCCAACTACACAGCACCATCCTGCTACAGAAATAACGTTGCAACTGAAGGAGTGAGCTTGGAAAAATGCCAAAATGATGAAATGCAGCTCAAATCCTCTCCTCCCATGAGGAAGAGGTGGGGGATCCCTGCCCGAGAACACCCCCAGTGCTCAAGAGCGCAATCCTGCTAAACAGCCTAGATGTGCAAGTCCTTGGCTTCACCACCAAATTTATGAATCCAAAGCATGAACCAAATGAGTTGCTCCTTATTTCTTATAAATAAAATGAACTATGTTTCACCACAGGTCCCACAATTAGGGTTTCCATTCATTTTTGAATGCTTTCCCTCCAAAACCTGTGTTGTCTTCTCAAGCAAGCCACCCCTCTAAGGCAGCGCTGTTGACTTGGTCAAAGATGGCCAACTCAAGGTGATCCACATCATGTTCACACCATTAGATGTTTATTTCAGTTGCTTATTTATCCTCCTTCCTCATAAGGAGTGTTATTTCTCTCTCACCAATGGTTAAGGGGTCTCCTTACCCATTTTCTTAAGCAAAAATAAAATATGCCACTATAATGTTCCATTTTAGCTCGAGGCTAAAATTGGGAACATTACAGTCCTCCCCTCCCACATGTTGCTTGTCCTTAAGCAACTGCATAGAGAGAAAAATATTTCTCCCCCTTCTTCTTTTGTGGCCTCCTCATCAACAGTCTCCACCGCTGAACAAGATATGTTGCAGTTAAACTGTCCTCCAATGCCTCCTCCCAAGTATGCAAACCAGAAGGGTGCACCTTTCAAAAAGATAGAAGGTGTAGGTGGAAATATTCCTGCTGAACCATGGCCTCCTCAAGGTAGGAGTGATGACATGCATGGGAAAGTATAATCCCACTAGTGATCCCCTCACCCATGCTATCATCAAAATGGAAATCTTGCCCTGGGTTCTGTGCAATGTAATGGGGTTGAACGGAGAGTTTTTCTACTTAATCCCAATAGGCTCTTCTCTCCCTCGGTAGTACATATGGGGCTGCCTCTATCCTTGGGATGAAATGGTATGGCCTCCAAGAGTGACCCAAGCTACCCCATCAAAATATTCAGCCATGAAATGCCTCTGCAAATTCTCCAAGTGGTTTGCCCCACAAGAAGAGAAAAGTAATAGTATGGCAATCATGGTTTGCCCACGGTATCTCCTGCAATATAGAACATGTACAATGGGGAGAATCATTCTCCCAATGGGCTGTCCCAACATATAATTCACTCTCCAAATAGTGCTTCCTGTGAATAAATCAACATCGGCAATACAAGGTAGCATAATACAATGGAAACAAGATGTCACAAGACAACTAGAGAGTGGGTCATTGCTCCTTTCATGGGACCAACACAGTGAGCCTCTTTCCTTCATCAAGGACATACATAACAAGTGATTTTCCTAGCCACGTGTTTTCTGCGACACACATCTCAAAAGATAGGAACATGAAAATATAAATTGGTGCCAATGGTGCACACCAAGGAACATGTGGCTTCCTCCACAAACTACCATAAGAATGGCCCATTCTTCTTCTAAAAAAGTTTACAAATACATCCTTGTACATCATGCAAGAAGGAATAAAATCTTCTTGACTCATCATGCTACTAAAACAAGAAAGGAAAGTACAAAATAAAATGTGAAATTATACCTTCTCCAATTTGTACTTGAGCTCTTGAGCTAAAATGGCCCAACTAATAATTTCCCTCTACCTCCAATGAGTAGGGAAGTGGCTGTCAGGTTCTCTCCACCATAAAAAAGTGGGCTATGCATCTCCCTATGATGATAGGTGCCATGATGAATGCCCTCCCAAGTGAACTGCTCTAGCCAATCAAAGTATGCATCTAAGTGCATAGCTAGGAAGCCCTCGTATGCTGCATGCAATAATTTCTTCTTGAGACTATAAGCTCTAGCCAAGAAGAATATTTCATAGTGATATATGACCATATCATAAACTTGGTATCAGTCATCTCCCTCTTGGTCATAAATAATCATGCATGCATCAAGATCCTAGGGAATACTCAACCAAAGCTAAATCCTCCATCCTGGATCAATCCTCCACATAGACAGCGCTGGTATTCTGCAATATGGTGCTCCATCACGCTGCTGCCTGCTACCTTGACATCCCCTCATGAAAAATTCATCCTCCAAGTTGTTTCCATGCCACCATGCAGCTGCTCATGCTCAAATAGAAATAAGGACCTCTGAAAATGAGCCTCCCATGAGAGACTATCACCTCCAGAGATTCTCTCGATCCTGGGCAATGTAAGCATGAGTGGCCTCCATCCACTCCAATGCATGAAAGAGTTCTTCCTCAAAGGAATTATCATCTCTCTCACTAAATATATGGAGCAGTCATCATGCATCATGAAGATGCAATCCTCCATCCCTGCAGCAAAGTCTGTCAACGCAGTAAAGCTGATGAAGGTGGGTGATACTGAAAATGAGAGACTATATCTCTCCCTCCTAAGTTTACCCCAAACCCTCTGCACTGTTTTGGATCCCTCTAGTGTCTCCACCCCTCTGGAATCCATGAGTGGTGAACCAAATGTAATGATGCCTCTCATCAACTCTAAACCAAGTGGCCTTCCAGGTGGAATGCCCCCATAAAGTGAGACATCATGCTCCGACATAGACTGCATGTATGAGTGGACTGATTTTTTCCTCTCTCCTCTATGCAGTGTAGTCTCTTTCCCTTGTGCAGAAATTTTCTGAAATAGATAAGGGATAATGCTCTTCATCCCTGCATGTTGATCCTTCTGCTCTTCTTTCTCCATCTCACAATCCCCAACAAATGCTACATATGGCTTTGGAATTGTGTCTTGGTACCCACATGAAAAATATTTGGAACTCCTTGCAAAGACACAAGGGCTCCTCTACTGGAAGCATTGGTTCCATTTTACCCCCATGCGGTGATGGATCTCCTCCAAAAGTGACAGTTTTGTTGGTTCCTTCCAATGCATGCAAAGTTTTTGTATTTATGCCACAATGAGTTTCACTAATTTTTCCCATCAAACCCTTAGTGAAGGCATCACGTGTTTTTCCATTTTCATGACAATGAAAAATGGAACCTCCAAACCACAAAAAAATCATGAGCCATACCTTGAGTTGCAGTGTTGCTCCTCCCATGGCCTCATTTCTTCCTCTACTCCCTTGCAATGAAAGTGAACAAGGGACTGTGCTGTGGATCTTCATGTGTGGCTGAATGCTCACACCCTTCATGAAATAGCTAGTATTTGTCTCATCAACAAACCCTTCTCAGGAAATTTCTCCAAATTTCCCTTTCCTCAAGATTTTCAATAATCTCCTCAATGGTCTGGAAAAGAAGAAGGGAGACCTCCTCTTCCTTCATTCCTCTTTCCTTGTCTCCTTTGTAAATCTCCTCTCCTTGGAGATAAGCTCCTCTTTCTGATAGCCTTGTATCTTGGGCACAGGCTGAGCCAAGATCATGCTTTGATACCATTGTAATATCCCAAATGAGAGATTTTCTACTCCATCGGGAATATCTTAAGATATTCCATTTTTCCAACTCCAGGAGTATTAACAATCAACACTGAACTATTTCAAAGATTTACTGTTAGGGGAATTTATTGGATATGTCACCTTCATAAGGAAGCATGAGATCTAGAGGCTGCCTGGCCCACTAGCAGACTCTGCCAATATAACTTGTCAAGAGCTAATAGTTCCCTTCAAGGAATTTCTGCAATTCCTCCCATGGGAATGTTGTGTAAGGAAATTCTTGCAAATAAAATGTTGTATAGTGTTGGGATCCTCTTATAAATATAATATGGAGTCTAAATGTAGAAAGAGATCTGAAATGAATAGATCTAGGTGAGTTAAACAGATCTCCCCACCTTAGGTACATCATAAATCAGCCCAAAGAGTGAGCTATACCAATATGCAAAACATCAATCTGAAACTCTGAAAATATGAATGTATCATGAGAGGGTAAATACTACAGCCATCATCATATTAATATATCAGCAATATTATACAGAAATATCATGAGGAATAAGACCCTCAATCCTTAGAACCAATCTCCAATGAATATACAATGTAATGCCGGAGTAGCTGCAGCTACACAGAATGCCGGAAAAACATAACTACGCAGTCTCTATGGGAGATGTAGTTGCTGAATACACAAAAAATGACGATAGAGCTGAAGGAATACAAATAAATACCCACACATGAGAAAATGGGCTGAATATAGGATTTCTAGCCAATCTCATGGAGATTGCTAGAAATGCCGAATAAAATACAAAGTGAAAAACAAGTTGTCACTGCAGCTGAAACCAAATGAATATGAGGCTGAGGCTGATCTGAAATGATAATGCCCTCTTTTGATAATGCCCTCAAGGAAAAGGGGCTGATCCCCTTTCACTCAAAGCACTCCTCCTGATGAGCACAAGAATCTCCCTCAACACTGCCCTCATGGAATAACGCAGTTTCTCCAAATGACTGCGCAGTGGGAGATGGTGAATGGGTGGTCTGATGCCACATATATGAAATGTGGTCCATGAGCCCTCTCTACAGCTCCTCCAATGAAGAGATCACTCCTCCACTAAAAAGCAAGTAAGGAAAGACTCTATGAGTTCCTCTACTGCTACCCCAGCTACACAGCACCATCCTGCTACAGAAATAACGCTGCAACTGAAGGAGTGAGCTTGGCCAAATGCCGGAATGATGAAATGTAGCTCAACCTCTCCTCCCATGAGGAAAAGGTGGGGGATCCCTGCCCGGGAACACCCCCAGTGCTCAAGAGCACTGCAATCCTGCTAAACAGCCCAGATGTGCAAGTCCTTGGCTTCACCACCAAATTTCTGAATCCAAAGCATGAACCAAATGAGTTGCTCCTTCTTTCTTATAAATAAAATGAACTCTTTTTCACCATAGGTCCCACAATTAGGTTTTCCATTCACTTTTGAATGCTTTCCCTCCAAAAACTGCGTTGTCTTCTCAAGCAAGCCACCCCTCTAAGGCAGCACTGTTGACTTGGTCAAAGATGGCCAACTCAAGGTGATCCACATCATGTTCACACCATTAGGTGTTTATTTCAGCTGCTTATTTATCCTCCTTCCTCATAAGGAGTGTTATTTCTCTATCACCAATGGTTAAGGGGTCTCCTTACCCATTTTATTAAGCAAAAATAAAATATGCCACTATAATGTTCCATTTTAGCTTGAGGCTAAAATTGGGAACATTACATCCTTCTATGCACAATTTGATTTTTCCTTTCAAACCTTAGAGATTTTTAAATACTTTAGATTCTCTAATGTCTCTCAGCCTTGTAAATCCTTCTGCCTTACAATAAATAATGTCATCTTTTCTTTTTTGATTTTCCAGTGATAACAGTTTCCCCCTAATGTGTGAGGTCGAGGAAGAACTGTATAATCGAAATACATTATAGTTAATTTTATGTGTATTGTGTGGAGAGAGGGAGACAGACCTGCATGTAGCTTGGAGTTGGAGACACCATGCACCAGGTTGAAGAGTGATCATGTAATGTGGGATCCCTGCAAGTAGTGGTATAATAAAATGTATACAAATTTTCTACGAGGTGGGCATGTCCCATGCTCGTGATGCTTTGGCTAGTTAAACAAATCTATTTGACAGATACATATTTTGTTTGTGTCACTAGTATGGTAGTGATTCGTTGGTTGATGATGATGACTGTTGATGCCCTCAGGGGAATTTTTTCTTTGAATATAGGTGGAAAGTGGTACCCATATGTGTAAAATTTGTATGGCATTTCAATTCACATTGTATGCATAGGCGATGGTTGGGACCTTCCCGTGTAAGCATTGCTGAAAAAGACATTTATAAAGGCACGAGTCTTCAAATAATTTGATCAAAGTGCAATGGTTGTGAGGTACAAGACCATCTTGACATGAAAGCTTGTGTTGTAGTCGAATTTCAGGAGGATCAATGAAATCTGTGGGCAATGATGTCTCCCACAGTGCCACCCAAGGATGCCCTTTTTGTGGAGAGGGGTGATCCAAGGTACCGCTTCCTTTTTGGAAAAGAGGTGTTGGTGTCAAAAAAAAGGAAGCTTGGATGTGATGGGTTTAACATAGGAATGATGGCAAGGGATGACTGAAAACTGATGATGGGGATTCAGTGGCCCAAGGTCAGAGTATAAAAAGTAGCTTCGCAGCAGTCGTAACTATTTCTGATGGGGAAATCCCTCGAGTTAGTAGGAATTCGAGGGTGGGTATAAACTGGTTATGAATATCATGGTGGCTTTTGCATGACGATGTAATAATCTAACCAAGGGTGACCAAGGACTTATTCCATTGGAGAAAAAATGAATGGGTTGGTGGGGGACATAGTGCGCCATTTTCAATCTTTGTACATTTACCAAAATAATAAAATAATGGGGTTTGGTTTGTACAAAACACAGATATGGGTGCCCCAAAACATGATATTGTTCGCTCACTGATGATGTGAGGAAGATTTTTTTCTCAGGGTGGGGGCCCCATTGGTTGGTCTCATGTGTGAGGTTGATGAAGCAGATGAAAAAATATCGCAGATGGGTTATGCTAATGGAAGTATAGTAGGAGTGTGCTTTTAATCTGCTCGCACAACCTAGTCTGTTATAGGTTAATTTGGACACCATTCCCAATGACCTGGTTAGCTGGACATCATCCCCAAGACCAATGAATAGGGTCAATTATCCCCTATCATTTTAGCTGCTACATGCCCTAAGACAAAGAACAAGAACAAATCAACTATGACTTCCATCTGCAAGGTTTCCAAGATTTGAAGTTTATATTATAACACCTATGAGCTCACCAACGCAGTCTCTGAAGGGGCTAAGTGCATTGCATATGCAGGTACCTCCATTCAAAGGTGCTCTGCAAAACACTTCTCGACACTCAAGGGTGCATTTGCCATTTGGGAGCGAAATTCTCATTGTTCCGGAATCTCCACTTGGCTAGTGTCTTCTAGAAGAGTGCATATGTGTCAAAAATTGAAATCCATGTGTCCATTTGATACCTCTAAGACTGAGAACATGTCTTTCCTATTATTATAAAGTCATTGATTGTAAAAATACCTTCAGCTCCTTTATAAATTGAGCACAGATTCTAGTGCTTGGAAAGGAAGAATTTGAGTAGAGAAATACTGGTGGAATTTCAATTGAGGAGTTGACTTGTGTAACATGCTACTGGAGAGATGTGCATTGTGATGAGGATGGGATGCTGCTGGAGATGGTGACATCAAATCAATCAGTGGGTTGTAACCTCTCCTTCTATCCATTAATAATGATTGTTTCTTACTTTCCCACATATGTTTCTGTATAAGCTTTTGTCTTTCATATTATGAATTCTTATCTAATGTATATGGTTCATGTTTCATTGATTTAACTGAATAACATGAATATACATCTGTATATTTATTTCTCTTTTTTGTTTAGTGTTCATTCTTGCAAGAAATATTTTGGCGATATAGCTTGGATTTGAAGCTACAGAAAGAGCGACAAAAGGAGAATTAGAAGCGCTTGGACTCCAAGTAATTTTCTTGATCTGTTCTATGTGTTTATTTACTATTAGGAAAAGCAGCTGCAAAGTATTTAACCTATTGTTCTAGATGAGCACCACATCTAGGGAAAAATGTTTTATCTGTAATCCATAATTCTGCATAACAATTTGGTGACTCCATTGGGGAGTTTACCCTTCATCCTTGGTTTATTTTCCTCTGTTTATATCTATTTATTTACCTAGTAGCATTTAATTTTAAATGTTATGCTTTTTGAAAAGGAAATTGGCATTAGAAGTGTGTTAAACAGTTGAGTTTTCTGCTCTCTGCTGCGCCCAACGTATTGTTGAACAGGACACAGTGCGTTGCATAGGAATGCCTCCCACTTAGGTGTGCGTTGCAATGCACTATCACCGCTTAGAGATTGCGTTGCCCCCTAAAATCAACCAAATTATATTGAGTTTTTCATTGCATTTTCTTTCAGTTTGTTTTTTATTGTGTTTTAAAGAGCCTGATACCTCATATTGACCAGTAACTCTATTTACCTCTTCCTCCTTTGACATAAAAGTTTGTTCAATGTTTATTTAAAGTGTTTTTCTTTATCATTGATGAATTAATTTCAAACTATTTTCATTGCTGCATTAGATCCATTTTATTTTGAAAAAGGAAATTGTCGTTAAATTCTTCATTTCTTGTAGGAGAAATTGTAGTTCTATTCTTCATTTTTCCTATTAAAGAGAAATTGTTGTTCTATTCCTCATTTCTCAAAGTAAAAGGCATTTGTTTTTATTGATTTGATGCACTTAGTTCCCTTTTCTGCATTCACATTAAAGGGACTAAAAATAAAAACCTGCATTTTCATGTAGTGGATTGTGTGTTTTGCATAGGAACAATTAGGAAAGCTGCATTTTAGTTTTTTCTCTTTGATTGTTTACTCTCAAATTGAGTGCTCTTTCCCTCTAGTTGCTAGGATTTTCATTGAAAAACTAAAAGTGAAATATTTCTTATCATTTTAGTTTTCATTTTAGGAATTTCCAATACATCATCGCGGTGAACCTTGAAAGGAAAATTGATAAACAAGATCAACTTAAAATTTATCTCAATTTACCTAACAAAGCATTGGAACCATAATGATAACATTTAGAAGGTCTAGCCTAGAGACATGTTTCAGTGTCGTAAAACATAGCATCTATCATTAATTTTCTGTGATACATTCTTAGTGTGATAACTCACTCCACTTACGTAAGTATATTGTAGCTCGTCCACATACTTTCATGTATATCAAATGGTGTTACAATACAAAAAGTATAAAGGGGTGCTCTCACTCTGCGGTTTAGCATTAGACAAAACTAATACAAACTTGGGCCTCCATGTACCTTTGGGTATATTTGGGAGGACAAATTTAGGTTGCTATCCATCCATAGTGAACCAAATTGGCCGCTTTTTGAATTGTGATACACCGAACACAACATTCAGGAGATTTCCAACCCATACTTTTTGGTTTTCCAGGAGGTATTCTGTAGTTCACAGTTTCTTAGTAAACATTTTTCCTAGCAATACCCTTTTATTTTGTTTATTTGTTTTTCATTAAAATAAGTCATTCATCATGGAAGAACAAAATCCTTTTCCCCATCGTTCACGTAGACTAGCATTGAAATGACCTTTACCACTAGAAGTTACTTTTGGACGGTGAAGACGACATCAATCTACCGAAACCAGTACTATCAGTACCTCTGGTGAAGCATCATCTTCCCATATAATAGAGTTGGCACAAATTGTTTCTACACATCCTAGTTCATCTACTATTATCGAGACAGAGTCCTCACATTTACCCATGGTCCGATCCATACAATTAGTGAGACCACACCTCACGAACCCGATGTTGTTCAACCGAAAGTTGATCTAGATCCTGTCTCTTATTTTCCAAAAAATCTAAATCCCAAAATCAAACAATCAGATTTTTTTAATCCGTTGGTCATCCTACAATTTTCTGTAGCCATTGAGTCTCCCATATAACATAGTCAACCTCCTGAAATATACTTTGGGCTTGAAAATGAAATACTTCCCCCTGGTTTGATTTCGATTGAATAAATCCCAAAAGACGAGACACCTTTAACTCCAACCCATTTTGGGGAGGATATTTACCTGTATGAGTCTTTTCCTCAATCACCACCCTCTACTTTTGTTGATCATGTTCCTATTCATAATCCCATCGATTCAAAATGGTATACATTTGTTCAAGTAGCCATTCCTGAATCAACATCTTCGGTTGGGCCATATGTTCCAATTACGTCAGTACCTTCCCTCGTTACCCAGTCGATGTTTACAACTTCACCAGAATCATATTTTCATGGTGGCCCCATGGTCCCATCAGGTTATAAATATTTATCTAGAATTATTTTTGGTGCATCTTCAAACCCATGGACTTCACCAATATCATTGTCTGGTATTTTAACTGGTAAACCTATAGTGAGTACTGAACGACTTGATTCTTTATACACATCATTAGGGCAATATAAAGCTGGTCCTTCTGGCACTATTCCATCTAGTACCATATCAACTGGACTGCCTGCATTTGGAGAGAAATATTTTCTGTATTATTATCCTCCTCGTGTAGGGGGGCAACCTTTGGTAACCCACTATGACAGTACTTCGTCACTTTTTTTCCAACCTAATGTCTAAATGAATGTTTTTCAATGGCAGCCCACTCTGCCTATCCAACCACAAACGGTTGTACAGTCATATCAACCAGTTCAACCTGTTACACCCACATCATTTCGACTTGTTAATACATCTTTAACCCTATTAAAGAATCCATTTTTTTTACAACAACCTTTTCAGGCGGGTCCTTCAACTCAATACCCTCAAGTATTGGGCCCACAGAATCCAAATCCTCTGGTTAATATACAAAAACAACCTGTATCTGGAATCATTTATTCAAAAACTAGTTTACCATTTTATGGGATGTCACAACCACAACCTGGTTATACCTATCCTCAAACGAATCCAAGTTATCCTAATTTGGGTTATAACATTGGTGGACAGGCCCATTGGCAGCCTCAAGCACAAATACCTCAGACTTCATTTCAACAAATTCCATATCCAGGTTTTGGTCAACAGAATCCTCAAGTGTTTTCTTATCAAAACAACCCCTTTCTGGGTTACTAGTAGCAGATTCGTTATGCTAGTGCTCAAAGGCCTATTGCTCAAGCAATTCCATCATACCCTAGCTATGCTAAAATTGACCTTAATAGACAATTTCCCTTTGTTGCAACTTTACAGTTACCAGATTTAAATCAACTAACCAACGATCCAATCAACTACACCCCTTTGTGGTCGGTGATACCTCACAAATTACCCTCGGATATTCCAAAGTTCAATGGAAACCCTGGAGAAGACCCGTCGACTCACATTATGACTTATCTTTTATGGTGTTCATCAAACTCCCTAAATGATGACTTTGTTCTACTACGCCTTTTCCAGCGTACGCTCATTGGTCTGGCTACAAAATGGTATATTGAATTATCTAGAGCTTCTTTTGATAATTTCAATACCCCACCTACTATATTTTTGACTCACTTCCAATTACCCATACGATATGAAACTGGAATGGAACTCTTGACCAATTTCAAACAGACTAATGCTACTCACATTTTTTATCATATTCATGAGTGGTGTTGTCGTCGTAGAATGGTTAAGACATGTTTTCCTGATCAGCTCCTTGCTAAGTGGTTCATCAAGCCCCTGTTACCATTTATAACTAAGGATGTGGCTAAGGGTGGCGTCTTCACTGAAGAGCAATTCATTTCTCGTGCCCAATATTTAGACTTGATCTATACTCAATCTGGCATGCTCTATGAAAAAAAATCCTAACACGCCGCAATCTAATTTTATTGTTCCTCCTCAATTAAAGAACTCTCATGCAGGAGATAGCTTGATTGGTACTACAAGGACACATCATACAACTGCATATGATCCTGCACCTTCTTCTGAAATTAATGTCGTGTCATTTGACAAGGGCAAAAGTGACAAGCAACCCAGAAGTAAGAAAAAAGGGAAATCTAAGAAAAAACAAACTTCTAACATGCAGGAATGATCATCTGATCAATCATCTGGACCTAGTAAACCTCATTATCCATGCATAATCTATAATGAGGAACATTTTGTTTGTGATTGTCCTCACCACGCTGAAGTCTCAAAAATTCAAAAGACTTCCCATGCGACAGCTGTGTTGACAGATCCATTTCCGAATCCAGACAAAAAATTGGTTGCTACAGATCTATGTTCTAGTTCCCAAGTGCTTATGTTATCCATCACAAAACCTTCAACAGATATTTTGGTGTCAATGCATAATAAATATTATGGTATTCAGGAAACTGATCAATCTACTACCTCGACTACAAATCCATCTATAGAATCGGTACCGCATACTACAATTCCTGAATTGACAAGTAAGCCACCAAAGGGAGTAATTCATAAATCGACATATAATCCTCGAGCAAGAGCTACTAAATATTATAATATAGTTGAAGATTTGGCTCGATCCTCTTTAGCTATGTCTGCCCTTGAGGTATTACAAAATTGTCCCTCCCAGAAATAGGATTTATTGTTGGTTATTGGTGGAATTGATCTGACTAATTCTAATCTATTCGTCTTTAATCATACGGGCTATGTGCCGAAACTACCAGTAGAATTTTTATTCTTCATACAAGTAAATGTTCTCAATCACCTTGTTCATCGTACTATTATTGAAGAGGGAGAATCTACCTGTATTATTTCTCTAAATTGTTGGAAGTCACTTGGCTCGCCGCACTTATCACAATCATCAACGACGTTGAAGGCTTTTGATGGATGTACATATAAACCTTGTGGTATTATTGTAATGTCCCAAATCTAGAATTTTCTGCTCCATCGGGAACATCTTAGATGTTCCATTTTTCCTTCTTTAGTGAGGCACTGCAAGTCCATTTCAGAGATTGACTGATGGGGAATTTATAGGATATGAATCCTTCTAATGAAGGGAGAAATCTTGAGGCTCTCTGGCCCTTCTCAAACTCTGCCTATGGATATGCAATATTTCACCTCAGGAAATACTACTACAGGGTCCTTGAGGACACTGTATAAGGAAGCTGCTACATAAATAAGGCAAACCAGCACTGGGATTCCCTAGAATAGCTCTAATAAAACTCCCCTGCAGAAAATGAGCTCAAAGAAATAACTCTATATGGGTTATTCAGATCTCCCCAATCTAGGTCTCTGAAACAATGCTCAATGAGAGAGCTTACAGCAACGTAAGAACATAAGCATGAAATATGAAAATATGAAATGCACCATAAGAGGGAAAATTCTACAGACATCATAATATTATGATATCAGTAGTAAAATACAAGATATATCATGAGGGACAAGCCACTCAAACTTTAAGATCCAACCTTCAATGAAATAGCAATGAAATACCAAAGTAGTTGCAACTCCAGAAAATGGCGGAGTAGTTGCAACTGTGCTGAGTACATGAAGGCATAAGCTTTTGAATATGAAATAAATACATATATGGCTGAAGGAATACAAGAAATAAGCCCAATAATAGATAAATGGGCTGAAAGACATGATTTCTAGCCAATCTATGAAGATTGCTAGAAATGTCGGAGTATACAAAAATGTGACAGCCAAGTTGTCATTGCAACTGAACCAAAATATCAATGAGGCCATGGAAGATCAAATGTAGATTCCCTCCTCTGATAATGCCTCCAATACAAAGGTATGATCCCTTTGTCTCAGAAACAACCTCCTGATGAGCTCCATGAAACCCTCTCTCACTGCCTCCTCCAAAATAACGCAATTTCCTCCATGGACTGCGCAGTGGGAGATGATGGAAGTGTGGCCTCATACCACTGATTTGAAATACAGCCCAGGAATCCTCCTTGCAGCTCCTCCAATGAATATAACACTCCTCAGTGGAAGAAAACTAGACAAGAGAGACTCCATGAATTCCTCTCTAGTTGCACCCAGCTACACAACGTCCTCTCTACTGCATAAATAATGTTGTAGAAGATGAATGAAACTGTGGCCAATGCTGGATTGAGGAAATGTAGCTCAATCCTCATCCTTCCTTGAGAAAGGGGTAGGGATCCCTGACCGAGAACACCCTAGTGCCCGAGGGCACCATCACCCTGCTAAACAGCCCGGGGATGCAAGCTTTTGCAGACCCTTGTCTGAAATCTAAAACATAGCATCATGAAAATGGGCTGCCATCTCCTCCATATAAATTGAGAGAACTCCTCTCCATCATTGTCCCCACCAATTAGGGTTTCCACCCTTGCATGAATGTCTTCCCTCCAAAACTGCGCAGCTTCTCTAGGAAGCCTCTTCCTCCTTGGGCAGCGCTGTTGACTTTAGTCAAAGATGACTAATCAAGTGAGTTGGGTTCCATTCACACCCTTGGTGTTTATTTCAGCTGCATTATTCACTCCCCTTTCATATTAGGAGTTCTATTTCTTCATCTAAAAGGGGCTAAGGTGTCTCCTTGCCCATTTTATCAAATGCAAATAAAATGTGCAACTATAATGTCCAATTTAGCTTGAGGCTAAACATTGGGACATTACCGTCCTCCCCTCCCACATGTTGCTTGCCCTCAAGCAACTGCATGAAGAGAGAAAAATATTATCCCCATTCTTTTCTTCTGGCCTCCTCATCAATGGTCCCACCACTGCTCAAATATGCTGCAATAAATCTGTCCTCCAAGGCTCTCTCCCCAGTATGCAAGCTGATAACAATGCTCCTCA
The DNA here is from genome assembly GCA_034641835.2 of Pinus albicaulis. Taxonomy (NCBI): domain Eukaryota; kingdom Viridiplantae; phylum Streptophyta; class Pinopsida; order Pinales; family Pinaceae; genus Pinus; species Pinus albicaulis. The sequence goes on along the minus strand of CM076570.1, from coordinate 759,523,679 downwards.
TGGAAAGATAGAAGGTGTAGTGGAATCCTTCCTGCTGTGCTAAGGCCTTCTTAAGGTAGGATTTATGATGTGTATTGGAAAATTTGGCTCCCAATGATGATCCTATCATCCATGCAATCATCCAAATGAAAATCTCACCCCTGATTTCTGCAATGAGTTGGGGCTGAATGGAGAGTGTACTTGCATTCTCATGATGGCCCTCTCTCCATTTGAAGTGTGCATGGGGCTGCCTCTATCTTTGGGCTGAAAATTATGGCCTCCAATAATGGCCCAAGCTACCCCATCAAGAAATCCAGCCATGAAATGCCTCCTCAAATCCTCCAAGTGGTTTCTCCCACAAGAAGAGACAAGTAGTAATGTGGAAATCATGGTTTGCCCATGGTATCTCCTGCAACATAAAGCATGTATAATAGGGAGAATCATGCTCCCAATGGGCTGTACATACAATACTCTCCAAATAATGTTCCTCATGAGTGTAAAAACATCAGAAATACATGGAGAAATATACAATAAAAGCAGGTTGCCAAATGACAACCGGAGAGTGGTTCAAATTTCCACTCATGGAACTGCGTAGTGCCTCCTTTTCCTGCCTAAAAATCAAAAGTAACAAGTGCTATACGAGCCACTTGTTTTCTGCCACAACATCTCGTCATAAGATGAAACATGAGAGTACAAATTGGTGACAAAGGTGCACACCAAGAAGCATGTGGCTTCCCCCACAAACCATCATAAAATTAGCCAAAATCAAGGCTACAAATAGCTGCAAGTACATCCTCACAAAAAATGCAAGAAGGAATAAGCCTCCTTGATACATCATGCTCCTCAATCAATGAAAAGAATTACAATACAAAATATGAAATTATACCTCCTCCATCATGCACTAGAGCTCTTGAGCTGAAATAGCTCAACTGAAAGCTCTCCCTCTCCTCTAATGAGTAAGGGAATGGTTGTGCCAACCTCTCCAAAATCAATCAGGCTATGCATCTATCCATATGTTGATGTAGATCATACTGAATGCCCTCCAAAGTGAACTCCTCTAGCAAGGCAAAATATGTATCCAAGTGCATAGTTAGGAAGTCCACATGTGCTGCATGCAAAAGTTTCTCCCTGAGACTATAAATTCTAGCCAAGAAGAGTCTGCCATGACGATAGATGCTCATATCATCCACTAAGTTTCCTCCATCTCCATCAAGGCCATCCAAGAATCATGCATGCACCAAGATCCTAGGACCTGTCAACCAAAAGCTGAGTCCTCCAACATGGATGAATACTCCACATAAACAGCGCTGGGGTTCTGCAATGTGGTGCTCCATCACGCTGTTGCCTGCTACCTTGACATCCCCTCATGTCAAATTCATCCTCCAAATTTTTTACATGCCATCATGTAGCTGCTCATGCTCAAAAAGAAATAAATACCTCTGAAAATGAGCCTCCCATGAGAGACTATCACCTCCAAAGAATCTCCCAATCCTGGGCAATGTAAGATGAGTGGCCTCCCTCTACTCCAAAGCATGAAAGATTCCTTCCTCCAAAGAAAGTAGTATTTATCTCACCAAATCCATGGAGCAGTCATCATGCATCATGAATATGATATCCTCCACCTATGCAACAACTCTATCTACGCAGTGAACTGATGAGAATGGGTGATATTGAAAATGAGAGAGTGTATCCCTCCTCCATGAGCTTGTCCCCAAACTCTCTGCGCTGTAATGGACTCCTCTAAAGCCTCCACCCCTTCGGAATCCAATGAGTGGTGAACCAAATAGCATGATGCCTCTCATCATCTCTAGATCATGCGACCTCCCAAGTGGAAAGCCTCCAAAAGTGAGACATCCAGATAGGAAATAGACTGAATATATGAGAGGAATGAAAGGTCCTCTCTCTCTCTCTACTACGCAATGCAGTCCTTCTCCCATGGGAAGAAAATCTCTGAAAATAGATAGGGGTGAATGTCCATCATCCCTTCATGCTAATCCTTCTACTTTTCTTCTTCTTCCAATGGTGCAACGCTGTATGCACCTCCTCTCTACCAACATGTGAGTGTATCTCCTCCCCAATGAGAGGCCTTGAATCTTGGCCTTCCTTGAAAGAAAAGTCTCCACACCCTCACAAATGGAAGAGTGCCCTTCATATAATGGGGGTCTTGCCTCTAGCAAGTCATTCTCCTGATTTCTCCCCCTCTACAAAGATGGAATGATCTTTGTCTCATGGTTCCCCTCCATGCATGCAAAGTGTTGAAGTTTTGTCACACCTAGTTGCACATTGATTTTCATCAATCCCCTTTGAAAAACTCTTTGTGACTCCAACATATGATCTCTCATTTGCATGAGAACATGAAATAAAACTCTGAAATCAACTATCATGAATCATACCTTTGATTTTGTTGCGCTGCTCCTCCAAGGCCTCAACTCTTTTCATCCGTCCTTCTTGTAGTATGTTAGGTCCCTATATTACTAGTACAGTCCCTTATTGTTATTTTTTTTTTCTAAGTAAAACTGATCTATTAACAAAGGGATAATATTACAACGAGACCGAAGTCAGAGACTACTACCTTAGAGGCAAATTTTTCAAGAAGAAGCAGAGAGAATTTCCATAGCCCACGCAGGGGAACATAGTGAGATATTTCAGAGTTTAATTTGAGCCAGAAATGTACAAAAAGACGCCAAAAAAATTCCACAACCAACAGAACAGAGATAGACCCAATAGTTTGGGCAGTAGGAACAGAAGAAAAAACAAGCAACAAACCCATTAATCATCGGGAGACTCCTCCACTATCCGGCACCATCCAAAGGCTTGCATATCATGGGCGAGCACTTCTTCAAGGGCCGAGGGACTTGGTTCAGCTGGGGCCCTGTCTTCAGTCAAAAGGTAGTGGGCTTGGCCCGGTTTAGACTAACGAATCGCACGATGAGCTACGACCTTGCTCGGGATCGCACACAAGACTGGTCCGTCATTACGAGGCTGAATTTACCACTACGCCGCCTCCACGACCTTAAAAGGTAGTGGGCTTGGCCCGATTTAGACTAACTAATCGCACGACGAGCTACGACCTTGCTTAGGATCGAACACAAGACCGGTCCGTCATTACGAGGCTGACTTTACCACTACACCGCCTCCACGACCTTCAGTCCCTTATTGTTATTAGTGTAACCCTCTTATTTTTATTATTTTACCCTTGTAACCCCCATTTTGTTATTATTGTGCCCTTAAATTATTATTGTTAGGTCAGTTAGGATTACATTGTGGCCCACTAGGATTACATTATGGCCACATGGACTCCTATATATAGAAAGGAGGTTTTGTAAATTGAATCATCCAAGAATTGTTCATTTATGTAATGTATTGGAGGTTGTCTCCTCGAAGTGGCTTATTTATAAGGCGTTGATATCTCTTTTCTTCTATTTTTGGAGCTGGTTACACAACATTTGGTATCAGAGCTTTGGATTCTAGGGTTTCGCTGCTCCAAACAGGTCATTGTGGAAGTTTCGCTATAACTTTTTTTCTACGACGTTTCAGAAGCTGAAATCCTAAGGAATATTTTCTAAAAATTTCAGAGCTTTTTTCGCAATATTTTCGGAGATATGATCTGTGGAAGTTAGGTCTTTTTTCAGGCTCCTAAACAGGTCATCGTGGCATTTACACTATAACTTTTTTTCTACGAAGGTTCAGAATCTGAAATTTTTAGGGTACAAAGCTGAGATCCTGAGGAAACTCATCACAAAATTTCAGAGCATGTTTCGAAATATTTTTGGAGATATGATATGTGGAAGGTAGTTCTTTTTCAGGCTCCTGAATTTCATCACAAAGAGGTGATCGTGGGAAAAGTTCAATAACTCTCTCTCTGAGCATCAGATTGGAGTGCAGTAAAAATTGGTCGCAAGTACACAGACTTTGGTTTCTTGGCTATCAATTTCAGAGGCGAAGGAGGAAACATTGACACGTGGAAAGTCATACAATTTCTCTCTACTGAACCAGTCCATAATTAGGTCATTGTGGGAGATTGGACATAAATTTGTCTTGGAGAATCCAAATCAGGTCAGACCTATGCCATTCAAAAGATAATTCAGAGGACTACTTCAGTGCTGAATTTAAAATATTGAAGATCTGCAATCACAGAGATAATCCAATTTCAATATCGAGCTCCTCAAAAGCCAGAAAAAGGTGTGTTTTTATTTCCGAATTGCATAAGTCTTGTTTGAATAATCAATTTGAATTGATTCCAAGGGCATATTGTAGAATATATATCAATATTGGGTTCTAAAAGATGCCCCGTAAAAATAATTCAACACCCATTAAGCCTTCAGAAGGCTCTACTATGACTCATGAAGATGAAGAATTGCAACATGATCTATCAAAATTACAAGAGCAAGTGCAACAAATTTCACTCTCGCAAAGAGCAACAAAAAAATGAAATGGAAGTTTTGAAAAAAGGCGTGGAAGCGAAGATGGACGGTTTGAAGAAAGGTGTGGAAGCTAAGATGGATGGCATGGAAGATGGTGTGGAAGCTAAGATGGATGGCATGGAAGCTAAGATGGATGACATGAAAGACAACATGGAAAACATGAAGAATGATCTAAAAGAAGACATAGAAGGTTTGAAAAAGTTGATACAAGAAATGTTTCCTAATGGTGAAAATATAGTAGAAAAACCTCATGATAAGAACAAAATAAATGTTAATCATGATTTCATAAACTCTAATGTTGGCGGGAAGAACCACCATATTCAAAAAATGGATATGAGGAAGTTTGATGGAAAGGATCCTGTAACATGGATACTACAGATGGAGCAATATTTTGATCTCCATAACGTGCAAAACACACAAAAGGTACGCATTGCAACTTTACCTTTAGAACAAAATACATTTGTATGGTATCAATGGCTTTGCTCCCGTAAAAAAATTGTCACTTGGTCAATTTTTACGGAGGAAATGATAGCACATTATGAGGATACAAAAAGAAACACCTTCTTTAGCCAATTGATAAATCTCAAACAAAAGGGTTTAGTGGGGCAGCACATTGAGGACTTCCAAAAATTGAATATAAGGGTAACTGATATTCCAGAGGACCACAGGATCGATCTCTTCATAAGCACTTTAAAGGATAACATCCAACATGAAGTTCGTGTTTTGGAACCAGATTCATTGGAGAAGGCATTCAGGTTGGCAAGAAAAGTTGAATGTAAAATAATGGCAACAAGGAAGCCTACCACTCAATTCTATAAAGAAGGAAGTGTTGCTACACCTAGATTTCCACAACCTACAAGGTTGACACCACAACAATTGGAAGAAAAAAGAGAAAAATGGCTTTGCTATAGTTGTGATAGAAAATACACTAAAGGTCATAAGTGTGCTGAGAAGAAATTATTTTACATAGATTGTGAAGAGGAAGAAGAAAATGAACAAGAAGAGGATATACATCAGGAACCAGCCCTAGAAGAGGAAGAAATGAATCCAACCATATCGTGTAATGCACTGGCAGGAATTACCACTCCTCAAACTCTCAAGATAGAAGGACATATCAAGAAGAAAAAAGTAATAGTGTTGATTGATTCAGGTAGCACCCATAATTTTATTCATTGTAAGGTAGCCAAGGAATTAAATTGTTTCCTATACCCAGCACCAGAATGTTAAGTGATGGTTGCAAATGGAGGAACTATAAATTGCTCTGGAAAATGCCATAATATCAAGCTAACCATGGGGGAATATGTATTGACTAGTCCAATGCTTTCCATTCCTATGGGAGGTGCTGATGTTGTACCAGGAGTACAATGGTTACAATCTTTGGGGACGGTAGCTTTTAATTTTCAAAAACTTTTCTTGAAATTTTTTTTCAGAAGGAAAGGAATTTGAATTACGGGGTATTGCGGGGAAGTTGGGAAAGATAATAAGCTCTAATGTCATGACAAAGCTTCTAAAAAAGAACAACAAGTCGTCATTGCACAATTATGCTCACTAGAAGTTCCAACATCAAAATCATCTATTTCTGCAGATCTCCAACAAGTCTTGGACAATCATTCCAAGGTGTTTGAAACTCCCAAAGGACTCCCACCTATTCGTGATCATGATCATGCTATTCATTTGATTCCAGGAAGTGTTCCTCCGAACATCAGGCCTTATAGATATCCTTACTTCCAAAAGAGCGAAATTGAACGTATGATTGCAGAAATGTTAGAGGCGGGTATAATTCAACCTAGTCAAAGTTCTTTCTCTACTCCTGTTGTATTGGTACACAAGAAGGATGGATCATGGCGAATGTGTCTGGATTATAGGGAGCTAAATAAGCTTACCATTAAAGATAAATTTCCCATTCCTGTGATTGATGAATTATTGGATGAATTGCATGGAGAAATTTATTTTACCAAGTTGGATCTTCGTTCGGGATATCATCAAATTAGAATGAAGACTGAAGATATTCCAAAAACAGCATTTCGAACTCATGAGGGTCATTATGAATTTTTGGTCATGCCTTTTGGCCTTACCAATGCACCTTCTACATTTCGAGGGTTGATGAATTCCATTTTCAAACCCTTCCTTAGAAAATTTGTGCTAGTATTTTTTGATGATATACTAATCTACAGCAGGTCTTGGAAGGATCATGTTGAACATGTTGACGGGGTGCTCAAACTATTGTAGGAGAAACAATTATATGCAAAAACATCCAAATGTTTCTTTGGAGTACAAGAGGTGGAATATTTGGGTCATATTGTATCTCACGAGGGTGTTAAAGTAGACCCTAACAAAATTAAAGCCATTAAGGAATGGAAAGTCCCCACAACCATAAAGCAGTTGCGAGGATTTCTCGGGTTAACGGGGTATTATCGCAAGTTTGTTAATAATTATGGGAGAATAGCAGCACCTCTAACAACATTATTGAAGAAAGATGCATTTTCATGGACTCCTGAAGCAACTAAGGCCTTTGTGTTACACCATTTTTTGGTCATCTAACCTATTATCATTAGATGGACCCAAGTACACCATGTAAGACCAATTTTACCCTAAGTAAAATTGCTTTCACTATGTAAAATAACTTAATAAACCACATTTATTAGGTTGTTTATGGTCTAAACAGGAAACCCCAAAAGGAAATATTAAACAAACCTATATTTGTTTGATTTTACTCATGGAATAATTAATTAAGCCATAATTTAATTATTATTCCTAATCATGTTTAACCCAAAACAAAGAAATTAATTAGATAAACCTTTATTTATCTTATTATTTTCTAGGAATAATTATTTAAATCTTATTTAGATAATATTCCTTGATAAATATGACCAAATCACCCACAAATAATTAAATAAATCATTATTTATTTGATTATCCTTAAACCACTTCCTTAAAAAGATAAATAAATCATTTATTTATTTATTACTGACAAATAAAGGGATTTGACCCAAGTCAAATACTTTTTCCCTCCAACAAATATAATAAAATATTCCATAAAAGGTGGATCTAGATTTGGTTAACATTATTTTAATCATGCACCAAGATCTAGAATGACCCAATATTTTGTTATAAATAGGAGGTTTTTTCCTACCATTCTTCACCTTTTGTTGCCTATTAGATCACTCTGGATCTATACACTTGGTCACATTTTTCTACATTATTTTGCTGTGTGAGCTCCCTTCGAGTTCTATCTTTGTCTGGGTTTTCTACACCAACAAGAGAGAGAGATTCTAGATCTGAAGTGCTGAGGACTTCCAAGAACCCATCCCATTGAGGAGAATTGGATACGCCTTCTTGTTTTCCTACCAGGTGCCCTTAATACAAAAATTCTTTCAAAAATTGTTCTTGTCTTGTCTATTGGATATATGGAGCAAACCCTTATTTTTACTTCTTAATGTCTTTCTATGTATAGATCTGGTTTTTTGCAGCTCTTGTCTTGATCAACTAACTGCAGATTTGAAGATATTGGCAGCCACTTTTGATGTTAGGGCTATTAGTTATGCGTAGCTAAAGTGGTCTTTTTTCATACACATCGACAAAGGATTCATACTAAAACTTTGAACATCTTAAAGAGGCAATGTGCCTAGCACCGGTCTTAGCTACGCCAGACTTCACAAAAACCTTTATTGTGGAATGTGATGCTTGAGGAAATGGAATTGGTGCTGTTTTAATGCAGGAAGGAAGACCCATTGCTTTTGAAAGTCATACAATCAAAGGAAAGTATTTACAGAAACCTATTTATGAGAAAAAAATGTTAGCAATACTGCATGCACTAAAGAAATGGAGAACTTACCTAATGGGAAGAAACTTCAAGGTAAAAATTGATCATGATAGTCTTAAACACTTTTTGGAACAAAGACTATCTTCAGAAGAGCAGCAAAAATGGGTCACAAAGATGTTGGGTTATGACTTTCAAATAATCTACAAAAAAGGAAAGCTTAATGTTGTTGCAGATGCACTCTCAAGAAAGAATGAAGAGGTGGAAGCATTGCTTTGTGCCATTTCTATTATCCAACCAGATTGGATAAGCGAAGCAAGAGATGAATGGAAGAAGGACAAAGATGTATGGACACTCATTCAAAAGTTGCAGCAAGATCCTAGTACATCTGATACATTTAGTTGGAAAAATGATTCCTTATGGTACAAAGATCGCTTATATCTTTGTAATAATTCCCAACTAAAAAAAAGATTCTTCTAGAATTGCACACTTCTCCTTTAGGAGGACACTCAGGATTTTTAAAAACTTACCACAGGGTGAAGAAAGAATTTTTTTGGGATGGCCTTAAATCTGATATTCAAAAGTTTGTGGCGGAATGTTTGGTTTTCCAGCAAAATAAATTTGAGAAAATTAAGACCCCGGGACTTCTACAACCTTTATCCATTCCAAGTCAACGTTGGGAGGAGATTTCAAAGGATTTTATCACAGTTTTACCTAAGTCCAAAGGAAAGAGTGTCATCATGGTGGTAGTTGATAGACTTACCAAGTATGCACACTTTTGTGCATTATCTCATCCATTTAAAGCAAGTACAGTTGCTACTACATTTATGGAAATAATTCAAAATCTACATGGAAGCCCAAGGGTTATTGTGAGTGACAGAGATCCCATTTTTACTGGAAATTTTTGGATGGAGTTATTTTCTTGTTTGGGTACTCAATTAGCTCATAGCTCATCTTATCATCCTCAATCTGATGGTCAAATTGAGATAGTAAATAAATGTTTGGAAGGATATCTTTGTTGTTTTTTATTTGATAAACAAACACAATGGGTCAAGTGGTTACCTCTCGTTGAATGGTGGTATAACACTTCCTTCCATACTGCAGCAAAAATGACCCCATTTATGGCACTTTATGGATATCATCCACCATCCATCACATCATCTTTGAGGGAAAATTCGAAGGTTCAAGCAGTGGAAGATCACATCGAGCATCAGCAAGAAGTTCTCCAACTCTTAAAGGATAACCTAAATTTGGCACAAAATCGAATGAAACAACAAGCAGATCAACATCACAGCGAGAGAAGTTTTGATGTAGGAGATTGGGTATTTTTACGGCTACAACCATACAAAAAAATGTCCCTCAAGCAAGCTAAGAAGGATAATAAATTATCACCAAAGTACTATGGTCCTTACAAGGTGTTGCAAAAGATTGGTTCTATGGCATACAAATTGGAGCTTCCTGCTTCTTCACGAGTACATCCAGTTTTCCATGTTTCATGCTTAAAGAAGGTTATAGGTGAAAATCTTCCGGTTCAAACAATATTGCCAGAACTTGATGAGGAAGGAAAAATCATATTGGAACCTGAAGCAGTCATGGAAACAAGAACTCGACAGCTACGGAATTGATCATTTTCAGAGTATCTCATCAAGTGGAAGAACTTACCCACTGAAGATTCTACATGGGAGGATGAGAATTTTATACAGAAGCACCCAGAGCTACTCAAGCGTTGAGGACAACACTTTTTTGAAGGAGAGGGCATGTTAGGTCCCTATATTACTAGTATAGTCCCTTATTGTTGTTAGTGTAACCCCCTTATTGTTATTATTGTACCCTTGTAACCCCCATTTTGTTATTATTGTGCCCTTAAATTATTATTGTTAGGTCGGCTAGGATTACATTGTGGCCCATTAGGATTACATTATGGCCACATGGACTCCTATATATAGAAAGGAGGTTTTGTAAATTGTATCATCCAAGAATTTTTCATTTATGTAATGTATTGGAGGTTTCCCCCTCGAAGTGGCTTATTTCTAAGGCGTTGATATCTCTTTTCTTCTATTTTTGGAGCTGGTTACAGAACATAGTAGCTATGGGAAATGTACTGCACTGTGGATCTACATGTGTGACTGAATGCTCACACCCTTCATGAGAATAGCTAGGGCTTGATCATTCACAAACCGTTTTCAGAAAATTTCTCCAAAATTTTCCCCTTTCAGTAGATCTTCAATGGTGTGCTCAATGGTCTGGAAAAGAAGAAGGGAAACCTCCTCTTCCTTCATTCCTATTTCGTTGTCTCCTTGTAAATATCCTCTCCTTGGAGAGAAGCTCATATTTCTGATGGCTCTAGATCTTGGGCACAATCTAAGCCAAGATCATGCTCTGATACCACTGTAATGTCCCAAATATGGAATTTCTGCTCCATCGGGAACATCTTAAATGTTCCATTTTTCCTTCTTCAGTGAGACACTGCAAGTCCATTTCAGAGATTGATTGATGGGGAATTTACAGGATATGACTCCTTCTAATGAAGCAATAAATCCTGAGGTTATCTGGCCCTTCTCAGACTCTGCCTATGGATATGCAATATTCCACCTCGGGAAATCCTGCTACAGGGTCCTTCAGGACGTTGTATAAGGAAGTTGTTGCATAAATAAGGAAAACCAGCACTGGGATGCCCTAGAATAACTCTAATACAACTCCCTTGCAGAAAATGAGCTCAAAAAAATAACTCTAGATGGGTTATTCAGATCTCCCAAATCTAGGTCTCTAAAATAATGCTCAATGAGAGAGCTTACAGCAACATAAGAACATAAGCATGAAATCTGAAAATATGAAATGCACCATAAGAGGGAAAATGATACAGCCATCATAATATTATGATATAAGCATTAAAATACAAGATATATCATGAGGGACAAGACACTCAAACTTTAAGATCCAACCTTCAATGAAATAGCAATGAAATACCAAAGTAGTTGCAACTCCACAAAATGCTGGAGTAGCTGCAACTGCGCTGAGTACATGAAGGAATAAGCTACTGAATATGAAATAAATACATATATGGCTGAATGAATACAAGAAATAAGCCCAATAACAGAGAAAAAGGCTGAAAGACATGATTTCTAGCTAATCTATGAAGATTGCTAGAAATGCCGGAGTATACAAAAATGTGACAACCAAGTTGTCACTGCAACTGAACCAAAATATAAATGAGGCCATGGCAGATCTAAAATGTAGATTCCCTCCTCTGATAATGCCTCCAATACAAAGGGCTGATCCCTTTGTCTCGGAAACAACCTCCTGATGAGCTCCATGAAACCCTCTCTCACTGCCTCCTCCAAAATAACGCAATTTCCTCCATGGACTGCGCAGTGGGAGATGATGGAAGTGTGGCCTCATACCACTGATTTGAAATACAGCCCAGGAATCCTCCTTGCAGCTCCTCCAATGAATATAACACTCCTCCGTGGAAGAAAACTAGACAAGAGAGACTCCATGAATTCCTCTCTAGTTGCACCCAGCTACACAACGTCCTCTCTACTGCAGAAATAACGTTGTAGAAGATGAATGAAACTGTGGTCAATGCTGGATTGAGGAAATGTAGCTCAATCCTCATCCTTCCTTGAGAAAGGGGTAGGGATCCCTGACCGAGAACACCCTAGTGCCCGAGGGCACCATCACCCTGCTAAACAGCCCAGGGATGCAATCTTTTGCAGACCCTTGTCTGAAATCTAAAACATAGCATCATGAAAATGGGCTGCCATCTCCTCCATATAAATTGAGAGAACTCCTCTCCATCATTGTCCCCACCAATTAGGGTTTCCACCCTTGCATGAATGTCTTCCCTCCAAAACTATGTAGCTTCTCTAGGAAGCCTCTTCCTCCTTGGGAAGCGTTGTTGACTTTAGTCAAAGATGACTAATCAAGTGAGTTGGGTTCCGTTCACACCCTTGGTGTTTATTTCAACTGCTTTATTCACTCCTCTTTCACATTAGGAGTCTTATTTCTTCATCTAAAATGGGCTAAGGTGTCTCCTTGCCCATTTTATTAAACGAAAATAAAATGTGAAACTATAATGTCCATTTTAGCTTGAGGCTAAAAATTGGGACATTAAAATTATTAATAACCTTCATGTTGAGCTTGGGGGAAAAATAGTGAATTTTGATGTCGAGGTTGTTGACAGACCCCTTGACTATAATATTCTACTTGGAATACCATGGGTATATGCTATGACTGCAATTGTTTCTACATATTTCAGAATGATAGTCTTTCCATATCAAGGTACAATTATAGTCATCAATTAATTATCCTTCTTTTCCTCTGCTTCGTAGGCAACTGAAAGTGTGTAATATTCCTACTTAGCCTAAGCTAAGAGGAATATACAATTTTGTTTTACTTTTTGTTGCATGAATAAATGAATAAAGGAGGACATGTAAAAGTCCTGAAAAGATTGAATAAATCAATGCCCATGTGAACAAGGATAAATCAAGGCCATGTAAATAAATCACTTGTAGGTGTGAAAGGGGTTTGAGTTGTGAGACTGGGTCAACCTTGACCAAATCTATAGCACTGTATAGATTCAATATACCTCATAAAGGGACAACATAGTTCTATAAGGAGGCCCCTCATGTGAAAGGAGCTAACTCATCAAGGTGGTTTAGGGTTTGTGAAGGCTCTCATCTTATAAAAGGAAGGGGAAGGTAGCAAGAGAAGGTTGTTGATTGATTATATTTCTGATTATCCTGTATGTTTAGACAAATACAATTCTCTGTTGTTTAGTGGAGAATTGTGCTACTTAGCACTTGGAGTTCCTATGCAAGGATTTTGCCTCTTCTATTGAGGATTCTTGGAGGAGTATTTTCTGATTTGATCCACTATCAAACTTTGGGCCAAGCTCTACTTCCATCTGCAACACAGATCCAGTAAGGGCTTGCTTGCTTTTATAGGCTACAGCAAGTGGAACTCTAGATCTGCAGAGATCTAGCTTGTATTGGAGCCTCTTCTCATGGAGTGTGTCTTTTAACCTCCCGGAAGAGTGTATCCACTGTTTGAGCTTCAAATTTGTATCTCGACATGAGGCCATCATTGTATTTCAAGTTACAGTGCAGTTTTCATTGAAGAACTGCGGTATTTTCATTAGAGATTCTGCAGGGTGTTTTTAGCCCAATTTTGATGAGAGATCGCTGGTGCTAAGCTTTGCCTTTATCTTTGGTGATCTGTGGATTAGCTTGCTGATCCATGTTCTGTTTAGATCTAACATATTTCAATGTAAAGTCACCTTTAGAAATTTCTAAAGAATTTTTTAAATCTGCAACTTAAAACTCAGATCTACTCCTTGTAATGCATGATTTGGTCAAAACCCCAAGGGGATCTTGTAAATAAGACTATCTAGTTTCCAGATCTGAAATGGATTTGATGTTTTGTCCACAAATCTATCCTAGATATGAGTTGTAATATTCATTTTTTGCGGCTCCTCAAAATAAAGCTACTAAGCCAATTTGAAGTTTATATATGTGTTGCAGCCTTCTTTTCTGAAGATTTCTTTCTCTATTGTCTCCTATATTCTATTGTATATTGAAAGAGCTTTATTGTAATTATGATTTTCTATTATATACTCATAATTTAATCATATTTGATGGCCTCCTTCTCATACTATCCAAGACTGCATTATTTCTGAAGCAGTTTCTTGTGCACAACTGCAGCCCCTTTTGTAGGGTGTTTTTCAGCTAAACTAGGTGGTGGGAGATCTGTTTACCACACCTAGTTTGATTTGTTTTTGCTCCCCTTTTTGATCTAGACTCTAGATATGCTAATCTAAGGGATCCTAGGGCTGTAAACTCATTTATGTGCATCAATCTCCCAGGAGTGTGTTATTTCAGCAGGCTTGTTGTGCTATTCCAGATTTAGAATATTACAGTGGTATCAGAGCTCCTTTCTTGGCACAGACTGTGCTTTCCTTGGAGCACCACAGCCATGTTGCATTCAGAAGAAGATGAAACTCTTACCGAGAGGGAGAAGAGGTATCAAAATAGAAGTCACAAGAAGTTTTATTACACTACTGATGATCAAGAGAAGGGTAAAGCCCCTGAAACTGCAGATGACAAAGAAGGAGAAGAGTTTGCAAGAACTCTATTAGTGGCCATGAAAGATATTTCCGAAGAGATCAAGGAGATGAGGATGGACAGAATGAGGGAATCTCCTGGGAGATTTTATCTGGGGGAAAGCTCTGACATGTCTCATCACTGGATTGGTCAACCAGTGAACCAGCCACAAGCCCCACAAGCTCCACTATGCCTACCTTCTTGGTTGTGGAGAATGAAGGACCACAAGAGAAAGCATCCCTTGAAGACTACTTTGTGGAATATGAATCTAAGAATCAGAGATTCAAATACCACTTAAGTTTTCAAGAGTTTTGTCACCTTAATGAAAGAAGAAGACCAAGGCAGTAGTATAGAGATGGTGGGTTCCTCCATAACCATGATAGACATCACTCTATGGGCAGGTTATTTTTGCGAAAGTTTGATCGGTCACCAACCAGTTCAGCCAAGGCATGGGTAGAGAAGCTGGACATCTACTTTTAGTTGAACAAATTCCCTGAGAGTGAAGCCATTAAGATTGCAGTACTGCACTTTGATGGTGAAGCACATAATTGGTGGTTCCATGGGTTGTCTATATTGGTCCATGCCAATGTGACTGCCTACTCTAAATTCACTAGAATATTGATGGATATGTTTGACAGAAAGGATCCAAAAGCACCTTTCATGGGCCTTGCAATGTTGAAGCAATCGAGAAATGCAGAGGCTTATATCTCTAAGTTTCTGAGAATATCATTTATTGTTCCTGACCTGTTTGCAGCAAGGAGGGTGTACATGTTCATTGATGACTTGGATTAACCTTTTTCATGGGTTGGTTAAATATACCAAGCCCACCACTCTGCATGATGCCATTGAGAGGGCCAGAGACCTCCAAGATGCCTTTCCAAAAGAAAAGGCAACTTTCTAGAGCAAGGCGCCTCACCTTTCTAAAGGGAAGGAAGAGAAAGTTGCTCCTTCCAAGGAGAGCTCATTGAAGAAGCCTCTTGATATTTAATTCAAGAGGGAGATGAGGAAAAAGAGACTATGTTTCACTTTCTAGGAGTCATGGGCACCTAGACATAGATGTGCTGCTAGGAAAGCACACTACATAGAGGTCTTCTCAGATTTTGAAGATGAAGATGATGAACCAAGGAGGGGTCACAGCGCTGATAATGATGAGGAAGATCCAACACCATCTGGAGATGGGGATGGAGCCTTTGCTCCAATAAGTGGGACTCTTACTTCTATGAGAGGAGTGCATAAGTACTTGACCCTAAGAGTACAAGGTTCAATCATGAATTGGAGGGTATATGTGCTGATTGACAATGGGGCAACCCACAACTTTATTGATTCTTATATTGTACAAAGAAGAGTAATCCCCACTGATAATTTTGAGGGATTCTCTATTTTGGTCCCAGGAGATAGGACCATGCAATGCATGCAATATGTTCCCTCAATTTTAGTCACTATGGGATCCTACACTCTGGTGGATCACTTTTTTGTAGTTGACATACCAGACACCAATATCATTCTGGGAGTCCAATGCTTGATTATTTTGGGGAAGGTCACCACTGATTGGAAATCTTTGCAGATGGAGTGGGTGGACTTGAAAAGTGGGAAACAACAAATTATTCAAGGCATGAACACTTATCCCTCACCTAGTACTTCCACACAAACAACAAAGATGGATTTGCACAGTGGAAGCAGGGATCTCACAGTCCCTTCTCTTATGTTCATGAGAATGTTGCAAGGGACATTCCTATCTAGTGGAAAGCCATCTGGGATGCCACCAGATTCAGATCTTGTGGGGGATGCATCACAAAGTGTTGCTCCAAATCTAGATCCAGGAGGGATTGGAGTAATGAGAGACCAAGTCACAGCGTTGGAGGGCTTGGGACAGCTCAAGAATGAGGGTGGTCTTCTCCCTGCACCACTATCACCCTCTCATTTTTCTGAATCTTTGCTATGGGAGGAGAAGAATGGGAGGATCAGCCTTCCAAAAAACAAATTTGGCATGAGAAATGTAAAAAAGGAGATCATCAACATGAGAAGCACTTCCATGGATGTATCATCAGCGTTGTCATTATTGAATAGTGTGGATCTGTATTGGAAATCTCAACTTCTTGTAGAGTATTCCAAAGATCTCCACATAGGTATGATACTAGATGACATGCAGCAATAAGAGGGCTACATAGTCCAAGGGGGAGTCATATATCATCATGGTAGGGTATTTTTGGCTAGAGCTTCCAAGCTCAAGTAGAAGATACTACAAGGGGCACATAAAGAATTATTTCTCAGCCATATGAATTCAATGAAGATCTATACCTTAAGCATGAGAAGATTTGATTGGGAAGGCATGAGAGAGGAATTACATCAGCACTTTCAAGATTGCATTAGTTATGGAGGATTGGGGCAGCCAATGGACTCTTTGAAAGAGTCATTTTAGCTAGTTCTTCCTTTGCTTGAGAGGAGGGAAATGCTCATGCACAACTCCATGTGTATGAAGGATTATGATGGTAAAGGATCTGATCATGCCAAGCAAGTTTTATTTTCTGATTCCTTTGCCATGTTTTTGCGGGCTATGAATCCTAAAGGGAGTGAGAGATTATGTGGATCTCATGACTTTTGGTGAGAAAATAGAAGTTTTGAACTTGGCCACTCCCTTATTGTGAAAAGGGAGATACCTTCTCATGATGGGTGCTTCCAAAAGGCACCAAACTTATTTAATATCTTTATCCATGTTAAGGTGACTCATGCAGAAAATGTGTGGTGGGAATGCCACTTGCCACACCTAGATCTAATGAAGACAAGAGGTGCACTGCGTTGGAATCACATGTGGGATTTTGACCCACCTCCTCAAGATCCGATTTCTATTTGCATATATGTTGTCTTGCTTCCATACATAGATGATATAGTTGTACTTTTTATGGGATTGTATGAAGGGGGGATTGGAAGTTTGTATGTACCACATGGACTAGAACTTCTACCTGTACCTCATGCTACATGTTTCAGATGAAGCATTCCTCCAGCTATGTTTATTTCTCTTGAATTCTTCACTCCTGGTGGGATGGATTATGCACATCTTATGTTGACCTTGGAGGAACAATTAATGATGTATTGGTTTGATGAGCACTTGGTTTATGATGAGGACTGGATCATTGATGATGCCATCAATGGAGGATGGGAAGTACTGCAGCTCTCACCCTATCAGTTGCTTGAGGACAAGAAACATTTTGGAGGGGAGGGCTGTAATATTCCTACTTAGCCTAAGCTAAGAGGAATATACATTTTTTTTTACTTTCTGTTGCATGAATAAATGAATAAAGGAGGACATGTAAAACACTTGAAAATATTGAATAAATCAATGCCCATGTGAACAAGGATAAATCAGGGCCATGTAAATAAACCACTTACAGGTGTGAAAGGGGTTTGAGCTGTGAGACTGGGTCAACCTTAACCAAATCTACATCGTTGTCTAGATTCAATGTACCTCATAAAGGGACAACGCAGTTCTAGAAGGAGGCCCCTCATGTGAAAGGGGCTAACTCATCAAGGTGGTTTAGGGTTTGTGAAGGCTCTCATCTTATAAAAGGAAGGGGAATGAAACAAGAGAAGGTTGTTGATTGATTATATTTCTGAGTATCTTTTCTATTTAGACAAATACTATTCTCTGTTGTTTAGTGGAGAATTGTGTTGCTTAGCACTTGGAGTTCCTATACATGGATTTCACCTCTTCCATTGAGGATTCTTGGAGGAGTATTTTCTGGTTTGATCCACTATCAAACTTTGGTCCAAGCTCTACTTCCAACTGCAACACAGATCCAGTAAGGGCTTGCTTGCTTTTATAGGCTGCAGCAAGTGGAACTCTAGATCTGCAGAGATCTAGCTTGTATTGGAGCCTCTTCTCATGGAGTGTGTCTTTTAACCTCCCGGAAGAGTGTATCCACTGTTTGAGCTTCAAATTTGTATCCTGGAACGAGGCCATCATTGTATTTCAAGTTACAGCGTAGTTTTCATTGAAGAACTGTGGTATTTTCATTAGAGATTCTGCAGGGTGTTTTTATCCCAATTTTGATGAGAGATCTCTGGTGCTACGCTTTGCCTTTATCTTTGGTGATCTGTGGATTAGCTTGCTGATCCATGTTATTTTTAGATCTGATATATTTCAATGTAAATTCACCTTCAGAAATTTCTAAAGCATTTTTCA
Organism: Pinus albicaulis; assembly: GCA_034641835.2. Taxonomy (NCBI): domain Eukaryota; kingdom Viridiplantae; phylum Streptophyta; class Pinopsida; order Pinales; family Pinaceae; genus Pinus; species Pinus albicaulis. The sequence goes on along the minus strand of CM076570.1, from coordinate 759,505,235 downwards.
GATCTGCAACTTAAAACTCAGATCTACTCTTTGTAATGCATGATTTGGTCAAAACCCCAAGGGGATCTTGTAAATAAGACTATCTAGTTTCCAGATCTGAAATGGATCTGATGTTTTGTCCACAAATCTATCCTAGATCTGAGTTGTAATATTCAGTTGCTGCATCCCCTCAAAATAAAGTTGCTAAGCCAATTTTCAGTTTATATATGTGTTGCAACCTTCTTTTCTGAAGATTTCTTTCTCTATTGTCTCATGTATTCTACTGTATATTGAAAGAGCTTCATTGTAATTAGGATTTTCTATTGTATACTCATAATTTAATCATAGTTGATGGCCTCCTACTCATACTATCCAATACTCCATTATTTCTGAAGCAGTTTGTTGTGCATAGTTGCAGCCCCTCTTGTAGGGTGTTTTTCAGCTAAACTAGGTGGTGGGAGATCTGTTTACCACACCTAGTTTGATTTGTTTTTGCTCCCCTTTTGGATCTAGACTCCATATATGCTGATCTAAGGGATCCTAGGGCTGTAAAATCATTTATGTGCACCAATATCCCAGGAGTGCGTTATTTCAGCAAGCTTGTTGTGCTATTCCAGATTTAGAATATTACATTGGTATCAGAGCTCCTTTCTTGGCACAGGCTGTGCTTTCCTTGGAGCACCAAAGCCATGTTGCATTTAGAAGAAGATGAACCTGTTACTAAGAGGGAGAAGAGGTATCAAAATAGAATTCACAAGAATTTTGATTACACTACTGATGATTAAGAGAAGGGTAAAGCCCTTAAAACTGCAGATAACAAAGAAGGAGAAGAGTTTGCAAGAAATCTATTGGTGGTCATGAAAGATCTTGCCAAAGAGATCAAGGAGATGAGGATGGACAGAATGAGGGAATCTCCTGGGAGATTTTATCTGGGGGAAAGCTCTGACATGTCTCATCACTGGATTGGTCAACCAGTGAACCAGCCACAAGCCCCACAAGCTCCACAACGCTCCACTATGCCTACCTTCTTGGCTGTGGAGAATGAAGGACCACAAGAGTAAGCATCCCTTGAAGACTAGTTTTTGGAATATGAATCTCAGAATTAGAGATTCAGAGACCACTTAAGTTTTCAAGAGTTTTGTCACCTCAAGGAAAGAAGAAGACCAAGGCAGCAGTATAGAGATGGTGGGTTCCTCCATAATCATGATAGACATCACTCTATGGGCAGGTTATTTTTTCCCAAGTTTGATGGCTCACCCACTAGTTCAGCCAAGGCATGGGTAGAGAAGCTAGACATCTACTTTTAGTTGAACAAAGTCCCTAAGAGTGAAGCCATTAAGATTGCAGTGCTGCACTTTGATGGTGAAGCACATAATTGGTGGTTCCATGGGTTGTCTACATTGGGCCATGCCAATGTGACTGCCTACTCTAAATTCACTAGAATATTGGTGGATAGGTTTGACAAAAAGGATCCAGAAGCACCTTTCATGAACCTTGCAAAGTTGAAGCAATCAGGAAATGCAGAGACTTATATCTCTGAGTTTCTGAGATTATCATTTATTGTTCCTGATCTGTTTGCAGCAAGGAGGGTGTACATGTTCATTGATGGCTTGGATTAACCTTTTTCATGGGTTTTTTAAATATACCAAGCCCACCACTCTGCATGATGCCATTGAGAGGGCTAGAGACCTCCAAGATGCCTTTCCAAAAGAAAAGGCAACTTTCTAGAGCAAGGCGCCTCACCTTTCTAAAGGGAAGGAAGAGAAAGCTGCTCCTTCCAAGGAGAGCTCATTGAAGAAGCCTCTTGATATTGAATTCAGGAGGGAGATGAGTAAAAAGAGACTATGTTTCACTTGCCAAGAGTCATGGGCACCTAGACATAGATGTGCTGCTGGGAAAGCACACTACATAGAGGTCTTCTCAGATTTTGAAGATGAAGATGATGAACTAAGGAGGGGTCACAGCGCTGATAATGATGAGGAAGATCCAACACCATCTGGAGATGGGGATGGAGCCTTTGCTCCAATAAGTGGGACTCTTACATCTGTGAGAGGAGTGCCTAAGTACTTGACCCTAAGAGTACAAGGTTCAATCATGAATCGGAGGGTATATGTGCTGATTGACAATGGGGCAACCCACAACTTTATTGATTCTTATATTGTACAAAGGAGAGCAATCCCCACTGATACTTTTGAGGGATTCTATATTTTGGTCCCAGGAGATAGGACCATGCAATGCATGCAATATGTTCCCTCACTTTTAGTCAATATGGGATCCTACACTCTGGTGGATCACTTTTTTGTAGTTGACATACCCGACACCAATATCATTTTGGGTGTCCAATGGTTGATTATTTTGGGGAAGGTCACCACTGATTGGAAAGCATTGAAGATGGATTGGGTGGACTCGAAGAGTGGGAAACCACAAATGATTCAAGGCATGAACACTTATCCCTCACCTAGTACTTCCACACAAACAACAGAGATGGATTTGCACAGTGGAAGCAGGGATCTCACAGTCCCTTCTCTTATGTTCATGAGAATGCTACAAGGGACTTTCCTATCTAGTGGAAAGCCATCTGGGATGCCACCAGATTCAGATCTTGTGGGGGAGGCATCACAAAGTGTTGCTCCAAATCTAGATCCAAGAGGGATTGGAGTAATGAGAGACCAAGTCACAGCACTGGAGGGCTTGGGACAGCTCAATAATGAGGGGGGTTTTCTCCCTGCACCACTATCACCCTCTCATTTTTCTGAATCTGTGCTCTGGGAGGAGAAGAATGGGAGGATTAGCCTTCAAAAAAACAAATTTGGCATGAGAAATGTCAAAAATGAGATCAGCAACATGACAATCACTTCCATGGATGTATCATCAGTGCTGTCATTATTGAATAGTGTGGATCTGTATTGGAAATCTCAACTTCTTGTAGAGTATTCCAAAGATCTCCACACAGGTATGATACTATATGACATGCAGCAATAAGAGGGCTACTTAGTCCAAGGGGGAGTCATCTATCATCATGGTAGGGTATTTTTGGCTAGAGCTTCCAAGCTCAAGTAGAAGATACTACAAGGGGCACATAAAGAATTATTTCTCAGCCATATGAATTCAATGAAGATCTATACCTTGAGCATGAGAAGATTTGATTGGGAAGGCATGAGATAGGAATTACATCAGCACTTTCAAGAGTGCATTAGTTATGGAGGATTGGGGCAGCCAATGGACTCTTTGAAAGAGTCATTTCAGCTAGTTCTTCCTTTGCTTGAGAGGAGGGAAATTCTCATGCACAACTCCATGTGTATGAAGGATTATGATGGTAAAGGATCTAATCATGCCAAGCAAGTTTTATTTTATGATTCCTTTGCCATGTTTTTGCAGGCTATGAATCCTAAAGGGAGTGAGAGATCATGTGGATCTCATGAATTTTGGTGGGAAAATAGAAGTGTTGAACTTGGCCACTCACTTATTGTGAAAAGGGAGATACATTCTCATGATGGGTGCTTCCAAAAGGCACCAAAATTATTTAATATCTTTATGCATGTTAAGGTGACTCATGCAGACAATGCGTGGTGGGAATGCCACTTGCCACACCTAGATCTAATGAAGACAAGAGGTGCACTACGTTGGAATCACATGTGGGATTTTGACCCACCTCCTCAAGCTCTGATTTCTATTTGCATATATGTAGTCTTGCTTCCATACAAGGATGATATAGTTGTACTTTTTATGGGATTGTATGAAGGTGGGATGGGAAGTTTGTATGTACCACATGGACTAGAACTTCTCCCTGTACCTCATGCTACATGTTTCGCATTCCTCCAACTATGTTTATTTCTCTTGAATTATTCACTCCTGGTGGGATGGATTATGCACATCTTATGTTGACCTTGGAGGAACAATTCATGATGTATTGGCTTGATGAGCACTTGGTTTATGATGAGGACTGGATCATTGATGATGCCATCAATGGAGGATGGGAAGTACTGCAGCTCTCACCCAATCTGTTTCTTGAGGACAAGCAACATTTTGGAGGGGAGGGCTGTAATATTCCTACTTAGCCTAAGCTAAGAGGAATATACATTTTTTTTTTACTTTATGTTGCATGAATAAATGAATAAAGGAGAACATGTAAAACACTTGAAAAGATTGAATAAATCAATGCCCATGTGAACAAGGATAAATCAAGGCCATGTAAATAAATCACTTGCAGGTTTGAAAGGGGTTTGAGCTGTGAGACTGGGTCAACCTTAACCAAATCTACATCGTTGTCTAGATTCAATGTACCTCATAAACGGACAGCGCAGTTCTAGAAGGAGGCACCTCATGTGAAAGGGGATAACTCATCAAGGTGGTTTAGGGTTTGTGAAGGCTCTCATCTTATAAAATGAAGGGGAAGGCAACAAGAGAAGGTTGTTGATTGATTATATTTCTGAGTATCTTGTCTGTTTAGACAAATACTATTCTCTGTTGTTTAGTGGAGAATTGTGCTTCTTAGCACTTGGAGTTCCTATACAGGGATTTCGCCTATTCCATTGAGGATTCTTGGAGGAGTATTTTTTGATTTGGTCCACTATTAGGCTTTGGGCCAAGCTCTACTTCCAACTGCAACACAGATCCAATGAGGGTTTGCTTGCTTTTGTAGGCTGCAACAAGTGGAACTCTACATCTGTAGAGATCTAGCTTGTATTGGATCCTCTTCTTATGGAGTGTGCATTTTAACCTCCTGGAAGAGTGTATCCACTGTTTAAGATTCATATTTGTATCTTGGCATTAGGCCATCATTTTATTTCAAGTTAAAGTGCATTTTTCATTGGGGAACTGCATTATTTTCATTAGAGGTTCTGCAGGGTGTTTTTATCCCAATTTTGATGAAATATCTTTGGTTCTGGGATTTGACTTTCAAGTTGGTGATCCATGAATTAGCTTGTTATCCATGTTCTATTTAGATCTGATCTATTTCAATGTAAAGTCACCTTCAGAAATTTATGAAGCATTTTGCAGATCTGCAACTTAAAACTCATATCTACTCTTTGTAATGCATGATTTGGTCAAAACCCCAAGGGGATCTTGTAAATAAGACTATCTAGTTTCCAAATCTGAAATGGATCTAATTTTTTTTCCACAGATCTATCCTAGATCTGAGTTATAATATTCAGCTACTGCAGCTCCTCAAAATAACATTGTTAAGTTAATTTTCAGTTTATATATGTGTTGCAGCCTTCTTTTCTGAATATTTCTTTCTCTATTGTCTCATGTATTCTACTGTATATTGAAATAGCTTCATTGTAATTATGATTTGTTGTTGTATACTCATAAACCAATAATATTTGATGGCCTCCTACTCATACTTTCCAAGACTGCATTATTTCTGAAGCAGTTTGTTGTGCATAGCTACAGCCCCTCTTGTAGGGTGTTTTTCAGCTAGACTAGGTGGTGGGAGATCTATTTACCACACCTAGTTTGATTTTTTTTTGCTCCCCTTTTGGATCTAGACTCTAGATATGATGATCTAAGGGTTCCAAAGGCTGTAAACTCATTTTTGTGCATCAATCTCCTAGGAGTGTATTATTTCAGTAGGCTTGCTGTGCTATTCCAAATTTGGAATATTACAAAGTGTTTCATTCATTCATGCACCACAACTAGCACTACAGAACATTGGTATAGGAATCTTAAAGGATTCCACTCTCATGGGAACCTTTGCATTACTGCCACCCATGACGTCAACAGAAATTGCAAGTAGAGACCTGCTACATGATCTCTTCCACTCTGTATGGCTTAAGGGAGAGTATAGGTGATTCTGAAATTGTTACGTTGGATGAGTTTCTACCGCCCAGCCCTATTGAGTTGGCATATCAATCAATCTATCTGGCTTGGGCAGCGAATCTGAATTCAGCGTCGCTAGTTGTTTGGTTTGATCATTCGTTATATTTGGGTACTCCATCTGATCCATTTTCCTCAATTTTCTTAACAAATGAGAACATTTTGGAAGCCATGATGTCAGAAGGAGAGCCATGGGAACATTATCATCATCATTCCCATCTTCCTGATTATGAAGAAAATTATCATAGTGAACTATATCACCCATCAATCAAAAGTTTATTTTCGAATTCTTTACCTATTGATGCAATCAGTTCCGAGCGAAATATGTCAAATATTGAAGAAACTATTTCTATCGATATTTCGACCAAACCTGGTGTTGTAGAAAATGTTCATGTCGGTATGTCTTGTTCTCCATTAGAACTCAATACATATCGCTCCCTATTTCGTGAATTTCATGATGTATTTTCTTGGTCTTATGAGGAAATGCCAAGCATAGATACTATTATTGTCGAACACACTATTAATATGTATGCTGATGTGAAACCAATGCGTCAATGGCTTCATCTTGTTCATTCAAAGAAAACCGCTGCCATCAAAGCAGAATTTGAAAAACTTTTGTGTGCTAGTTTCATTTACCCTGCTCCATTAACTGAGTGGGTTTCCAACATCGTTCTTGTCATGAAAAAAAGGAACTATTAGAGTGTGCGTCGATTATCGGGACCTCAACATTGCTTATCCAAAATACAACTATCCTACTCCCTTTATCGACCAGATTATTGACGATTGTGCTAGATGTGAAATATTTTCATTCATGGATGGATTTTCCGGCCACAATCAAATCAGTATCTACCCAGGCGATCAACATAGGACAACATTCATCTATCCCTGGGGCACATTTTCTTATAGGGAACTACCATTTGGTTTAAAGAACATTGGAGCAAATTTTTAGAGAGAAATGGACTATGCTTTCAATAACATCAAGAACATTTTTCAACCTTATCCAGATGATTTACCCACACATTCACGAAGTCAAAATGATCACCCAATGCATTTGAGAGCCATATTTTTACACTGCTGACACTACACAATACACCTCAATCCACATAAATGTGTGTTTTGTGTTGGTTCTGATCAATTTTCTTGGATTCATAGTCTCAAAAGAAGGAATTTGAATCGACCCATTGAAGGTCCAAGCCATTCTTGACTTGTCTGCGCCATCAAATTTACTTCAGATACAGAAACTTAAAGGAAAGGCTCATTTCCTAAGAAGGTTCATTCCAAACTACGCCAAAATGGCTAAAGGATTTAATCAACTCTTGAAAAATTGGGTTCCCTTCCATTGGGACCAAGTTGCACAATATTCTTTTGATGCTGTCAAGGATACTCTTGTCCAAGCATCATTAATGTATCTCCCTAATTATCAGAATGATTATTTCCTATATATCACCGTGACTGAAATGGACATTGCTATGGTTATGGTCCAAGTATAAAATGGAATTGAACATCTGATCTATTATTTTAGTCGTAATCTCAATTATATGAAATTTAAGTATTCATACATAGAAAAGCTTTCCTTGGCAGCTCTTCAATTTATCCAAATATTTTGCCACTATATCTTGCTCTGAAACACTATTGTCATTTCGGATTGCGACCCAATGACTTATATCTTATCACGTCAATTGCTAGGGGGGGAATATTTAAAATGGATTGTCATTTTGCAGGAATTTGATTTGGAATTCGCAAATCCAAGTAAAAGAAGTCTTTAGTTTTGGTTGATCTTCCCTGTGACCTTCCCTCTGATAGCACTACTACTACATCGGAACCATCAATTCCTGATGAGTCTTTGTTTCCGATCGGATCATCTGATCCTTGGTATGGATATTTCATCATTTATCTCAAAACTCAAACTTTTAGCCCTGATACCTCTCGCTTTGAACAACGACGTATTCGATACCAAGAAAAAGATTATCTGATCGTCAGTGATACACTTTATCATTGTGGTATTGATTCCATTTTAAGGAGGTGCCTCACTCATGAGGAGGCCAAAAAGGTTTTAAATGATTTTCATGCGGGGGCTTGTGGTGGACATTTATCTGGATATGCTACAACACAAAAGATACTCTGTGTTGGTTAGTTTTGGCCTATAATATTTCGTGACTGCATCCTCGCGGTTAGAATTTGTCATGTGTGCCAGATTTTTTATCGTAAAATCCGCAAACCACCAGCACCAATGCATCCTATTGTCTCTTTGGGACCATTTTCGAAATGGGGTATTGACTTCATAACCTGTAACCCTCGTTCTTCTGGGGGGCATGGTTATATTATTGTCACAATAGACTACTTTACCAAATGGGCCAAAGCGATGCCTACATTCAACAACACAGAACATACGACTGCATTGTTTTTCTTTAATCATGTTATTGCATGGTTTGGGGTCCTGTAGGATATAGTTACAAATAATGGGAAGCATTTTCGCAACCACATGATGGCTGAATTGATTGCCAAGTTAGGATTTTCACATGATAATTATACTCCTTATTATCCACAATCAAATGGACAAGTTGAGGCTATCAATAAAATTCTTAAACGTATGCTTCAACGAATGATAGGAGTTTGTAAAATAAACTGGCATTTGATCTTGTACTCGGCCTTGTGGGCGTATTGAACTTCAGTGAGAAACGCAACTGGATTTACTCCCTTTCAATTGGTGTATGGTCTAGAAGTTATCTTGCCAATTCAATGAGAAATATTGTCGTTAAAAATCGCAATTGACTTGTTACCTGACACCTCAGAAGAAGAAGCGTGTCTTTTTAATCTCATCCATCTTGATGAAACACATTGTGAAGCCTAAATGGCCAACAAAGCGCATAAGAGATGTATAAAGGTGCAATACGACAAAAATGTCCAACCTTGCATTTTCTCAGAGGGTGACTTGGTCCTTCTTTATGATCAAGAAGCTGATGTAATAGGTACAAGAAAATTTGAGCCATTATGGCATGGCCCCTATATTTTCAAAAGAGTTATTGCTAAGGGTGCCTATGATTTAGTTGATTACGATGGAATTTTGTTGGCGCAGCCGAGAAATGGGTTGTATCTCAAACGTTACTATGCTTAATGATGAGCGTAGTGATTTTTTGTATTATATTGTATATATATGTTGTTGATTTGCATTCACTATCTTAGGTTTTTTTTAGAGTTTTCTTGACGTTAGTAATCCACTTTACATTTCATCACAGATGTCTAAATCTTTGGAACCTTTTGTTGGATATGTTGATGGTGCTAGTTGTAGTACGCAGAATCTATCCTATGTAGTGTGGGCCATTTTCACTCCAAACAGAGAGTTAGTGTGTTTTCAAGGGATTTGTATCAGTAGATCGACAAAAAATATCTTTGAGTATAGCGTGTTAATTGAACTTCTCTCTGATTCCATTTCATTTGGTATTAACCACATCATCATAAGGTTAGAATCACAACTTGTGGTATTACAACTTACTAGTTTTATACTGTTAGAAATCAAACACTACATATTTTGTTCCTAAGAGTTTGACTTTTGGAAAGACACTTTGATTTTATTCAATATCAATGCATTTCCATAAATTTGAACCATTGACTAATTCTTTGGCTAATCAAGTTTTAGATAGAAATTTTCAACCCATGTAAAGAAAACATTCACATCATTGAATAGGATTGCACAATAAACATAGGAAAACACTGAAATCAAATAGATAGATAGATAGTTATAGGTTCTTAAAAAATTTGTGCCCAAGACACATTGGCCATCTAACCTCAAAATGTATGCAACATGTCAAAAGCAAACTAGTGGTGCTCATGGTAACATGCTATAGATCTAGCTATCCTATGTAATAAATGCATCTAGTGGTTAGGAACACCTATAGTGTAAAGTTGCAATCACATGGGTAACTCTTCGATCCAGTAATCCGGAATCCTGAAGGTCAACCTCTCTATGTGTTGTTGAAGCTCATACAGAGTCTCAGCCATGTCTAGATCCTGAAGGACTGCTCTCCCGACAACCCTCTCTGCTGGCTCATCTGCTACACACTCTGGTTTCTCCACCGGTTGAACTTGACCAACATATGAAATACATCAAACATTTAGTTTAGTATTGGGAAAACATAAAAAATAAAAAAACATTATATAAACATTAGAAAAATAAAAAACATGGTCAAAACATTCTTACCTATTGCACCCCACTGAGCGCCTTCTGGTAAGGTTGAATTTGGATCTCCTTGGAAATCAACGTCTGCATATGCATACTCATCGATGGCGACAACCTGTCACCTGAACCAGGTGAAGAACGCAGTCAAGAACACAATGGTAGACTGGCATGCATGCCTACCCATTAGTTCTACCCATCTCTGCATCCTCGTATCTCTAGGATTAGACACACCCATTTTCACATGCTATGGCTACATCTGTGGAATATTCTCTAAGGAAAGTGAAATGAGGATCGAACCATAATTGAATTTTTTCTTCCTTCCTCCCTTTTCCTTGTTAAGTTGCTCTTTTATATGAGAAATTACAACTTTATACCAGCTAAAAACTATTGGATCCATGCACTCTAGCACGTACTGCATATACAATCTATTCGTTACATGTAGTGTAACGGTGCCAGCAAGTTTTGTGATCGTGAAAAGAATGGTTCTCAAAGGAAAATATCTAACATTCCGGATGTTTATCTTCCCATCTTGGCCTGGCTTTTCCCCTAGATATCAATGTTGCAAAACTTAATCTTTCACAGTCTGTCCTCCAAGAGCAGACCCTGAGAGTGAACTAGGCAAGCCTCTCCTCGAAAAACCTGTGAGAAAATACGCATACTCCACTGTTATAAGAACCACTTGGTTCTTAATGTGAAAAGCCTTGATAGTTGGATCCCATGCTCAAACTAGGGACTCCAAAATTTCTATTTGTTGCCTCATACCTGACAAACAGAAGTTATTTAACAAGCCACAATCTCTTAGGGCTCTTACTGTACCCGAGTCATTTAGGGAAATCATGTTCTGTTCTTCATGATATCTTTCTCTCCATGTAATCATTATTATAGTTCGATGAAAACCTGAAATACAACCATAAGAACCATTAGAATCCATTAAATGCAAAAAATTGGACAAATTTTGGGCATACTGCAAAAATAAAAAATGAAGAATGCGCCCAACACAGTCTTGGAGAAGAGAAAGTGTGTTTCGTATGTAGCTAGCCTTCATTTTAGCTGTTATGCAACACACCTTTCGATGTTCAAGGGTGTGTTGACCTTTTTGGAAGAAAAATTTACCCTAAGGGGCTCAAAACCTTAAAAATTTGCAGTGAAAGGAAATGAAATGATTACTGAAAGAAAGAGAAGGTTCATGGCACTAACCTGGATCAAACAACGATGAAAACCATCCACAGAATCAATCACAATCAGCTACTGAAGTTCGAGGGAAAAAAAAGGTTCAGAGCTCCAAAATGCAAATGGTAACTAGTGAATGGTAAAAATGAATAGTAAAACTCATTTTATTTAGTCCTTTAATTGTTTGCAATGAATATTTATTGCTATGACTATGGATTTATTATATTTTTATCATGAAATGGGTATTTTTAATCCATTTGAAGTTGTTCTGAACAAGTTTTACAGCTGATGAACAGATTAGTCATGCAGATTTTTTTCAAGAATGATTTGACCACAAAGCATAGTTTTTATCCTTATTTTTTGAGTTTTGTTAAAAGTGAAAAATCATTTGAAGCACAATTTTATCTCTTTTTCGAGCTTCGATAACAGCAAAAAAGAAACCCCTGGAGTCTTCTTTTAGTTCTTTTCAGACTTCGATAATTTGAAAAGATTACCGAGCAATTATCTTTTCGAGCTCGTAAAAGTAAATGAATTGATATCTACTCAGTATAAGTTTAACCCTTTTCCGAACTAAGATAGATTATTTACAAAAAAGGAATACATTGGTCAAACATGACTAAAGGCATTTTCTCATATATTATTTTACACTTTTTCAGATCAGAGTGACAACTTTATGAAAAATTACTTATGGAGTTTTCCTTTTGTCTTCTTTTTCAAACTCTCTAAATATGAAAAAGGACCGAGTTGTCACTATTGTTAGGCTCGTTAAAACTTAAAATAACGACAGGCTTGTTGATCATGGCAAGAATCGAGTTTCATTCATCGCTAGACTTGTTAAATTATTAAATAGCGATAAATTGTTCGCCCGAAGGGTTGAATTATAGATCAAGCAAATGTTATCCTCCTCAAGCTTGTTAAAAAATAAAGAGGTACTAGTCGACAAATGATCGGGGAAAATTTCGAAAAGTGAACAGAAATTTTTATGGTAGCAGGTCGCTCTTGAACATGACACTTCACTCCATCAATGTGACTGTTTGGGTTGGGTAATTTTCTTGATGGTTCATTCATACCTATGGTTCATCATACCTTCACGTCATTTTTGGGTCAATGCTTCCAACTCATCTCGCTATCGCCGATATGTTCAAGAGAAGTCATCCAGTGAATACTCATCCTTCTATAATACTCATAAACCTTCATTCTCATGACAGTCATCCCTGAACATTGCTATATCAAGTCATACCTTTGTCTCCAAAATCAGTAACTCCTGTTTCACAATAAGGTGGCTTCCTGTCGATGACAAATAATTATCCAAGAAGTTCACTTAGAAACGTCATATTCCAGTACTATGAGGCTTATTACAACATCGACAAGATCCTCTCTTTCGGATTTTTGACCAAAAGATTTTGTTTGGTGTTCGACATAAAATCATCTATTCATGCCTTATGAAATGTACTGCAGTACCTTGAGGGCCATTGACATCAATGGTGGTTCTCTTGCATTTGTTAACAACTCACATCATTAATTGTTAATCAAACGATGTCTTTCCATGTTTGACTACAAATCATATATTTTCATGGCTAGACTTATACCCGAATAATAAAGTGAACGAGATAAGAAGACCCCAGATCTAGTTTTAGCCATCCGGGCTATGATTTCAGGATTTTTGTACACATCATATGTATGATGACCTTACATGCAGATCATCATCCAAACACGAGCCTATATCAGTAGGCATGTCTGTATTGGGCAACATTCCAATGTAAACAATTTTCTGAATTATGTACATTTTATTAGATAGTTTATGTGCTGAGCATGGGAATTCCTTCCCTAAGAAATTTATCATCAAGAGGATATATCATGATGTAATGTATTGTAATATTGATGTATGTTGCCACTCTGCTTCATCTCTAGCCCATCATAGTGTAAAGCATCTCAATCAAAATATTGTTATTATTATTCTGACTTTATGCTTTAGGGGGGAATTGTTATAGGTCAATTTGGAAACCATTCCCAATGACCTGGGTAACTGGACATCATCCCCAGGACTAATGAATAGGGTCTATCATCCCCTATCATTTCAGTTGCTAAATTCCCAAAGATAAAGAACAAGAAAAAATCATCTATGACTTCCATCTGAAAGGTTTCCAAGATTTGAAGTTTATATTATAACACCTATGAGCTCACCAACGTAGTCTCTCAAGGGGCTAAGTGCATTTCATATGCAGGTACGTCCATTCAAAGGTTCTCTACAAAGCACTTCCTGACACTCAAGGGTTCGTTGGTCATTTGGGAGTGAAATTCTCATTGTTCCGAAATCTCCACTTGGCCAGTGTCTTCTAGAAGAGTGCATATGTGTCAAAATTCTAAATCCATGTGTCCATTTGCTACCTCCGAGTCTGGGAACATGTCTTGCCTATTATTTGTTATAGCATCATTTTTCACCCTCAGGTGATTCATGATTTTCTTTATGGCTTTGGGCACCCATTCCTACACACTTGAATAAATTCACTAAAAAACAGTGTTAAAATTCCCATACGCGGGTATGCCCAGACTTTTCCGCGTGTATACGCGAGTCCACATGTACTTTTCCACGTATGCCATTAAAACCATTAAAAATATATATAAATTCCCTATTTTTGGACTGGGTTGATAGTTACTCCAGTAGTTCAACCACCCCAGTATGTGGCCAACTGTTTCCAACTGACTGAAACTACTTTGAGGGAATATAAAAGCCCCTCATGTGCATGGCCTAAGGGAGAGAGAAATTTTATAGACATTATACTCTATTGGAATCCCAATTAAAGTCTGATTCCCCGTGCCTCCTGCACTTTCCCATATTTATACAGGAAACCCTTGTTTCCTGGAGATGTTCATCCATTTATATGCCATCTCGAGTGCACAAGTCTTGAAAGTTTCTTAGCGAGGCAAGGGCGGGAAGAATCCGGAGGACGGTCTGCTCGAAGATCGTGGAAGGATTCAGGTGATCTCTCCACTCTTTACTTCTGTACATGCTATTCATAATAATGAAGAACCATCTTGTTCCTGAACTTCTGTGTTAGTATCTATTTGTATATGTGGAAAGATTGATTATTAAGCAGTTATTATCGTTTATATCATATTTCACACGGATTACACTAACGTTTAGGAGAAATATATGCTGTATAACTAGGTTTCCGTGCACGTTCTTTCTTGTTTTTCAGGTTGAAGGAGGAAGAAAGGTTGCTGGGGGTTTGGACCCCGCGGGATCTACACCGAACTTAGGACTACGGGTGAGTTCTACTATCGTTGTTATCTAGTTTTTTGCATTCAAGTATGGTTGTGTGTGAGTCCTTCTGAATGGCATGCCCTGCTCTGTGGAGGTTCTGACCCAACAAACCTCTAGGGTGATTTTCCCCGAAACAGAACTGGTGACTCCGCTGGGGAACGCATTCTTTTGATTCCCCTGTTGGGTGGTTTCAGCTGTTTGATAGGTTTCCAACAGTTTTAACTTTTATTTCCAGTCCAGTTTACTCTTTCTCAGTCAGACTGAAGCCCTGGTTCCTTATCCAGGCTTGATCTTCTTTGTTTTTCATTATTTACCTTTATATACGCGAGTTTTTCTGTACACAGACGCGTATACACGCATTTTTTGTTAGAGGTAGTCGCGTATACGCGGGTTTCCTTTAGCACAGTCGTGTATGCACGCTTGTTGTCAAACTGTCAAGTAGCGTATACCTCGGTAGATTTTGAAATTTTGGATTTCTTGGATTTTTAGTCCTATCTGTCTGTGGAGACCTGTTCCTGCAGTGTCTTTATACCCTCTGGATTGTGTAGAAAGTGGTCTTTGGTCTTTTCTCTCTCTTGTTTGGTTGAAAACTAGCTTATTTGGAAAACTCTTGTTTCTAGTGCTGACATTTCTCGTTCGAGTACCAAGATCTCTTTCTGGGGATTCTTGGTTGTTTTGCTATATCAGAACAGAGAGCTCCTACTCATTTACTCTTTCCTACCTTTGTGTCTTGCTTTGCACTTCGATTTTTGCCTATTTCTTGGTTGGTTTTCTTGAGTTCATTTGACTAGGTCTTGTCGCAAATTTTGAAGAGTCTTTCTTGGTTCTTTGAAGTTTTTGTTTGCTGCAAGGTTGTACTATTCTTCTAGGCTGAGTGATTGAGTTTCGTGTCTTCTTGTACACATATAAACCTTGCTACTATTTAGCCTTATAAGATTTGGAGCCTTTTTGAATTTTTTGCTTGAAATTCAGTGTTTTTTGGCTTGGGTTTCGATAGTTTTCTTGGTCTTTTTGAACTCTTCTTTTATAAAACTCAAAAGCTCAAAAAACATTTTGCTTTGTTGTTTTCTTTTGTTTTTGTATTTTTGTTTTCGTTTCATTATATCTTTTGAAGCTTTGTTGAGGTTTCTTGCCTTTGGATTTTGACTTGATTTTGGAAAGGAGTTGTCATTGATTTCGTCTTCTTGTTTTCAAGCAATTTTGGTGTCTTTATATTAAGAGTTTCTTATTGTGGGAACTAGCTTTCTGAACAACCAAAAAGAGATAAAACTGAAGGATCTTTGGGAAATTTCTCTCTGCTTTAGGAGATTTTGCATCTTATAATTTGCATGCTTTTAGTGATTTGCATCAGGTGCACTTAAGCATTTAGTCATTTTTCATAGTTTTTGCGAGTGTGAGTTTGTTATCTGAAAATAAAAATAAAATTTTTTAATCTCGTAGAACCTGTGTAGAAGTTGCTTTCCATCGAAAGACAATAACTTCATTTGCATGTAGTTTGGTTTTTATTAATTTCTTTTCTGCGTCAAAACACCATAAGTTTCATTTCCGCATCCCTTTGACTTAATATAACAGCCGATTAAAATAAGCGATATAATTCAAAATCAACTAGCAAGTTTTCTAAGTGTCATACACCAACTAGCTAGGTTGTAGGGCCTTGGATTAGGTGAGTGGAGAGTTAACTCTCCAAGGCCGCTCAAACAAAACATAGAAGTTGATTAATTGAGCGAAACCCAACTCCGTTAGGTGGACCGGGAAAGCTCTCCTCCAGAGAGTCAAGCGCGAGGGGAAGTGAAGGCTGAGAAGAGAGATACCCCCTCTCTGATTTGCTGAATCTGACCTCAAGACCGTTCCGTTCGGCTTCTGACACGGATTGGTGCCCATAGTTGCCACTCCTAGGTTCCACATTGGTGACTGCGGGGGGGAATACCCATGGTACCTAAGGCAAACGTCGCATCACTTTCAGCAGTACTTCTGGGGGTGCCCTTGCGAATCTTGGGTGCTTGAGCCGGCAAAGGCTGTCGTTAGGAGGTCAGCGTAACTGTTTCTAATACCTTCGCTAGTAGGCCTGGGCCGTAATTATCCCAGACTACTTTCGGGAGGTCCTATATTTCGCTTTCTTGTATTTTCGTGTCCGGTCCTAATCACCCGGAGCAGAAATACTTGAAGGTTGTTTGCTTGATTGTATCTCAGGGATTATTTTTTGTAGTGAGTGCTCTTTGCTCCTAGCTTTCCTATCTTTATAGTTTTTGAGTCTAATTAAAACCTGTTAAAGTGGCTGATCAAGCGCCTCGTCGATCGAGGAGAATCCGGGGGTTATCTCCCGAGAGTCTAGAGCCTTCTTCAAGAAGGCGTAGGAGTGATTTAGCAGGTGGTTACCACCCTGTGGCATCTGAAGCAGTGGAGAGAGATCCTCCACAAGGGTCTGAAGGTTTCGTAGCTGATTCTGGTGTTGGTTCCGAGAGGAGCGCTCCGCTCACCTCGCGATTATTATTTCCGCAGGAAGAAGAAGTACAGGTAGAGGAAGTATCTGAACCCTCAGAGTCACTTCCATCTCCTCTTCCTCCTGATTATCCATTCGTTGTTGAATACATCGGACCCGAGTCAGAGAGACTGGAAGATCCTTCTTATTATACATACCTTTCGATGGCCACGACTGGGAACGCGACTTCTGTTGTGAGTGCTGCAGGCATTCAGACTCCTGCTTCTGTTGAAGGAGGGGGCACTATTGCTATATCTTTGATTGCCTCTAGTACTACTATGTTTGGCTCTGGTTTCACCCAAGCACATTCTTCTCAATCTGGTCCCTTCTGTTTTGGGATGCCCACTAGTGGGATTCCTTCTTTTTCCTTTTCCGCTGCTGCAGCTGGATCTACACCCATGTCTTCCATGGATAATGGATCAGCTTCTTTTCAAGGGTTCCCCTTCGGAACTGGACATATTCCTAGTTCGAATCCTTCTTTAGGGTCCTTTCCGTTTACTTCTCAGACCCAAAGTTTCAACCCTTGGTTTGGAGGTCAAAATTCGACTACTTTTATAGGTTGGAACCCTGTATTCACTACAGTGGGGGCAGGGAATCAGTTTTACGCTGGTCACCAAGGGAATGCTTATTTCCCTTCGTCGAGTGCTTATCAGACTTTTTCCCCTCTGTCTAATGCCTGGAACCCCTATCAGGGGCTTTCCTCTTCATTTCATACTTCAGTAGGAGGAACTGGTCCGGTCTTTGGTAACTCTGCGTTGGGAGGAGGTTCTTCTCCTTTTTCTACGAGTTCTTTCTGGAAACCTGGTGCCTCATCAAATCCAGGGTATTCTTTTCAGAATGTTGGGAATTCATCCTATCAAGGATGGAATCCTCAGGCTCCACCTCGTTTACCTTTTTTGGCAACGTTAAACTTGCCAGATCTGTCGAAATTGACGAATGATCTGATTCGGTACAGTCCGGGGTGGCCTCCGGTCCCGACCAAACTACCTTCAGACATTCCAAAGTTTGAAGGCAAGAACGGAGAGGATCCGGCTGACCACATCACCACTTTCCATTTATGGTGTTCTTATAACTCTCTGATCGATGATTCGATTAGGTTGAGATTGTTTCAACGCACCCTAACTGGAAACGCTGCCAAATGGTATATTGAGCTAACTGGGGGAAATTTTGCTACATTTAGAGAACTAGTTGTTACATTTCTAAACCATTTCCAGTTTCCTGTCCGATACGACGCTGGGACTGAACTCCTAGCTAATTTTAAGCAGGACGACGCAACCCACATTTCTGATCACATTCAGGAATGGAGGAGAAGGAAGAGGCTTATTAAAGCTCATATTCCAGGAGAATTCCTTTTGGAATGGTTTCTGAAATCTCTGCAGTCAGACATTTCTAAATATGTATCCCTGTCTGGGGTATTTTCTGAGGAGCAGGCCATTTTTAGGGCCCAGCAGCTGGAACTGATCTATTCTCAGTCTGGGGTCCTCCATAAATATTTGCCCAATTCTCCTCGCTCCAAATTAGATTTATCCAAAACTAAGCCTGGTCCTCATGGTGATGGGCTTATCGGGTCGATCAATAGTGGTGCAGCTAGCCTGCTTACTCAATTGCAGCAGTTGTCTTTGAAAACTGCTCCTTCTGGTTAGGTTGTGCCTGTTGAGTCATCATCTTCCCAATCTTTATCCATAAATGTTGTCCAAGCTTATGATCCCAAAAAAAATCAACAATCCGAAGGGAAGAAGAAGGGACGAAATAATAAGAAAAAGGGCAAGAATGGAAAGGGTAATGCGAATAAAACCAACGAGCATGTTGGTGAGGGTCCAAAGGAGAAAAAGAAAGTGAAGTTTCCATGCAAACTGTGTGTTGGAGACCATCTCACACACCTTTGCCCTAAAATTCAGGATGCGCAGTGCTTGTTAGCTCAGCAGGGTTCTTCTAGTTCCCAGGCTGTGTTAACAAACCCTTTTCCCCAAGGGCAACAGTTAGTTTTTGGCGCGAATCAAAATCCTGGGGCTTCCTCTGGGGGCACCCAGGAAGGGGAAATTCCATCGAACATATTCATGATGAGTGCTCACGTGGATGTCGCTACGAGATCCCGTGATTATGGCGGAGAAGAGTCTTCGAAAGCTAAGGATACTCCTGATGCTACTGAGCCGCTTCACCTTATGAAGCCTACTGTTGATTCTATGCCTCGGATTCCCAAAGCATCTTCTAAGCGATCGACGATTAATCCAAACGCTAGGGCTGCCCAGAACTACTCTATTGTGGAAGATCTGGCGCAGAGTCCTTGTGCTATGTCGGCTTTAGAGGTACTCCAGTCTTGTCCGGCTCAGCGCAGTGCTTTGCTCACTGCCATTGGGGCTATTGATCCGAAAAATTCTCTTCTGATTACTTTTGATATGTCTAATTTTAAGAAGAGACTCCCCCATCATATAGCTTTTCATATCAAATCATCGTACCGGAAGTGAAACATCTTTCGGACGGTTGTTGATGAGGGTGCTTCCACATGCGTGATGTCTCTCACATGTTGGAAGACGATTGGATCTCCCAAAGTTGTTCCATCTACCACTCTTCTGACTGCGTTCGATGGTCATTCTCACAGACCACATGGTATTTTCCCAGCTTTGCCTATCTATGTTGGTGGCAAAACTGTGAATATAGAGGTTGAGGTAGTGGATGCAAGCTTGGACTACAACCTTCTGTTGGGGAGAAACTGGATTTATGAGATGGATGCCATTGCATCCTCATTATTTCGGATTATTTGTTTCCCTCATGAAGGGAGGATTGTTACAGTGGACCAACTGGACTGTCCTCCTGTAGACCCGAATGCGTCTACTGACTCATATGTTCCAAAGTTGGATAATACTAAGGCACCTGTTGAGAATTTAGGAGTTGGAATGTATTCTTCCTTGATGGGTACTTTTGATATTCCTCCTCCTACGGTTCATATTAATGCAATTTCATCCTCCAAGGCTCCTCTTCGAAGAGAGTTCTTTAGAACTCATTATTTTTCGGACCCTTGGACCTTACCTTCCCCTATTGCCACATTAGCGGAAGGTCAAGTGGGTGGAATGGCATTTCCTATTTCTGCAGCTGAGATTGCTTATCAGTCTATTGTTGACTCTGCAGAATCCATCCCAGCTCCTCTGTCACCGGAAGAGTTGGATGGAGATGTGGCTCCGGCTTGGACACTTAGTTATTCTTCTGCCCAGGATTGCCTTGATACCACTCTTCCATATGAAGAGGCCATCCTGGAAGCTATGACTGGTATAGATAGACCGTGGGATGACTTGCATCATCGGTCTTACTTTTTACCTGATTTGAGCGAAGTTGAAACAAGTTTTCCAAGTCCTCAGTCTCCTGGTCCTGTTCACCCAGTCTTGAACCCTTTAGCACCAGCACAGGTTTATGCTGAAGGGAACATGGCTGTGATTTCTCCTACTATCCCGGTGAACATTTCCAAGGATCCCAATATTATTGAGAATGTCTTCGTCGGAGCTGAATGTTCCCGTGAAGAGATTCAAATTTACACCGAGCTCTTTAAAGAGTATAGGGATGTATTCGCTTGGTCTTATGAGGAAATGCCTGGTATAGATCCATCTATTGTCCAGCATGAGATCAAGACTTATGAAAACGCTAAGCCTGTGAGGCAAAAACTTCGTCCGGTCAATCCTAGGAAGGCAGCAGCTATCAAAGCTGAGGTGGAGAAGCTGCTTAAGGCGGGATTCATTTTCCCTATTCCTTTGACTGAATGGGTTTCAAACCCTGTTCCCGTAGATAAAAAACAAGGAACAATTCGAGTTTGCATTGATTTCAGAGACCTTAATAAAGCATGTCCTAAAGATAATTACCCCACACCATTTATCGATCAGATCATTGACGAGTGTGCCGGTAATGAGATTTTCTCCTTCATGGATGGTTTCTCCAGATATAATCAGATTACTATCCGTCCTGAAGATTTGCATAAGACTGCCTTTATCTGTCCCTGGGGTACTTTTGCTTATAAGAAGATGCCTTTTGGTCTTAAAAATGCTGGGGCTACATTTCAGCGGGCCATGTCATATGCCTTCCATGACATCAAAAAGATTATCGAGGCGTATTTGGATGATTTAGCTACTCATTCTCGAAAGAGGATGGATCATCCTGCGCACCTCCGGCAAATATTTGAACGATGTCGTTTCTATAAGATTAGGTCGAATCCGAACAAGTGCGTTTTCGCGGTTACATCCAGTCGGTTATTGGGATTCATTTTGTTTAGGGAAGGGATTAGGGTAGATCCCTTCAAGGTTGAGGCAATACTTCGGTTGCCTCCCCCGTCTTCTATTCATCAACTTCAAAGTCTACAAGGAAAGTCTAATTTTCTTCGGAGATTTATCGTAAATTATGCGGAAGTTACCAAGGGATTTATGAGATTGTTGAAGAAGGGAGTTCCATTTCTTTGGGATAACTTCGCTCAACGCTCATTCGATGCTTTGAAAAAAGCATTGACCTCTGCTCCTTTATTGAGTTCACCTGATTATAGCAGGGATTTACTTTTGTATCTGGCAGCAGCAGAATCTACCATTGTTATGGTTCTGGTTCAGGAGGATGATGCTCTTGCAGAGCATGTTATTTAATATCTTAGTCGAGGATTGGTAGGACCTGAACTCCGATACACTCCGATAGAAAAGTTAGCTTTAGCAGCAGTTCATGCTGTGCAGCGACTCCGGCATTACATTATTATACGAAAAACTTATGTTTTGGCAGCAGCCAATCTATTTCAGTTTGTCCTCAGTAGGCGAGTAATTGGGGGCAAATACAATAGATGGATTGTGTTTTTGCAGGAATTTGATCTTGAGTTTATGTCTGCCAAGTCCAAGAAATCATTGGTTTTCGCAGAATTGATCTCCGAGTAGCCCTGTGGGGAGGACATGATCTATGATGAATCCTTTCCGGATGAACATTTGTTTCTTATCTCTTCACAGGATCCTTGGTATGAAGATATCATTGTGTCTCTTCAGACTGTGAATTTTCCCTCTACTTTTTCGAAAGATGAGCGTCGTAAGTTGCGTCACTTAGCCAAGAATTATTTGATTATTGGTGATGCTTTATACCGTCGAGGGGTTGATTCAATCCTGAGACGCTGCTTAACACTCGAAGAAGCTGAGGCTGTGCTGAATGATTCCCACAGTGGAGCTTGTGGTGGTCATTTATCTGGGCTTGTTACAGCCCAAAATATTTTGCGTGCTGGGTACTTTTGGCCTTGGATTTTCAAAGATTGTATGGAGTTGGTCAAAAAGTGTCATCCGTGTCAGGTTTATACTCGAAAAATGCGCGCTCATCCAACTCCACTTTTTCCAGTCATTACTGTCGGTCCCTTTACAAAGTGGGGTATTGATTATACTACTTGTAACCCGCCTTCGGCTAAAGGTCACAAGTACATTATTGTAGCAGTAGACTACTTTACGAAGTGGGTCAAGGCTATGCCTAATTTTGGGAACGATGGTGAGACAATAGCTCTTTTCCTTTTCAACCAGGTTATTGCTCATTTTGGTATTCCTAAATAGATTTTCACTTTGTCACCGATCATGGCGCTCATTTTCTTTGAATAGCATGATGGTCGAGTTGGCTCTCAAATTGTTTCCTAGAGTCTCCATCTCCGTATGTCCCTGTCCGTCTCCGGGAAGCCGTGGAATAAATCCCTTTTGAAGACACTCAAAGGACAATTGATGTTACATATATGGACCGGGTATATTATGGAGAGCACCTACACTTTGGGCATACAAAGATCAAGAAAATCAGAACCCACGCATCTGTGCCAACAAAAATGGTTAAATCCGTATTTCCCATTGAATGTGAGATTCCCTCTCTTAAGTTAGATGTTGAACTTCTTCCTAACACTTCTAGTCTTGAAGAACATCTCCTTCATCTGGAAAATCTCAATGAGCAGCGTCGGGATGCCGCCACGATGAATGAAGCACATAAAAACCGAGTTAAAGTTCAGTACGATAAAGTGGTCAAGCCTAGGGTTTTTTCAGAAGGTGACCTTGTTTTGGTCTATGCCCAAGAAAAAGATGCCCTGGGGGCAGGAAAGTTTAAGTCTATGTGGTATGGCCCCTTTATCATTAAAAAATTCCTTAAAAAAGGAGCATATACCTTGGTTGATTTTGAAGGGAACGAGGTTGCCTGAGGCCCCAAATGGGCTCTATTTCAAGAAGTATTATGCCTAGGCTTTGGCCTGGCAAGTTGTTTTTTACATAGTAGTTTTTGCTTTGTACATATCTCAAGTTGATTAGATCTTGATGGATAAGCGATGTTTTTGATCCCGCTTGGCGCGTTGGATGTCAGAGTCATTTTGGTTTTTCTCATGGCGTTAGTAGACACACCCTAACTTAGCTCCGCTGCTTGCATAAGTCGTTATCCATCCTGGGTCACTGTTAGTATCAAGAGGGGTCACATTGGTCCTCGCTTCAATAACATAGCGTATCACAATCGCGCTGTTTATCTACTCTTGGAGGAAATATCTTTGGGTGTTGATTCGTTGATAGTTTTCTTGGACTCACAGCTGGTGGTGTCTTAGTTGAACAATACTTATCGGGTTCGAGATCCATTTTTACTCTGGTTGTTTTTGAGGGTATGTTTGTTACAAATATCATTTCAATTTTTAACTTTCATTCATATTCCTCGAGCTGACAATTGGATGGAAGACTCATTAGCTAATCAAGCACCGGATTGGCATATTAATCATTCCATACAATAAAATTTAATCATCAAAAACATCATACATTTTGATACATTTATCACATCACATCAAACATCACTGTATATATATCATCAGAGTGTTCAAAAACTTTACAAAATTTGGATCCATAGAGTCATACAAAAATTGGGCTTATGCCCGATCATGTTCAGTCTCAAACAATATACAGTCATCTGATACATCATATCTATCTACTCCTGAGGTCCCTGCCCAGAAGTTGTGTTCTTATAGAACACGATCGCAGTGGCAACTCAGCGGAATACCCGTACCCAGTCTCGGGGCACTCCTACCACTCGTCTCTGGATGGCTTCCAGCAGATCTTCCACTGCAGCCATAGTTACTTGGCGGGTTAATCCCTCCAAGTTCCTCTGTACAGCCTGGAGGGTCCTGTCTGAATCCACTATATCCTCTTCGCCCCTGCGACGCTTATGTCGCGGGAAACCCTCAGTTCGAACTGGTCCAATATCTGTATAATGATCATTTTTAAATTGTAAGTCATTATGAATCCAATCAAAAACATGTTTGTTTTCCATTTTTTCATACATATCTGAAAAAATCCAAAAAATTATATAAGTCAAAAAATTGCAAACTTACCGACTGTGCCCCATGCCACGCCTAGTGGAAGGACAAGATCTGGATCGCCACGAAAGTCCATCCCGGCATAGGGATAGTCGTCCATAGCGATGATTTGTTCTCCCCACCAAAGGAAGAACTCATCATCCCAAGTGGTCCGGGGAACTTCACTTCCCCCCAATCTCTTCATCATGTCTGCCCAGCGGGCAATTCTTGGATCTCTAGGGCTGCTGATGGTAGAGATCACTTTGGGTCTCAACGCTGGAATATTCTCAAAGAAGAATGTCATCAAGATTGTACCATATCCAAAATGTTTTGTCTTTGCCTTTCGGATAGAAGTCAATTTTTGCTTCATGTTCATCAGTAGAGTTGTGCACCAATCATATAAATGAGTTAAGCATTCCACTGCTATACTCATTTGCGTCCTGGATGCCTGGTGTAGAGAAGCTGATCCTGCTACTCTCCCAATGGTAAAAAGGAGGATTTTTATGTGCAAGTCTCTTAAATCTTTGATTGCAATTTGAGTTCCCACTTTCTTGGAACCCTCTACGCAGTACACGTGGACGTAATCTTCCACTGTTATCCCTCCCAAAGTCTTCCCGTGCAAGTCTACTGGTTCCCCCCTTCGGGAGAGTCCAGTAATAAAATATATATCTTCCACTTCGATGCGTATGGGCATCTGATCTATCGTGAAACAGTCCTCTTCCGGTTCCCAATAGTTCACAAGCATTTCGAGCAACCGAACATTACTCTTCATATTTGGCATTTTGAAAAACTTGAGCAATCCGCAATTCCGAAGAATATTTAGTGATGCTTGGTCCTGCATGACTTCTTGATCAATTTCATTGTGTTCACGCTCTCTCCATGATATGGTCATCCTGCAAAGTTTCAATAATTCCTTCATTAGCTACGCTTTTTTCATTTGGGCCTGTGCATACGCGACTTTATTTGTGCACAGTCGCGTGTATACGCGACTTCGTCATTACCAACCCGCGTATGCGCAAACCCGTAATTTTTAGCAAGGGATTCTACGATGAAAATTACTAAATTTTAATTTATGAACGGACAAAATGAATTGTAAGGATGGTTTATGAGCTTACCTGACAAATTCGGTGCGATTTGACGGTCGGATGCTGTTGTGTTGAAGAAAGAATTTTTTTGCTCCAGAGCACTTTTTTCCAAATCAGCAATGTAACAATGAACCAAATATGAGGTAATTTGTCTATTTATGTCCAAAAAGTTGAAAATTTTCGCAAAATTTTTTTATGCTTATTTCTTCAATCTATATTAAGCTGCATAACCCGGATGCTTGGAAGTGCCCAGTTTGGTATGTTTTCAGGTACATTTTGACGAATTTGAGATTTTTCCTGGTTTTTGATCCATGACTGTTGACTCGTCATGGCAGGTATATGATCTTCACTGGCATATAGGTTAGGGAAATCACTTTCCGTTGCATCTTGCATACTAGCCTCCATTCTGATCACTTTCCATGGGGTCGATCCCATCAGGTCATGAGTATTACACCCATTTCACTCGCCGATTATCTAATCATGACTTGGTGGTAGAGCCTTCCTTTACATGGGCTTCTTAGTTAGTTCCTCGCTATCACTTGTTGCCCATGCTGCGTTTTATGTAGGCTCAGGAGTCCTCTTTAGTCCCGCCATGACTTATGTGTTGAAGCTTCATTCTTCTTCTTCCTCACTATCATTTTTCTGGCTATTACCCTAGAGGCTCCATGGTGTCGTTAAGTTGTATTACTGCATTGCATATTGGCTACTTGTTTATCCTGGCCTTTAGCCGGCTTCATTTGGACTCGATGTTTAAGCCAACTTTTGACCTTGTCTATCTGTACAAGTTAACCATTGCATGCACTTAGCTATCGCGACTTGACACCCTTTTTACCCATGGATGGAACATTCCTCTGAGTATCGCTTACCAGTTTCCACCACCTTGCATTGAGCATAGGATCGTTCCAATCCCAGGAACTAGTGCATATGTTTCTTGATACTCGTTCTATCCATTGTACCATAGCATTCTTTTATTCTTTTTCAGGCTTATTATATGAAAAAGACAAAAAATCAAATATAACAAAAAGAGCGGGAACGGGATGTATCTTCGTTATTTTGATGGCAGTACAGAGTCAGTTTGTCGCCCTTGAACAAAGCACATATACTTATATATATTTCCTTCATTTGGGATGGTTTTAGTTTTGACCTAGGTTCAGCCTTTACCTTGTTTCACTTATCAGTCCTCCCCCGGTTGGTTATCTCTTCCAATCATATGGAGAGTTTGTTCTGCCTCCTGCATAACAGACTTATACAGTGTCACTTTTACTGCCATGGTCATCATGAGTCGTGCTTTTGTTCAAGGGAAGTCTAACCAGAGTCGGCCATTCTGCAGTGTCTCTTGACTCATTATTCAGTCGGCCTTCCCAGTCTTGTCAGTATCTTGTTCTATCACATCAGATGTTTTGGTCTTCTGCTCGTGCTGGTTTGAGAAGGTCTCCATTGACTTCTTGCTAGAGGGTTTGTCTCTTATCGACTACGACATATTGCTCTGAGAGCAAACCTAGAGCCGCACCCTGGCCCTATTTCCATCATTGATAGGTGACCTTGTGCTCAGCATTTGATCATCATTATGGGTCTTTGACTGAGTGGTTTCCCCTGTGCTCGACGTCAGCACACATTATCACACTTGGGATTCGTGCATTACCTTGATTTCCATTTGACCCTATCGGTGGATATCTCGCCTCTATGGCAGCTTTCATTATTGGTTGGTTCAGAGGGTTTCTTCCATGCGCTAGCTTCATCTTGTGCATGTCGAAAACGTACTTCGGTTTGGTTCCTTCACTCTACTTCGTCCGATTCCTTCCAAATTTTGGCCTGCGGGTTACACTCGCGCTGGACTGATGTGGGATGCCTTAATGCCTTCTTTCCAGCAGATATTTTCCCATCGACTCCGACTCATTGCTCTGGGAATAGGATCTAGAGTCTTTTTTTCAGTACCTTAGGGTTTGCAGTCATCAGTGGCAGACTCTTCGCTATCGACAGTGTGGATTCATCATTGCCTCCTGATTGATAGATTCTTTCAAGTGTTCGACTTCAACTCATTTACTCACACTTGTCAGATTGTACTGGGGCACCTTGACGCTCATTTTTATTATTGGTGGGTTGTCTCGCGTTGGTTAACGGTATACATCATTGACCGGTAATCCAACGATTTCTCACATGGTCGACTTCAGCTCATTTATTCCCATTGTGTAGAATTGTGCCATAGTGATCGGTGAAGACCTCGGGTTGCATCAGCATTTCTCGGTTCACTTTTGACATTCCATTCAGTTTCTGCCAGTGATGTCGTCCACCCTTATATGTTGCAGTTCAGTACAGCAGCATCTTATATGTTGGCTCCCGAGTTGCGTGATTGTACCGTTTGTTCCACCTCTTATGATTTGGTACTTGGAGATTCAGTTACTTATATGATCAGACATCCAGTTTCAGCATCATTGATCAGCTTTCTATATATGTGATACTTGGACATTGATTCAGACTTGTACTTCCGGGCCATGCTCAGATGATTCATTGTGTACTTTCAGTTTAGCTATACTTGTATACATTTTGGATCTATTCTGTACTTTCCATATGATGTATTTTTGACTGAGCATGGGTATGCTCGCCTCAGCATGAGTTGACTCTCTATTTTCTTTCATTGGTTTGTTGGCAGGCTGAAATCCGGTGAAGTCCTCTCTTGTCCTTGCAAAGTTCTTTCTATGTGCATAATACATTTCGGCCATCATGTACCCCTTCTGACCTCATATATTAGGGGGCATCTGTTATAGCATCATTTTTCACCCTCAGGTGATTCATGATTGTCTTTATGGCTTTGGGCACCCATTCATACAGACTTGAATAAAATCACTAAAAAACAGTGTTAAAATTCCCATACGTGGGTATGCCCAGACTTTTCCGCGTGTATACGCGAGTCCACATGTACTTTTCCGCGTATGCCATTAAAACCATTAAAAAAATATATAAATTCCCTATTTTCGGACTGGGTTGATGGTTACTCGAGTATTTCAAACACCCCAGTACGTGGCCAACTATTTCCAACTGACTGAAACTACTTTGAGGGAGTATAAAAGCCCCTCATGTGCATGGCCTAAGGGAGAGAGAAATTTTATAGACATTATACTCTGTTGGAATCCCAGTTCAAGTCTGATTCCTCGTGCCTCCTGCACTTTCCCAGATTTATACAAGAAACCCTTGTTTCCTGGAGATGTTCATCCATTTATATGCCATCTCGAGTGCACAAGTCTTGAAAGTATCTTAGCGAGGCAAGGGCGGGACGGATCCGGACGACGGTCTGCTCGAAGATCGTGGAAGGATTCAGGTGATCTCTCCACTCTTTATTTCTGTACATGCTGTTCGCAATAATGAAGAACCATCTTGTTCCTGAACTTATGTGTTAGTATCTATTTGAATATGTGAAAAGATTGATTATTAAGCAGTTATTATCGTTTATATCATATTTCACATGGATTACACTAACGTTTAGGAGAAATATATGTTGTACAACTAGGTTTCCGTGCACGTTCTTTCTTGTTTTTCAGGTTGAAGGAGGAAGAAAGGTTGTTGGGGGTTTGGACCCCGCGGGATCTACACTGAACGTAGGACTATGGGTGAGTTCTGCTATCGTTGTTATCTAGTTTTTTGCATTCAAGTATGGTTGTGTCTGAGTCCTTCTGAATGGCATGCCCTGCTCTGTGGAGGTTCTGACCCAACAAACCTCTAGGGTGATTTTCCCCGAAATAGAACTGGTGACTCCAATGGGGAACGCATTCTTGTGATTCCCCTGTTGGGTGGTTTCAGCTGTTTGATAGGTTTCCAACAGTTCTAACTTTTATTTCCAGTCCAGTTTACTCTTTCTCAGTCAGACTGAAGCCCTGGTTCCTTATCCAGGCTTGATCTTTTTTGTTTTTCATTATTTACCTTTATATACGCGAGTTTGTCTATACACAGACGCGTATACATGCATTTTTTGTTAAAGGTAGTCGCGTATACGCGGGTTTCCTTTAGCACAGTCGTGTATGCACGCTTGTTGTCAAACTGTCAAGTAGCGTATACCTGGGTAGATTTTGAAATTTTGGATTTCTTGGCTTTTTAGTCCTGTCTGTCTGTGGAGACCTGTTCCTGCAGTGTCTTTGTACCCTTTGGATTGTGCAGAAAGTGGTCTTTGGTCTTTTCTCTCTCTTTTTTGGTTGAAAACTAGCTTATTTGGCAAAGTCTTGTTTCTTGTACTGGCATTTCTGGTTCGAGTACCAAGATCTCTTTCTCGGGATTCTTGGCTGTTCTACTTTATCAGAACAGAGAGCTCCTGCTCATTTACTCTTTCCTACCTTTGTGTCTTGCTTTGCACTTCGATTTTTGCCTATTTCTTGGTTGGTTTTCTTGAGTTCAGTTGACTAGGTCTTGTCGCAACTTTTGAAGAGTCTTTCTTGGTTCTTTGAAGTTTTTGTTTGCTGCAAGGTTGTACTATTCTTCTAGGCTGAGTGATTGAGTTTTGTGTCCTCTTGTGCTCATCTGAATCTTGCTACTAGTTATCCCTATAAGATTTGGAGCATTTTTGAAGTTTTTGCTTGAAATTCAGTGTTTTTTGGCTTGGGATTCGATAGTTTTCTTGGTCTTTTCGAACTCTTCTTTTATAAAACTCAAAAGCTCAAAAAACATTTTTCTTTGTTGTTTGCTTTTGTTTTTGTATTTTTTTTTTTGTTTCATTATATCTTTTGAAGCTTTGTTGAGGTTTCTTGCCTTTGGATTTTGACTTGATTTTGGAAAGGAGTTGTCATTGATTTCTTCTTCTTGTTTTCAAGCAATTTTGGTGTCTTTATATTAAGAGTTTCTTATTGTGGGAACTAGCTTTCTGAACAACCAAAAAGAGATAAAACTGAAGGATCTTTGGGAAATTTCTCTCTGCTTTAGGAGATTTTGCATCTTAGAATTTGCATGCTTTTAGTGATTTTCATCAGGTGCACTTAAGCATTTAGTCATTTTTCATAGTTTTTGCGAGTGTGAGTTTGTTATCTGAAAAGAAAAATAAAATTTTTTAATCTCGTAGAACCTGTGTAGAAGTTGCTTTTCATCGAAAGACAATAACTGCATTTGCATGTAGTCTAGTTTTTATTAATTTCTTTTCTGCGTCAAAACACCATAAGTTTCATTTCCACATCCCTTTGACTTAATATAACAGCCAATTAAAATAAGCGATATAATTTAAAATCAACTAGCAAGTTTTCTAAGTGTCATACACCAACTAGCTAGGTTGTAGAGCCTTGGATTAGGTGAGTGGAGAGTTAAATCTCCAAGGCCACTCAAACAAAACATAGAAATTGATTAATTGAGCGAAATCCAACTTCGTTAGGTGGACCGGGAAAGCTCTCCTCCAGAGAGTCAAGCGCGAGGGGAAGTGAAGGCTGAGAAGAGAGATACCCCCTCTCTGATTTGCTGAATCTGACCTCAAGACCGATTACGCCGACTTGACATGGATTGATGCCCGGTTGCCACTCCTAGGTTCCACATAGGTGACTGGAGAATACGAGTGGTACTTAAGGAGCAAACAATCGCAAATTATGTGTTGGATACGCAGGGGTGCCCTTGCGAAGCTTGGGTGCTTAAGGCTAATGAGGGCGGTCTCATGTAGGTTGGCGTAACTGTTTCTGATACCTTCGCTAGTAGGCCTAGGCCGTAATTATCCCAGACTACTTTCGGGAGGTCCTATATTTTGCTTTCTTGTATTTTCGTGTCCGGTCCTAATCACCCGGAGCGGAAATACTTGAAGGTTGTTTGCTTGATTGTATCTCAGGGATTATTTTTTGTAGTGAGTGCTCTTTGCTCCTAGCTTGCCTAGCTTTATAATTTTTGAGTCTAATTAAAACCTGTTAAAGTGGCTGATCAAGCGCCTCGTCGATCGAGGAGAATCCGGGGGTTATCTCCCGAGAGTCCAGAGTCTTCTTCAAGAAGGCGTAGGAGTGATTTAGCAGGTGGTTACCACCCTGTAGCGTCTGGTGCAGTGGAGAGAGATCCTCCACAAGGGTCTGAAGGTTTTGTAGCTAATTCTGGTGTTGGTTCTGAGAGGAGCGCTCTGCTCAACTCGCGAGTATTATCTCCGCAGGAAGAAGAAGTACAGGTAGAGGAAGTGTCTGAACCCTCAGAGTCACTTCCATCTCCTCTTCCTCCTGATTATCTATTCGTTGTTGAATACATCGGACTCGAGTCAGAGAGACCGGAAGATCCTCCTTATTATATATACCTTTCGATGGCCACGACTCGGAACGCGGCTTCTGCTGTGAGTGTTGCAGGCATTCAGACTCTTGCTTCTGTTGAAGGAGGGGGCACTATTGCTATATCTTCGATTGCCTCTAGTACTGCTGTGTTTGGCTCTGGTTTCACCCAAGCACATGCTTCTCAATCTGGTCCCTTTTGTTTTGGGATGCCCACTAGTGGGATTCCTTCTTTTTCCTTTTCCGCTGCTGCAGCTGGATCATCTTCTTTTCAAAGGTTCCCCTTCGAAACTGGACATATTCCTAGTTCGAATCCTTCTTTAGGGTCCTTTCCGTTTACTTCTCAGACCCAGAGTTTCAACCCTTCGTCTGGAGGTCAAAATTCGACAACTTTTACAGGTTGGAACCCTGTATTCACTACAGCGGGGGCAGGGAATCAGTTTTACGCTGGTCACCAAGGGAATGCTTCTTTCCCTTCGTCGAGTGCTTATTAGAATTTTTCCCCTCTGTCTAATGCCTGGAACCCCTATCAGGGGCTTTCCTCTTCATTTCATACTTCAGTAGGGGGAACTGGTCCGGTCTTTGGTAACTTTGTGTTGGGAGGAGGTTCTTCTCCTTTTTCTACGAGTTCTTTCTAGCAACCTGGTGCCTCATCAAATCCAGGGTATTCTTTTCAGAATGTTGGGAATTCATCCTATCAAGGATGCAATCCTCAGGCTCCGCCTCATTTACCTTTTTTGGCAACGTTAAACTTGCCAGATCTGTCAAAATTGACGAATGATCCGATTCGGTACAGTCCGGGGTGGCCTCCGGTCTCGACCAAACTACCTTCAGACATTCAAAAGTTTGAAGGCAAGAACGGAGAGGATCCGACTGACCACATCACCACTTTCCATTTATGGTGTTCTTCTAACTCCCTGATCGATGATTCAATTAGGTTGAGATTGTTTCAACGCACCCTAACTGGAAACGCTGCCAAATGGTATATTGAGCTAACTGGGGGCAGTTTTGCTACATTTAGAGAACTAGCTGTTACATTTCTAAACCATTTCCAGTTGCCTGTCCGATACGACGCTGGGACTGAACTCCTAGCTAATTTTAAGCAGGACGACGCAACCCACATTTCTGATCACATTCAGGAATGAAGGAGAAGGAAGAGGCTTATTAAAGCTCATATTCCAGGAGAATTCCTTTTGGAATGGCTTCTGAAATCTCTGCAGTCAGACATTTCTAAAGATGTATCCCTGTCTGGGGTATTTTTTGAGGAGCAAGCCATTTTTAGGGCCCAGCAGCTGGAACTGATCTATTCTCAGTCTGGGGTCCTCCATAAATATTTGCCCAATGCTCCTCGCTCCAAATTAGATTTATCCAAAACTAAGCCTAGTCCTCATGGTGATGGGCCTATCGGGTCGATCAATAGTGGTGTAGCCAGCCTGCTTACTCAATTGCAGCAGTTGTCTTTGCAAACTGCTCCTTCTGGTCAGGCTGTGCCTTCTGAGCCATCGCCTTCCCAATCTTTGTCCATAAATTTTGTCCAAGCTTCTGATCCCAAAGGAAATCAACAATCTGAAGAGAAGAAGAAGGGACGAAATAATAAGAAAAAGGGAAAGAATGGGAATGGTAATGCGAATAAAACCAACGAGCATGTTGGTGAGGGTCCAAAGGAGAAAAATAAAGTGAAGTTTCCATGCAAGCTGTGTGCCGGAGACCATCTCACACACCTTTTCCCTAAAATTTAGGATCCGCAGCGCTTGTTAGCTCAGCAGGGTTCTTCTAGTTCCCAGGCTGTGTTAACAAACCCTTTTCTCCAAGGGCACCGGTTATTTTTTGGCGCGAATCAAAATCCTGGGGCTTCCTCTGGGGGCACCCAGGAAGGGGAAATTCCATCGAACATATTCATTATGAGTGCTCACGTGGATGTCACTACGAGATCCCGTGATTATGGCGGAGAAGAGTCTTCGAAAGCTAAGGATACTCCTGATGCTACTGAGCCGCTTCACATTATGAAGCCTACTATTGATTCTATGCCTCGGATGCCCAAAGCATCTTCTAAGCGATCGACGATTAATCCAAACGCTAGGGCTGCCCAGAACTACTCTATTGTGGAAGATCTGGCGCAGAGTCCTTGTGCTATGTCGGCTTTAGAGGTACTCCAGTCTTGTCTGGCTCAGCGCAGTGCTTTGCTCACTGCCATTGGGGCTATTGATCCAAAAAAATCTCTTCTTATTACTTTTTATATGTCTAATTTTCAGAAGAAACTCCCCCATCATATGGATTTTCATATCAAATCATCGTACCGGAAGTGCAACATCTTTCGGATGATTTTTTATGAGGGTGCTT
The DNA here is from genome assembly GCA_034641835.2 of Pinus albicaulis. Taxonomy (NCBI): domain Eukaryota; kingdom Viridiplantae; phylum Streptophyta; class Pinopsida; order Pinales; family Pinaceae; genus Pinus; species Pinus albicaulis. Next base: position 759,471,423 of record CM076570.1, on the reverse strand, counting down.
CCACATGCGTGATGTCTCTCACCTGTTGGAAGACGATTGGATCTCCCAAAGCTGTTCCATCTACCACTCTTCTGACTGCGTTCGATGGTCATTCTCACAGACCGCATGGTATTGTCCCAGCTTTGCCTATCTGTGTTGGGGGTAAAACTATGAATATAGAGGTTGAGGTAGTGGATGTAAGCTTGGACTACAACCTTCTGTTGGGGAGAAACTGGATTTATGAGATGGATGCCATTGCATCCTCATTATTTCAGATTATTTGTTTCCCTCACGAAGGGAGGATCGTTACAGTGGATCAACTGGACTGTCCTCCTATAGACCCGAGTGCGTCTACTGACTCATCTGTTCCAAAGTTGGATAATACTAAGGCGCCTGTTGAGAATTAAGGGGTTGGAATGTATTCTTCCTTGATGGGTACTTTCGATATTCCTCCTCCTACAGTACATATAAATGCAATTTCATCCTCCAAGGCTCCTCTTCGAAGAGAGTTCTTCAGAACTCATTATTTTTTGGACCCTTGGACCTTACCTTCCCCTACTGCCACATTAGCGGAAGGTCAAGTGGGTGGAATGGCATTTCCGATGTCTGCAGCTGAGATTGCTTATCAGTCTATTGTTGACTCTGCAGAATCCAGTCCTGCTCCTCTTTCACCGGAAGAGTTGGATGGAGATGTGGCTCCGGCTTGGACACTTATTTCTTCTTCTGCCCAGGATTGCCTTGATACCACTCTTCCATCTTAAGAGGCCATCCTGGAAGCTATGACTGGTATAGATAGACCGTGGGATGACTTGCATCATCGATCTTACTTTTTACCTGATTTGAGCGAAGTTGAAACAATTTTTCCAAGTCCTCAGTCTCCTGGTCCTGTTCACCCAGTCTTGAACCCTTTAGCACCAACACAGGTTTATGCTGAAGGGAACATGGCTGTGATTTCGCCTACTATCCCGGTGAACATTTCCAGGGATCCCAATATTATTGAGAATGTCTTCATCGGAGCTGAATGTTCCCGTGAAGAGATTCAGATTTATACCGAGCTCTTTAAAGAGTATAGGGATGTATTCGCTTGGTCTTATGAGGAAATGCCTGGTATAGATCCATCTATTGTCCAGCATGAGATCAAGACTTATGAAAACGCTAAGCCTGTGAGGCAAAAACTTCGTCCGGTCAATCCTAGGAAGGCAGCAGCTATCAAAGATGAGGTGGAGAAGCTGCTTAAGGCGGGATTCATTTTCCCTATTCCTTTGACTGAATGGGTTTCGAAACCTGTTCCCGTAGATAAAAAAAAAGGAGCAATTTGAGTTTGCATTGATTTCAGAGACCTTAATAAAGCAAGTCCTAAAGATAATTACCCCACACCATTTATCGATCAGATCATTGACGAGTGTGCCGGTAATGAGATTTTCTCCTTCATGGACGGTTTCTCCGGATATAATCAGATTACTATCTGTCCTGAAGATCAGCATAAGACTGCCTTTATTTTTCCCTGGGGTACTTTTGCTTACAAGAAGATGCCTTTTGGTCTTAAAAATGTTGGGGCTACGTTTCAGCGGGCCATGTCATATGCCTTCCACGACATCAAAAATATTATCGAGGCGTATTTGGATGATTTAGCTGCTCATTCTCGAAAGAGGATGGATCATCCTGCTCACCTCCGTCAAATATTTGAACGATGTTGTTTCTATAAGATTAGGTTGAATCCGAACAAGTGCGTTTTCGCGGTTACATCCGGTCGGTTATTGGGATTCATTGTGTCTAGGGAAGGGATTAGGGTAGATCCCTTCAAGGTTGAGGCAATACTTCGGTTGCCTCCCCCGTCCTCTATCCGTCAGCTTCAAAGTCTACAAGGAAAGTCTAATTTTCTTCTGAGATTTATCGTAAATTATGCTGAAGTTACTAAGGGATTTATGATATTGTTGAAGAAGGGAGTTCCATTTCTTTGGGATGACTTCGCTCAACGCTCATTCGATGCTTTGAAGAAAGCATTGACCTCTGCTCCTTTATTGAGTCCACCTGATTATAGCAGGGATTTCCTTTTGTATCTGGCAGCAGCAGAATCTACCATCGGTATGGTTTTGGTTCAGGAGGATGATGCTCTTGCAGAGCATGTTATTTACTATCTTAGTCGAGGATTGGTAGGACCTGAACTCTGGTACACTCCGATAGAAAAGTTAGCTTTAGCAGCAGTGCATGCTGTGCAGCGACTCCAGCATTACATTATTCTACGAAAAACTTATGTTTTGGCAGCAGCCAATCCATTTCAGTTTTTCCTCAGTAGGCGAGTGATTGGGGGAAAATACAATAGATGGATTGTGATTTTGCAGGAATTTGATCTTGAATTTATGTCTGCCAAGTCCAAGAAATCATTGGTTTTCGCAGAATTGATCTCCGAGTTGCCCTGTGGGGAAGAGATGATCTATGATGAATCCTTTCTGGATGAACATTTGTTTCTTATCTCTTCACAGGATCCTTGGTATGGAGATATCATTGTGTATCTTCAGACTGCGAAGTTTCCCTCTACTTTTTCGAAAGATGAGCGTCGTAAGTTGCGTTGCTTGGCCAAGAATTATTTGATTATTGGTGATGCTTTATACCTTCAAGGGGTTGATTCAATCCTAAGACGCTGCTTAACTCTCGAAGAAGCTGAGGCTGTGCTGAATGATTCCCACAGTGGAGCTTGTGGGGTTCATTTATCTGGGCTTGCTACAGCCTAAAAGATTTTGTGTGTTGGGTACTTTTGGCCTTCGATTTTCAAGGATTGTATAGAATCGGTCAAAAAGTGTCATCCGTGTCAAGTCTATACTCGAAAAATGCGCGCTCATCTAGCTCCGCTTTTTCCAGTCATTACTTTTGGTCCCTTTACAAAGTGGGGTATTGATTATACTACTTGTAACCCGCCTTCAGCTAAAGGTCACAAGTACATTATTGTAGCAGTAGACTACTTTACGAAGTGGGTCGAAGCTATGCCTACTTTTGGGAATGATGGTGAGACTACAGCTCTTTTTCTTTTCAACCAAGTTATTGCTCATTTTGGTATTCCTAGAGAGATTGTCGCTGATCATGGCAGTCATTTTCATAATAGCATGATGGCTGAATTGGCTCTCAAATTGGGTTTCCGGCAGGAGCATTCATCTCCGTATTATCCTCAAGCCAATGGGCAAGTGGAAGCCGTGAATAAATCCTTGAAGACAATTCTTCAAAGGACAATTGATAAAGCTAGATCCAACTGGCATATTATGCTATATCCTGCACTTTGGGCATACAGGACATCAGTGAAAACTGCAACTAGATTTACTCCGTTTCAGCTAGTGCACGGGTTGGAATCCGTATTTCCCATTGAATGCGAGATTCCTTCTCTTAAATTAGATGTTGAACTTCTTCCTGACACTTCTAGTCTTGAAGAACGGCTCCTTCATCTGGAACATCTCGATGAGCAGCATCGGGATGCCGCCACAATGAATGAAGCGCATAAAAACCGAGTTAAAGTTCAGTACGATAAGGCGGTCAAGCCTAGGGTTTTTTCGGAAGGTGACCTTGTTTTGGTCTATGCCCAAGAAAAAGATGCCTTGGGGGCAGGAAAATTTAAATCTATGTGGTATGGCCCCTTTATCGTTAAAAAATTCCTTAAAAAAGGAGCTTATACCTTAGTTGATTTTGAAGGGAACGAGTTGCCGGAGCCCAGAAATGGGCTCTATTTGAAGAAGTATTATGCCTAGGCTTCGGCCTGGGATGTTGATTTTGTACATAGTAGTTTTTGCTTTGTACATATCTGGTTTATTTTCGATTTTTGATGCGATGGTGATGTTTTCAATCTACTTTGGCAGGTTGTGTCGGATGTCATGAGTCATTTTGGTTTCGTCGATGGTGCTAGTAGACACACCCGAAACTTAGCTTCCGCGGCTTGGGTGCTTCATTATCCATCCGGTCAGCTGTTAGTATCAAGAGGGGTCTGCATTGGTCCTGCTTCCAATAATATAGCAGAATACACTGCAGTTGTTTATCTACTCTCGGAGGTAATATCTTTGGGTGTTGATTCATCGGTAGTTTTCTTGGACTCTCAGCTGGTGGTGTCGCAGTTGAACAATACTTATCGGGTTCGAGATCCATTTTTACTCCAGTTGTTCTTGAGGGTACATTTGTTACAAAGATCATTTCAATTTTTAACTTTCATTCATATTCCTCGAGCTGAAAATTGGATGGCAGACTCATTAGCTAATCAAGCACTGGATTGGCATATTAATCATTCCATACAATAAAATTTAATCATCAAAAACATCATACATTTTGATACATTTATCACATCACATCAAACATCGATGTATATATATCATCAGAGTGTTCAAAAACTTTACAAAATTTGGATCCATAAATTCATACAAAAATTGGGCTTATGCCCGATCATGTTCAGTCTCAAATAATATACAGTCATCTGATACATCATATCTATCTACTCCTAAGGTCCCTGCCTAGAAGTTGTGTTCTTATAGAACACGATCGCGGTGGCAACTCGGCGGAATAACCGTACCCAGTCTCGGGGCACTCCTACCACCCGTCTCTGGATGGCTTCCGACAGATCTTCCACTACAGCCATAGGTACTTGGCGGGTTAATCCCTCCAAGTTCCTCTGTACAGCCTGGAGGGTCCTGTCTGAATCCACTGTATCCGCTTCGCCTCGGTGACGCTTGTGTCGTGGGAAACCCTCAGGTCGAACTGGTCCAATATCTGTATCATGATCATTTTTAAAGTCATTATGAATCCAATCAAAAACATGTTTGTTTTTCATTTTTCATACATATTTGAAAAAATCCAAAAAATTATATAAGTCAAAAAATTGCAAACTTACCGACTGTTCCCCATGCCGCGCCTGGTGGAAGGACAAGATCTGGATCGCCACGAAAGTCCATCCCAGCATAGGGATAGTCGTCCACAGCGATGATTTGTTCTCTCCACCATTGGAAGAACTCATCATCCCAAGTGGTCCGGGGAACTTCACTTCCCCCCAATCTCTTCATCATGTCTGCCCAGCGGGAAATTCTTGGGTCTCTCGGGCTGCTGATGGTAGAGATCACTCTGGGTCTCAATGCTGGTATCTTCTCAAAGAAGAATGTCATCAAAATTGTACCATATCCAAAATGTTTTATCTTTGTCTTTCGGATAGAAGTCAATTGTTGCTTCATGTTCATCAGTAGAGCTATACACCAATCATATAAATGAGTTAAGCATTCCACTGCTATGCTCATTTGTGTCCTGGATGCCTGGTGTAGAGAAGTCGATCTTGCTACTCTCCCAATGGTAAAAAGGAGGAATTTTATGTGCAAGCCTCTTAAATATTTGATTGCAATTTGATTTCCCACTTTCTTGGAACCCTCTATGCAGTACACGTGGATGTAATCTTCCACGGTTAGCCCTCCCAAAGGCTTCTCGTGCAAGTCTTCTGGCTCCCCCCTCCGGGAGAGTCCAGTAATAAAATATATATCTTCCACTTCGATGCGTATGGGCATCTGATCTATCATGAAACTGTCCTCTTCTGGTTCCCAATAGTTCACAAGCATTTCGAGCAACCGGACATTACTCTTCATATTTGGCGTTTTGAAAAACTTGAGCAATCCGCAATTCCGAAGAATATTTAGTGATGCTTGGTCCTGCATGACTTCTTGATCAATTGCACTGTGTTCATGCTCTCTCCATGATATGGTCATCCTGCAAAGTTTCAATAATTCCTTCATTAGCTACGTTTTTTTTTTCATTTGGACCTGCGCATACGCGACTTTATTTGTGCACAGTCGCGTGTATATGCGACTTCGTCATTACCAACCCACGTATGCACAAACCCGTAATTTTTAGCAAGGGATTCTACGGTGAAAATTACTAAATTTTAATTTATGAATGGAAAAAATGAATTGCAAGGATGGTTTATGAGCTTACTTGACAAATTCGGTGCGATTTGACAGGCAGTTGCTCCTGTTTTGACAAAAGATTTTTTTTGCTCTAGAGCACTTTTTTCCAAATCAACGATGTAACAATGAACCAAATATGAGGTAATTTGTATATTTATGTCCAAAAAGTTGAAAAATTTCGCAAAAATTTTTTATGCTTATTTATTCAATCTATATTAAGCTGCATAACCTAGATGCTTGGAAGTGCACAGTTTGGTATGTTTTCAGGTACATTTTGACGAATTTGAGATTTTTCCCGGTTTTTGATCCATGAAGTATATGATCTTCACTGGCATATAGGTTAGGGAAATCACTTTCCCTTGCATCTTCCATACTAGCCTCCATACTGATCACTTGCCATAGGGTCGATCCCATCAGGTCATGAGTATTACACCCATTTCACTCGTCGATTATTTAATCATGACTTGGTGGTAGAGCCTTCCTTTACATGGGCTTCCTAGTTAGTTCCTCGCTATCACTTGTTGCCCATGCTGCGTTTTATGTAGGCTCGGGAGTCCTCTTTAGTCCCGCCATGTCTTATGTGATGAAGCTTCATTCTTCTCCTTCCTCACTATCATTTTTTCTGGCTTTTACCCTAGAGGCTCCCTGGTGTCGTTAAGTTGTATTACTGCATTGCATATTGGCTACTTTTTTATCCTGGCCTTTAGCTGGCTTCATTTGGACTCGATGTTTAAGCCAACTTTTGACCTTGACTATTTGTACAAGTTAACCATTGCATGCACTTAGCTATCACGACTTGACACCCTTTTACCCATGGATGGAACATTCCTTTGAGTATCGCTTACCAGTTTCTGCCACCTTGCATTGAGCATAGGATTGTTCCAATCCCAGGAACTAGTGCATTTGTTTCTTGATACTCGTTCTATCCATTGTACCATAGCATTCTTTTATTCTTTTTCAGGCTTATTATATGAAAAAGAAAAAAAAATCAAATATAACAAAAAGAGCGGGAACGGGATGTATCTTCGTTGTTTTGATGGCAGTACAGAGTCAGTTTGTCGCCCTTGAACAAAGCACATATACTTATATATTTCCTACATTTGGGATGGTTTTAGTTTTGACCTAGGTTCAGCCTTTACCATGTTTCACTTGTCAGTTCTCCCCCGGTTGGTTATCTCTTCCAATCATATGGAGAGTTTGTTTTTCCTCCTGCATGACAGACTTATACAGTGTCACTTTTTACTGCCATGGTCATCACTGAGTCGTGCTTTTGTTCAAGGGAAGTTTAACCTGAGTCGGCCATTCTGCGATGTCTCTTGACTCATTATTCAGTCGGCCTTCCCGGTCTTGTCAGTATCATGTTCTATCACATCAGATGTTTTGGTCTTCTGCTCGTGCTGGTTTGAGAAGGTCCCCATTGACTTCTTGCCGGCGGGTTTGTCTCTTATCGACTACAACACATTGCTCTGAGAGCAAACCTAGAGCCGCACCTTGGGCCTATTTCCATCATTGATAGGTGACCTCGTGCTCAGCATTTGATCATCATCATGGGTCTTTGACCGAGTGGTTTCCCTTGTGTTCGACGTCAGCACACATTATCACACTTGGGATTCGTGCAGTACCTTGATTTCCATTTGACCCTATCGGTGGATTTCTCGCCTCTGTGTCAGCTTTCATTATTGGTTGGTTCAGAGGGTTTCTTTCGTGCGCTAGCTTCATCTTATGCATGTCGGAAACATACTTCGGTTTTGGTTCCATCACTCTACTTCGTCCGATTCCTTCCAAATCTTGGCCTGTGGGTTACACTCACGCTGGACTGATGTGGGATGCCTTAATGCCTTCCTTCCAGCAGATATTTTCCCATCGACTCCGACTTATTGCTCTGGGAATAAGGTCTAGAGTCTTTTTGTCAGTACCTTAGGGTTTGCAGTCATCAGTGGCAGACTCTTTGCTATCGACAGTGGGGATTCATCATTGCCTCCTGATTGATAGATTCTCTCAAGTGTTTGACTTCAACTCATTCAATCGCACTTGTTAGATTGTACTGGGGCACCTTGACACTCATTTTCATTATTGGTGGGTTGTATCGCGTTGGTTAACGGTATACATCATTGACCGGTAATCCAACGATTTCTCACATGGTCGACTTCAGCTCATTTATTCCCATTGTGTAGAATTGTGCCATAGTGATCGGTGAAGACCTCAGGTTGCATCAGCATTCTTCGGTTCACTTTTGACAGTCCATTCAGTTTCTGCCAGTGATGCCGTCCACCCTTATATGTTGCAGTTCAGCACAACAACATCTTATATGTTGGCTCCCGAGTTGCGTGATTGTACCGTTTGTTCCACCTCTTATGATTCGGTACTTGGAGATTCAGTTACTTATATGATCAGACATCCAGTTGCACCATCTTTGATCAGCTTTCTATATGTGATACTTGGACATTGATTCAGACTTATATTTCCGGGCCATGCTCAGATGATTCATTATGTACTTTCAGTTCAGCTATACTTGTATACATATTGGATCTATTCAGTACTTTCCATATGATGTATTTTTTACTGAGCATGGGTATGCCCGCCTCAGCATGAGTTGACTCTCTGTTTTCTTTCATTGGTTTTTGGCAGGCTGAAATCCGGTGAAGTCCTCTCTTGTCCTTACGAAGTTCTTTCTATGTGCATAATACATTTCGGCCATCATGTACCCCTTCTGACCTCATATATTAGGGGGCATCTGTTATAGCATCATTTCTCACCTTCATATGATTCATGATTGCTTTTATGGCTTTGGGCACCCATTCCTACAGACTTGGACAAATTCTCTTAAAAACAGTGTAAAAATCCCCATACGCGGTTATGCCCAGCTTTTTCCGCGTGTATACGCGAGTCCACATGCACTTTTCCACGTATGCCATTAAAATCATGAAAAAATATATAAAAATTCCCTATTTTCGGGCTGGGTTGATGGTTACTCAGGTAGTTCAACCACCCCAACACGTGGCCAACTGTTTCCAACTGTTGAAACTACTTTGAGGGAGTATAAAAGCACCTCATGTGTATGGCCTAAGGGAGGGAGATAAATTATTGATATTATACTCTGTTGGTATTCCCTATCCAAGTCTGATTCCCCGTGCCTCCTGCACTTTCCCAGTTCATTACAGGAAACCCTTGTTTCCTGGAGATGCTCATCTTCCTATATGTCATCTCGTATGCACCAGTTTGGAAGGAGTCTTAGTGAGGCAAGGGCGGGACGGATCCGGACGACGGTCTGCTCGAAGATCGTGGAAGGATTCAGGTGATCTCTCCACTCGTTATTTCTGTACATGCTATTTATAATACAGAAGTACCATCTTTTTCCCGAAATATACGTGTTAGTGTCTGCTTACATATATGAGAATATTGTTATTTAAGCATTCATTATGGTTTATCTAATGTTTCATATTGATTTCACTAACATTTAGAGTAGATATATGCTGTACAACCAGTTCTTCGTGCTCGTTTCTTCTTGTCTTTCAGGTTAAGAAGGAAGGACGGTTGCTGGGGGTTTGGACCCTGCAGGATCTGCTTCAACCGTAGGACCTACGTGTAACTTCCTCGATCTACTCTATCTAGTTTTTTATGAACATGTATGGCTGTGTGAGTCCTTCTTAAGTAGCATGCCCCTGCTCTGTGGAGGTTGTAACCCAACGAACCTCTAGGGTGATTTTCCCCGAAACACCTACTCTATGCCTTGTTGCCTCTCTTCAAGGAGGCATTTCAGCAGGAAGACCTCCTGATTGGAGGGAAATTAAAGTGTTCTCTCAACTATATGCAGTATCAACCTATTTTTTTAAAGAAGGAACATTGGAAGGGGCCACTACAGTGCTGAAAACCATTGATGGGAGGCTAGGCAAATTTCTGAAATTGACCTTGTTTTCTTCAATTCATCTATTTGCGTTGGAGGGGATAGATTCAAAAATTTGTGCTGATATGAGCATAGTATCAAGAGGCTACTCCATAGGTTTGGGGTAGAAAATGATACTCCAATACATAATGAATATTTCTGAACATAACAAAAAAATAATTTCATTTTTGCATTCAGGAGCAAAGAGGTGGAAGTTTTTGAGAAAGAGAACCTTTCAAGGGAAGGGTGACTTTCCTAAACTTCCATCTTGTCTTGAGCAAGATCAGCTGCAAGAGGGGAAACAAAATAATGTTGGGAATACTCCAACATGTGACTTTTACATCAAGCATGTCAAGGTGGAGAGCCATCATATGACAAATGCATCATTTCAGATTTCTACAACACTGTCAATGTTGGGAAGCCTAGACCCTTATTGGGAGTCCCAACTCTTGGTGGAATATTCTAAGGACCTATTCACATGTAAGGTTATTGATGGGCAAGCAATGGATGAAAAGTATAAGGTAGTTAATGGAATAATTTATGTTCATGATCATATCTACTTAACCAAAGATTCCAAACTCAAGAATAAACTACCTGATACAACTTATGAGGTCTTGCTTTCAAATCCCACTAGTTTCATTAAAACATATCATACTATCTTAGATGGATTCATGTGGGAAAATTTCAAAGAGGATATGCACTCTCATATGAGTAAGTGCATGGACCATTTGATCACTAGAAAATTTGGCGGAAATTCCGACGGCCAATTCGTCGCTATTCCGACACATAGTCGTCGCAAGAGCGACAGTTCGAGGGCGGAAAAACCGTGGTTTGTCATGCCGTCGCAGTTCCGACGCACGTAAAAAGTGTCGCACTATCGACACTTCTTCCGTCGCTTCTGAACAAGCGTCACTCTTCCGACGTCTCACAAACCGTCGCACCTCCGACGTTTGTAAACTATCGCAATTTCGACCCAACGTGGTCTGACGTTTTGGACGTCGCTCTTCCGACGTCTGTAAGATGTCGCAATGCCGACGATATGTGGTCCGACGTTTGGACCGTCGCTCTTTCGACGTCTGTAAGATGTCGCAATTCCGACGAAATGTGGTCCGACGTTTGGAACGTCGTTCTTCCGACGTTTGTAAGCTGTCGCAATTCCGACGAAATGTGGTCCGACGTTTTTATACTGTCTCTCTTCCGACGTTTCTAGGTTGTCGCAGTTCTGACGTCTACAAGGCGTCGGTAGACCGACGAAGGGTTCAATTTAAAAAAAAAAAAATAAAACTTTAAAAGACGAGAAACGCTGTTTTGAATATATTATATGAAGTAAAACAGTCCATGAAGTCATTACATTTTCACATCTGAAGATTGGAACCCAAATATCCATCCAGAAAAGTGGAAGTCGCACCCCAGAGAGGCATCTATAAGAAAGTGAAATAGCAGTGTGTAGAATAGTAAAGCAACAGATAGAGTACCGATGTTCATTGTTCCAAATACAAATTAAAGTACCCAAAACCCTGCAACAGAGAAAAACGCTAATCATGTGAGGAGTGTGATATGTCCAAAATATAAAAAGACCATCAGACCATATCAATAAACCAGCAACATAGACCAGCATCGCTAGGTTTGAAGGCAGAGTGATAAACATTAATCATTTTTTTTTTCACAAGAGAAAAAACATTGTTTTGAATATATTATATGAAGTAAAACAGCCCATGAAGTCATTACATTTTCACATCTGAAGATTGGAACCCAAATATCCATCCAGAAAAGTGGAAGTCCCACCCCAGACAGTGATAGAAAAATACCCCACATACAGGGACTTGATATAAAACCCAGTAACGGTCCACATGGAGATTATCGACAATCTGAGAAAGCATCCAAATATGCCTGAGGCATCTATAAGAAAGTGAAATAGCAGTATGTAGAATAGTAAAGCAACAGATAGAGTACCGACGTCCATCGTTCCAAATACAAATTAAAGTACCCAAAATCCTGCAACAGAGAAAAACGCTAATCATGTGAGGAGTGTTATATGTCCAAAATATAAAAAGACTATCAGACCATATCAATAAACCAGCAACATAGACCAGGATCGCTAGTTTTGAAGGCAGAGTGATAAACATTAATCATTTTTTTTTTCACAAGAGAAAAAACAATGTTTTCAATATATTGTATGAAGTAAAACAATCCATGAAGTCATTACATTTTCATATCTTAAGATTGGAACCCAAATATCCATCCAAAAAAGTGGAAGTCCCACCCCAGACAATGATAGAAAAATACCCCATGTCACATACAACGACTTGATATAAAACCCAGTAACGGTCCACATGGAGATTATCGACAATCTGAGAAAGCATCCAAATATGCCCGAGGCATCTATAAGAGAGTGAAATAGCAGTATGTAGAATAGTAAAGCCAGATAGAGTACCGACGTTCATTGTTCCAAATACAAATTAAAGTACCCAAAATCCTGCAACAGAGAAAAACGCTAATCATGTAAGGAGTGTGATATGTCCAAAATATAAAAAGACCATCAGACCATATCAATAAACCAGCAACATAGACCAGCATCACTAGTTTTGAAGGCAGAGTGATAAACATTAATCATTTTTTTTTTTCACAAGAGAAAAAACGTTGTTTTGAATATATTATATGAAGTAAAACAGTCCATGAAGTCATTACATTTTCACATCTGAATATTGGAACCCAAATATCCATCCAGAAAAGTGGAAGTCCCACCCCAGACAGTGATAGAAAAATACCCCATGTCACATACAGGGACTTGATATAAAACCCAGTAACGGTCCACATGGAGATTATCGATAATCTGAGAAAGCATCCAAATATGCCCGAGGCATCTATAAGAAAGTGAAATAACAGTATGTAGAATAGTAAAGCAACAGATAGAGTACCGACGTCCATTGTTCCAAATAAAAATTAAAGTACCCAAAATCCTACAACAGAGAAAAATGCTAATCATGTGAGGAGTGTGATATGTCCAAAATATAAAAAGACCATCAGACCATATCAATAAACCAGCAACATAGACCAGCATCGCTAGTTTTGAAGGCAGAGTGATAAACATTAATCATTTTTTTTTCACAAGAGAAAAACGATGTTTTGAATATATTATATGAAGTAAAACAGTCCATGAAGTCATTACATTTTCACATCTGAAGATTGGAACCCAAATATCCATCCAGAAAAGTGGAAGTCCCACCCCAGACAATGATAGAAAAATACCCCATGTCACATACAGGGACATGATATAAAACCCAGTAACGGTCCACATGGAGATTATCTACAAATCCGAGAAAGCATCCAAATATGCCCGAGGCATCTATAAGAAAGTGAAATAGCAGTATGTAGAATAGTAAAGCAACAGATAGAGTACCGACGTCCATTGTTCCAAATACAAATTAAAGTACCCAAAATACTTGAACAGAGAAAAACGCTAATCATGTGAGGAGTGTGATATGTCCAAAATATAAAAAGACCATCAGACCATATCAATAAACCAGCAACATAGACTAGCATCGCTAGTTTTGAAGGCAGAGTGATAAACATTAATCATTTTTTTTTTCACAAGAGAAAAAACGTTGTTTTGAATATATTATATGAAGTAAAACAGTCCATGAAGTCATTACATTTTCACATCTGAAGATTGGAACCCAAATATCCATCCAGAAAAGTGGAAGTCCCACCCCAGACAATGATAGAAAAATACCCCATGTCACATACAGGGACATGATATAAAACCCAGTAACGGTCCACATGGAGATTATCGACAACCTGAGAAAGCATCCAAATATGCCTGAGGCATCTATAAGAAAGTGAAATAGCAGTATGTAGAATAGTAAAGCAACAGATAGAGTACCGACGTCCATTGTTCCAAATACAAATTAAAGTACCCAAAATCCTTGAACAAATCAAGAAAAACACTAATCATGTGAGAATTCTAAGTAAAGTTAATCTATTAACATTGCGAATAAAATTACACCGAAGTCAAAAACATTGCCTGGCCAGACTCATGGCAAATTTGTCATCAAAAAATCAAAAAATTAAGAAGACTTCCCTCATACGGGGAAACCAGTCTTGAACGTTTAATTTATAGAATTCAAAAATATTACAAAGGTCCAACACAGTAAAATAATCTAAAAGCAGCCCAATTAAGTGGGCCTGCTAAGCAAGAAAAACAAATTAACCAAACTACTCCTCCGGTGGTTCCTCCACGATTCGGCACCATCCTTCGGAAGGTCCAGGATCGATAGGTGCTACCTCCACATGCATGCCACGGCTCCCCTCCTGAAGGCCCGAATGCTGGCCGGATTTTTCCAAGCTCAGACCCGCCGGACGGGTGCATTCTTCCTCCGTTTGGACCTCCTCGCGGAAGACCACAGTGACTATAGCCGTGATTCGAGGGCGGTTGAGAGAGCAATTAAAGGAAAATTGCGCAGTGCGCATCGTGGGAGAAGGTGAACTAGCGGTGGGGAAGCGAGGAGCAGGGGAATTTATACGGTGGCCAGATGCTACAAGCCGACCCTGCCCACTCCTAGTATTTGGATATCGACCTAAGTAATAATCACTGGACTGGCCGGAAGTCGACTCTGTTGAGGTGCTGGAGGGAGCGCGCCGGGGTTGACCTCTAGTGATCCCCCTGCGGCAACGCATCCTATGACGCACGCGAGGCATGGGTGCAATCTCAGGCGCAGTGGGCACAAGAGGAGACGAAGAAGAAGAATTCCAATTAACAGAGGAAAACAGACAGAGACAGAACCGAGAGAAATGCAAATATGCAGCAAAGTCTAGGCAGAAGTTCAGCTGGCCACTTCTCCTTATCGTCACAGTTAGCAGGCAGTGTAATCCAGCAACCGGCTTGTCTGAAAAACCATGGCTAAATGCCATTTTGTCGACCCATCTGCAATGCAATCAAAGGACACCCGTCATAATTAATCTCTGATCATTAATAATGAGAGCCGAAGGCCGGATCAAATTGGAGCGTGCGGAATCACTAAGAGGAGTGGAGGTCTGATCTTGAACAGTGTTAAAAATTAATTAATGCAGATTTGATGTGAAAACTTAATTGAACAGCATTAAATGTTAATGCAATTGATATGAAATCGCCATATCCATGTCCCATCACCTTAAACGCCATCGAATGCACCCGCAGCCGAGAGCAGGGCAAGTTTTTATTGAGGACACGTGGCAGAAATTGATTGGAGCGGATCTTTGTTTGGGCCGCTCGCGCAGTGGAAATCTGGACCCGTAAAATATTAGGGCGAATTTGATAAGAAATTCGTGTCACAAAATTGGCCGACGTCAGCAGGCTATTTTGGAACGCGAATTTGGTTTGAATTATGGTTTATCGTCGTTTGAAGTCCGGCGGGCTCGACTTAAGAACAATTTTGTTTGATCCCATATTATAAAATTTGTGTTGGTTTTCTTTGATAATACACATATTTATAATAAATCATGGGAATACCACACTTAACATGTGGAAAATTTATATAAATAATTATTGAGAACAATCATTTTTATGTAAAAATATCCAAGGCGAGGTCTGTGTAGAGAACCGGGGTCGTGAAAACTATTCAAATATAAAAATCCCGCTTAATAAAGAGACAAAATTGTTGTGCTTTCGGAACCTGACCCGAGGATTGGACATGAGTTAACAAACAAAAGGATAGCGGAACCAGACTTGCACCCATGGTCAAGCCCTCTACCAAAACCACGAGCGGAATCACAAAAGCGGGTTGCCCATATCGCACCGCTTTTGCGGAGTAGGCGGTATTTCCTATTCGCGAGCGATTCCATAGGGAATGCTACACGTGGCGAAGTGACCCCGGAAAACAACCGTTTAACCCACGCCATCGCACGTTAAAGCCCGACGTTGGAAGCCGAGCGAAATTGCCAAGAGTCGTTGATTTGGAGAAGGGCCATCGGACGGTGGTCGCACGTTGAACTTTCCCGGAGGTTAACTAAGGTGTGCGGAGGATATCCAGGTACGATACAAGTGTTTGATTGGTTATTGATATATATAGGTGGGGCCGGAGTATAATGAAATTTTTTAATTAAACGATTGGCGGATAATTAGCATAAGTCTAGAGCGTGATTGTTGTAAGGCCGGGTGGTGAAATATAGAGCCGAAAGTTCATTACAAGTTATTTATTTAAAAAGAAACGTGGAGTATAAATACAAAGTGTTGAAAGTTAAACATTGGTTATAAGGATTTGAGATAATATAAAGTCGGGAATATAAATTAAATTCCAACCATTGTGGATAGTATTTATTTATCAAATTCTACGAATTTGATAAATAAACCCGAAGAAAGAAGAAGTCAATTAAGACTCAGGCTGGAGGAAAAGAACGGGGTACACCAAGGGGAAATGCTGACAGAGCGATTGTAGACACACCAGCTCTCCTTGGGGGTCCAATTTCAGTTTTGTTGCGTCACATGATGATCTCTCTTCTCTAGCATTTACTTGTATTGAAGATCACTATTCTAGGAATAAGGATTTATTTTCTCCAAAAATAACCCTAGCCAAACATTGACAATGCATCAAGGATATATTTCTATGCTTCATAAGCACATTTGTTCTACTTCTAAATCATGTCTTGGAAGTGGTTGGTGTGCTGGAAATTATTCACCAGTTGGTTTCATACCAAAGTCTTTTTCACATTTTCAGCATCCAATACATGAAAAAGATAATGGTTTAAAACAACATAAATATTTGAAATTTTGCAAGAATTGTCTGGCACACTTTGAATATGAATTTTGAAGTCAAGTACATGATGCTGTATAGGATCAAGTGTCATTTTGAATACCAAATGTTTCACAAGAAAATTCTCAACATGCTACCCTGCAGTAAGGATTAAATGACAATATTGCATCAACTATTTCCATAATAAAAGTGCACTTCGGCCATAAGACTAAACAACTACAAATGTTGTAGATCTAACAAGACCACACAATCAAATGTATTCCACAAGGCCAATACTGTATGAAAAATGAAAAGGAGTTTGCAACCAAAAATACCTTAGGAAACTAATTCAATTAGATACACCAAACCATCAGTAAAAAGGAAAACCAACCTACTCAAAAGGCAAGCATTTACCTCCTTTGACAAAATTTTGAGTTCCGAAACAAGGGCCTTTATTGTCTTGTCAATGCCCCTAGTAATTTGAATGGGGTTTGCACCTGCTGCAACAACCTAAACAAAAAAGTTTCATTTCAAATTATTTTCCACAAATTTAAGATACAACCATTGTCAGTTTTGTATTTCCTAACAAGCTCATAAATTTTGACAAAAGAACCAATTTTTTTTAATACCTAATAGCAATTTTTTCACTCAAAAACTATCTTAGACTCAATAAGCCCAACCCAAAACTAAAAAACCAAACACCATAAGACCCTACAAAAATGAATAGATGATCTTAATCCAATACTATCGACAAAAAGTTACCTTTACACCCTCACTTATTAAACCCTGTGCTGTTGAATTTTAACTTCAACTGCTGCAGCAGAAGGACGGATGCAGCAGCAACATTTTTTTTTGGAGGTTGCTTGCATGCCATCCAGAAATTTAATTCAGCATTTAAAATTCCCGCAAGTTTTTTTTGTAGACGGCCACAGCCATATTTCTGTACAGGATTGTATTTAAACACAACAGCCAGCATTAACGCAATTCACCAACCAGAAATTAAACAAACAGAAATTTACCCGACAGTTTTGTAAATTCAAAAAGAGGACACGTGGAGCATTAATATTGGATCGCATGAAATTGAAGGGAATCTGAAAACCTGAAAACCGGACCCGAATTTTTTATAGGGCACATTGGATTGAGAATTCGAGTTAAAATTAGGCAGACGTCAGCATCCCATTTTGGAACGCGAATTTGGTTTGAAATTCAATCTATTTATACTTTTGAAGTCCGACGGAAAGGGTTCTTTAATGTTTTGATAGTTTAATATATACATATGTTATATATATATCATATGCGAAATGAAAGGTGGGCCATATAATTTAGTTTTAATTTTATTTTTTTAAAAAGAGGGTTTATTATAATATGTTTTATATGTTACGACATATAAAAATAAAAAGGACAAAAAAGCTTGGTAGTTTTTTTTATAGACAGTATGTAAATTTTTTATTACACAACAGTGTGTAAAAAGTGAAAGACTGAGTGTAACTTTTTAAGTGTGTATGCACAGCAGTGCGAAAGTGAAAAACACAACAGAGTGTTTTAGAGACAGAGTATGTTTGTTTTGAACAGACAGTGAGTTGGTTTTATGCACCGCGTTTTGTAGCAGTCATAATTTTGTAATCCCTCTCAGTGAGGAAGAAGTGTAATAGTTTTTTTTTGAGTTATTGAAGGGAATAGAAGTTTTTTTTCAAAGTATTGAAACTCTATCTCCTGTCAAAGAAATTTTTATTTTCTCTGTGTTAAAAGAAGGGAGATTTATTCTCCATTCATTGTTCTGGAATTTTTCAATATTCCAACATGTGCAAGAACAACAGATGTTGTGGTTCCATCCCCAACTAAATCATTTGTCTTTTCCGCAACTTGCCTTACCAACTTGGCCCCAATATTTTCAACTGGGTCCTCTAATTCAACCAATAAAAAGGCCAAAACCATAACATTGAGATACATTTCATTACACTGTCAATAACAATAAAATTTGACTCAGCCATAACCCTTTCCTTTTATTGTTGTGAAAAGCTTTATGCATTACTTTAATGTGGCTAGTCCATAGGCCAAGTAGACCACTGGGTAACAAATATGTTTCCTTTCACCTTTGAGTTTTCAAATTATGCCTAACAAATCTAAGACATTTAAGAGGGGGAACTAATACAACGTTAAAAAGAAAACCAGAGCACACATCTACAAATTACCTCCTTAGCTACTGTCACACCATCATTAACTATTTTCGGAGAACCGTGCTTGCTCTCCAAGACAACATTTTTCCCTTCGCCCCAAGGGTGACTCCAACAAGATCAACAAGTTTGTTCACACCGCCTGCAAGACAAATTGACAATGCTTTCAGTAAGTGTGCAATTGAATGCTAGACCATATGCCAAAACAACCCTCCATGAAAAATTAAAATAACACATTAAAATTGAACATAAGTGGACAAGGAAAGATCCACCGCAGTGAAGTTTCACGTGCAGGTGACCTTCCTTTAAACATAATTTTTTCTCTGACCTGCAATTTTTTTGTCACTGAGCCATCCTTGTTGAAGTACAACTCCTTTTCCATAGCTCTTGTATTAACTACATTCTCTCTGTCGCGTAATCTCAGAGTCCCTCTTCTGCTTGAGCGATTAAAGGAAATGGGTGAAAAAACTGAAAGAGAAGACAATTGTCTGCCATAATTATCAAACATTGTACCCAACTTCTTCCCCTTTCCATTGTTACCCAATGAGGTAGATGTGGCAATTGTTGTCATACCGCCCAAAGCAGAGGCCATCTTCTCTTATGCTGAATATAGAATTACAAGATCTTCATATTAGTATGAACCTTAAAAAACATGACTCCCATTGCTAAAAACCACTTTTAATTTGTAACAGGCAAACTAAACAACTATCGCAACTTTTGGCAACTTCTGGAGCATTAAGAGAGAAACAACCAAAGAGAAATACAACCACAATCCTCATTTTAATGAGCCCGGACTATATATTTGCATTAAGATAATAGAAAGAAATCACGACTATATTAAGGCCAACACAAAACAATCTTTAACCAGTGTCTCTCGCGGCCTTCAGGTTGCCAGGCTAGAGGTTGCATATTTTTAATTTAAATTCTTGACCTCTCGTGCCCATCTATGAATGCATCCAATGGGATATCTACATCAAATGCTCCTTTATATCCCCAAAAACAAATTCCCTACTACAAGAGCACCAATATTGATGGATCACCCCACACCATCCCACCCACTAGAAACGGTGAAAAAGGAAACCTGAGAAACCTTCTGAAATATCTCAAGATGACTATATGGGTGGTTCTTATGAATCAACAAACCATTCAGAACATGCTCATCAATCCAAACCATGAGTATTATGTGACAATATTCAAGCAGGCACTGAATCGGATTTCTGAAGCTATGTTAGAGAAACCCTAAACTCTCACCGAAAATAGGTGAAATGTGGCACCACTCAGAGATTGACATGTCCCAATTGGTACAAGTGGTAGAAAATTGGCATGCTCAAACAACGAGGTGATGCAAGAATGACATGAGGGAGAAAATATCAGAAAATCCCCAAATCTGGAGAACTAAAGCTCATCACCAACCTGATATTGACAACTTTACATGATGTAACCTATGAAATCGTAAATGGAGAAATCATAGTAACAATAAAGTAACCTATGTAACAATAAAGTCGGATTCATCCTAGGAGTGGTAATGGGAGAAATCATAGTGAACAACAGGAAACATGCATTGTTGCTTACAATCAAATAGATGAAAAAACACATACAAAGAACCTAGATAATAATCATGAACAAGCTTAATATTGAATTATGAACTGTAAAGGAACTTACAAAATGTGACATTACGAACCTGGTCAAGCGCACAAGCAAAAATATCCTGGACATGACCCTGGTTTACAAGTTGTATTGCTCATGATGCAAGAGGATTTGTACCTGCACTGCCAAGTCAATCAAAATCCATCATTATCTATACAATAAATACAAGTAACTGATGTAGTATTTTTTACTCTAAGATGCATTCTTATGATAATGTTAGAACATATGTTGAAAATATCAAAACATACCTGAATAAGCTCCTCTTCATTTCAAGAACAATTTATTGGAGTCGCATGAACTTGGAACAAGCCTCCCACGATCTGAAAGAGTAGCAACTAAGTCAACAGTAACTTTTTTGTTGCTACGCTGGATCAAGAGAGGTTTGCTCCAAGATTAAATCGCTCCAATAAATTATTCTCTACTAAACAGGGCCAACCACGTGAAGGTGGAAGCTCTTATGGCCCCTCCCCCCCCCTCACATCACTCTCAATTCCCCAATACCCAATCTATATTTCATTTTTTACTTTCATGAGCATAAAAAAAAATATTCAATAACTAATAAAAAAACAATTCAACAAAAAGTACGCAAGGAAACATTGCAATTAATGCTTGACATAAAAATAGTATGATAAATGAGTTTTTTATATAACGCAAAAAAACATTCCAAGTATGGTAACGTTTGTCTTATAATAATACAATATTTTACATTGTCAAATTTTCTTTTTCTTGTTCCTATTTTTAAAGCTCCTAATTACATCATCAATATCATCGTGCTCTGCTCCTGTTTCGTGCCTTTCAACCCGCACTGCTGACCTAGTTGCGTATTCACGATGTCCGGGCTCATCCAGTGACGGGGCATCGCCTACAAAAACAGATAATATTAAATTTTAATTGTCAGTTTTTAAATATCATTGAACTAGTTCGGTAATATTAATAAAAAATTGCAATGAGATTATTTACCTGGTGCACCAGTTGTCGGCGCTGACCTAGTTGCGTAGTCACAATGTCTGGTCTCATCCAGTGACGGGGCATCGCCTACAAAAAAAGATAATATTAAATTTTAATTGTCATTTTTTAAATATCATTGAACTAGTTCGGTAATATTAATAAAAAAAATTGCAATGAGATTATTTACCTGGTGCACCAGTTGTCGCCGTTGGGACTGTTGCCCTGTCTTCCTCTCTGGTGGTAAGATCCTTAAGGGAAACATTCTCTGTCATTTAAAAAAAAAATGTTATAAGGACAACCATCAAGGTATAATTAGAAAAAATTATAAGTGGAAATTAATTACCGTCACGGCCCTCACTGATAGCAGCATTGTCGGCCTGGTCCCCACTACAATGATCAGGTTGCACGAGAGGATCATCTACATTTGGCTCTAAAACTGGGTTACTTGCCTCGTCGGTAGTGCTGCTCCCCTGATTTAAACAAAGTTGTTAGACATTAAATTTATGGACGAAAACAAAAACGTTGAAAGGTTAATGTTTTACCTTATCAGGCATTCTAGATCTTGGGACCTCCCCAAGCTACTGCGACGTTCAACTACAGCTTGATAGCCAAAACGGAAAGCGATATTTTTATCTTCCTCTGTAGTTTTTGTTCCGAAGTCATCACCCTACATTACATATGATTGTGTATTTTTAATCATATCTGATAGGATTACAAAAACATTGGAAGGCGATACAATTAATTATAAGATGTTTAGCTACTTAATTACAATTCTTGCAGCTAATTTCAAGTAGCCACCCTGGCCGAGCTTGTGATGGCCCCTTTTCTCAATCCTAGCTTTGGTTGCCTTTGAGGTGTCAGGCAACCTAGCATCAAAAGATTGAAGTCAGATATGACGTAGCACACTTTTATTTTAGACATAAAGAAAATTAAAGCTATTGAATTAAAGTTGTAATTTACCTTGCGGGTCCATTTGGCATTTTTCCTTCTTTCTTTGCCCTTTTCTCTTTTCCGTCATGGATGAGTGCTCTCCACTCACTCTCTGAAACTGCGAGAGGACGCTCATATCTAGGGTTAAATTGCAATTGCGTCCTATAGGTGTCCCCGGTATATTTCAAATATTTTCCGGCTACCTGAGCCACCGCTTTTCTGTCAAATGTGCCGACCCCAAAAAGGGCTTCTAGATAATCTAGAAGTTCTTTTTTCAGGTTGGAATTCTGGGAATTCCACCCTGTACGTATGGTTGGGCCAAAAATTACCAACGCATGGCTCTCCAGAATCCTGTAGAACTCATTGTTTCCTACATAGAATAAAACCAAAAAAAAAGAAGATATTATCATTAATTTAAAAATAAAAATCATGATAAATATGTTTTAGATAAAGTACATGAAATAGTTAAAATATTAAAATTTACCTGGGAGTTGTACATGCTTTATAAGGACACCCTCATCGTTCACCAACAACGTGCCATTAATGGTCCCTGTGGAGCTGACACGTGTAGCTCCAGGAAACGCAATAATGTAGCTGGCCATATCAGCCTCATCATTGCCAACACGTTCAGCAGTTGGCTGGGTGTCAGCTTGGGCAGGGTGTGTTTCTTGGCTAGCACCTAAAGGAGTAGAAGGTGTACGAGAGGGTTGTTGAGCAATCTCTTGCCCTTGTGTCCCACTACCACCAACACCGGGTTCAGCAAATGCCAGAAAACGCTACATACAAAAGAACTTTTTGTTAGTTTAGTCAATGTAAAATTTAAAAATCAAACTATCACAATTCATCTCATGCAGAACAAAAAAAATATCCTTTTGACTTTTTATTATTACCTGATATCTATTTAGCTGCCTCATAAGATGTTGTATCCTCTCTTCTATTTCAGGTGTTTGAGGCGCATCTATCAAAGCATTAAATTCCAACCTTGCATCTCGTGCCTTTTTTTGCAACAACAACACTGGAGATAGGGATGAAGAAATCTCTTCCTCAAAGAGGGAATCATCAGGCGTACCATGGCTAGGTGTCCGCATATTTGAACAAAATTAATATTATTTCAATTATGTAAATAACTAAAATACTTGAAGATAGAGCAATGCTGGCACTTTACATGTTCTTCCGCTGGCCTCTTTCCGCAATCATCCCGTCTCGGGGTTGTTCCTGCACTGCTCTGATCAGTCTGCCACATTGCAATAAAATTATAAATGTAAAAACTTGAAAACAATATCTAACTTGAAAACACAAAATGAAAACTAAAATAATTTCTAATAAGACACCGGAAGACAGAGTTAGAGTTTCAAATATGCCTTGCATTGAATTCAGTCCTGGAAACATGTCACTGCACATTAAGGCACCCAAACATTCAATCCACGAATGATATATTTAAGTAGGCTTCTCCTATTCTAGGAAAACACCATACCTATAATGCATTCACTTGAATGTATAAAGGGAAAGGAAAACATGTTTTCATACAACGGTGACAAAGGCATCTTGGGGAAAGGTATCCTCACTTTTATTTATGTTGTTCACCCACACCACTCTCGTGTTTTCACTAATCCTGTTTTGTCATTTTTGGATTCAAATTAAGTTAAGGCCTTAAGTATTTTTTGACCTTTCGGTGTAGTTTTTATAAGTGGCATGTATGGATTTTCCATTAATTCTGCACTTTTTCCTTCATGCGCATGTTTCCCTGGAAATCAAATGCATGATTTAGTCCCATACATTTAACAAGTTGTTGGATCAACTCCATAGGAAATATCATGTTTCCTATTCAATCAAAATGTATCTCAGTTAGGGTAGGTAGGAAGCTTTTCCCTTTGTATTAATAGGGCACTTCTAGCTTGCATTTTTATTATATCTTTCAAATTTAGTGTCGTTTCAATTAGGGCATGAATTTTTGCAACTTTCAAGGTGAGAATGAACAAAGACAAATTTTTGTGATGGATGATTGTATATGACTCCATGGCCAGAGAAAAAGGCACTAATCTACTTCTTCAAATATCTATAGTTCTCATTCACCTCATACGGAGATGGTCCCTGATTTTGAGCCAAATGTTGCAGCAAAAAGTTCCCCCCCTCCATAATTTGATATTCAATGGAAATTTCTTAAATTGATGATGGGGAAAGATTATGGAACATTGGCACATACATATGTAATGTAATTCCAAGATCATGATATATGTTTGCATATGTTTATGGCAATGTTCCACCAAGTCCCCTGGAGGTGGGAGCGAGGGGACGAGGGAGCGCGGGAGCGGCCTATGCAAAAGCTCCCTACCAATTTTCAGAAAACGTGGGGGGACGTCGGGGTCATAAAAATTATAAAATTTAATATTTAAAATGTAACTATATTTTTGCAAGGAATGTATATACAGTCATCATACACTTGCATCATGAAAGATAAATCATAAATGATAAAATTACAAATCGATGAATGATGAATCATATATTCAAAACAAATTTAAAAGTTAAAAGTTAAAACATACATCATACAATCATGCATGTAAGTTTGTAAGTTTGTAACTATATAATCATTAATGTAACTACTAACAATGTACAATTAAAATAAAGTTTAAGATATCATATGACATATTATATCAAGATTCAAAATAGAGTTTAAACTGAAGTTTACAACTCAAGTCTGAAACATAAAACTTAAACGCAAATAAGTTATGTTTGAAACATAAAACATAAAACATAACATATGAATATCAAATGATATCATCATAAAAATAAATGAGCATAAATGCTCAAGTTAATGCCCCACTAGTCTCTGCATCCAACTTCTACACGAATATATCAAGATCAACCATGTCACCATCTGAATCAGAATCACTTGGATTCTCAAATATGCTAAGTGGCACATCAACTTTTAACACGAAACCATAAACTAAAAGGGGTGGTGAGGGGACGTGAGGGGGCGTGAAGGGGGGTGTGAGGGGGCGTGAGGGGGCGTGAAAGGGGGTGTGCGGGGGCGTGAGGGGGCGTGAGGGAAACATCCCCTAGAAGTCCCCAAGACCCCGGAGCGCGAGGGGGCGAGGAATCTAGACCCCTAGGTGGGGGGCGAGACCCCGTGTAACACTGGTTTATGGAGGTGGTGGAGCAAAAAAGAGCTCAAATAGAGCTGAAATTTTTCACATAAAAAGGACTGTGGGCTCGACTAATGGTTCCATTTAAAAAATGATATCTAGACAGAGAATAAGTGTAGCATGCAAACATGCATTGAAAATCCATCTGAGTTTGCATTGTATTACTTATGATGGATTCAAATTTGGGTTTCAAAATGCCAGGTTATGGCATGATTATGTCGAAAAACCCTTAGTTGGATTCTCATGTTGGTTTAATTTATATTTTAAGTTTGTTTTGCAATATTTGGGTAATAGTAATATCTATTAGCTACGAGTATTGACACCTAATGCCTGGAATTTTGACATCTTGATAGCATGGATAATTTCGAAAATGTTTCTAGTAATGTTAGCATAATAACTATCATTACGTGTCTTCACTTTTGTCACCATAATAGACCTGTGATATGGACTCATCACACAACTTCATATGCTATGTCCCAACAAGTTCAAACTGGTTGAACCTACCTCATAGTGTGGTTATTAAGGACTGTTAGGGTCCCGTGATTTGGCCGATTGGCTAGCCAAATGACGATGTAACATCAAACCAAGCTTTGGAGCCCAAGGACCTAGCCTTCCTGGACTCAGAGAGGGCTCTCTCTATAAGTGTAAAAGATGTCGGTATGTTTACTTGCGATTTCCTGATATTAGGCTAGTTATGAAGTGTGTTTTTGGTTTTTTTTTTTAGTTTTTAAGTTTGTGAGGGATAAAACTGATCAAATACATACACTGGATAACAAGATGTAGATAAATTGGGCTATGGGGTCAAACAAGTCAAGGAAGCTATGAAGAGATGATGTAAAGCTGCTGTAGGGCCGATTTGATTCACGGTAGAAGGGATCTCTGGGCAAAATGGATTAAGTGGACAATAAGTTGGTGAAAGATAAGGGATTTCAAGTGTAACTAGTTAATAGCAGACATGAACATGTAATAGCAAGCCATTAATCATGCTAAGTATAACTATAAGCTAATTAATACATAGAAATCAAACATTCCAGCCATACATAGAGGTATAAGACCCTCTAACTTCGGGAAATGTCTATCAGACTTTGGGGAAAACAAATGAGACAAACTAACAACTCATAAACTATTCCGGAACGCCTAAACATAGTCTCTAAGTCATTGGGCACTTGGACAAATAATTTTTCATAGTTTTAGGCGAAGGGCTAGATCGGGACTAGGCCTCCTTGGTTCAACAAGATGATCAACAAATCAGTCAAAGAGAAAGTTTTATGGACAGAACTATGGGCAGCTGATAGGTAGGTAGGGAAAACCATACATCCTACTCAACATACATAGAACTTATGAAATAAAACTTAGCAACAATACCTTAAGTTACTAAAGAGCAGCTAAGAATTCTTTAGCATAACTAAGGGAGAAGAAAACATCAAGCTATGAAGATTCAGGGATTTTGAGGTGCCTCCATGGGCATATCTCAAAATCAATCTTTACTAATCTATAGCAGCAAGAAATATGTAATATGAATGAGAACTAGAAGACAAAACACATTAAGAAGCACTATACCATTCTACCATGACAAGGAATCCATCAACAAGCCTTCACCATTCCTCAAAAGCATCCAAGAGGCAGTCCAAAAATCATAACTCAAGTGTATTCTTCAAAGCTCATACGACCAATGTATTAATTCTTCTCTCAAGTTCAGCCTCTGATTTACAATGAGAACCATGGAATAAATAGGCTTGAGGGAGGAAAACCTCATGGAGCAACTAGCTATCCCATTGGCCAAGTCAAAAATATCTAAACTTGTCCTTGAGGCTTTGCAAAGCCCAAGGCACAAAATATCCCATAAAATATCTAAAAAACTGCTAAAAACGGAAATTATATTGACTTTACATGATTTTCCCATGATAAAAATAGCCTAATGCACATTTGGGAAAAGCAGATTTTTGGAGTTCAAAAATTACAAAAATACTTCATATTTATGCCTGAAAAAGGTCCCCTGACTTGCTGGATGCAAATGGCAGCCTTCTCGATGTCGAAATGAGGCTCATGAGGGCTTGCTGGAAATCTCTCTGTGTCTACTTTCTGGCGCAACTGAAACCAACTCAATCCGATGTCCGGAAGTCATCCAAAACTGTACCTGTGTGCAAAAACCCAGAAAATAGCAGACTGCTGATATGGCGGGCAGAACGTGCAAAATGAGGCTGTTTTTCGCCAATTTGAGGGGGCGAATGATCTTCAAATGCCCTGAAAATCGCTGGAGACCTGCTCATGGAATTATGGCATCCATCGGTATCATTCTCTTCCCTTGACGACTCATCAAACTGAAATGGAGAATTTATGAGTTTTTGGCCAAAAACCCAAAAATGCCAAAAAACCCAAAAATGCCAAAAAACAAAAAGTTGCCGAAACAGGCCCAAAATTGGCATGCATGACCCTCAAGGGTCCATAGAAACATGCTCCGAAGCTGAAGCCAAAATATCAAGGGCTGATATGCTTTTCCCTTCCTTCCGTGCTAGGCGCCTCTCCTTCAACTTCTTCAATTTCTCTTGTGCTACCTTTAATTTTCGCCTGGCAAACTGATTTAGCTTCTGAAAGTGAAGAGTCCTCTTTCTCTGTAGCTCAAGATCCCTATTTTCCCTCTCAAGCTTCATTTCCAAATGCTGGTTAGCTCTCTCAAGCCATGCTTCTTTGTTTTCCTCAATTTCTTGCTCAAGGAGGGCAGTGAGAGGAAAGGCTTCGAAATGAGCTTGTTCTTCTGCTCTCTTCTTTTCCAAGGCTCTTCTAAGCCCGATGGTCCTAGGCCTCTTCATGCTTAGTCTTCCTCTCTTCACATCATCAAACTACTTAATGATCTCTTCAATTTACTTGCGCCTTTTCTGCCTCTTTTTTAGACTTGATCGCCCTTGCCTCATGAATGGCTGCATGATACTTCATTTGTTTGTTTTCAACCTCCAAGAAGTGGTTGAAATTCCTCACCCTTTGAAGGTCTTCTTGTAACACCTCAATTTTCCCTTCTTTGTGAATGAGGAGGTTTTCAAGGATGCGGGCCTCGTTATCACTGTCATCGCTTGGGATAGGGATGACAGCTGATTTACCTCCATGATTGGCACTTTCTCCAACTATGCTTTTTCCTTTGAAAGCTAATCTGGCGCTTTTTCTCCTTGGCAAGCTAGAAGTTGTCCTTTTGGGCAATTTCCTCTTTTTAGGAACAGCTTTGGTCACTGTCAAGGAGGCAGCTTCAGCTTGCTGTCCTTCCTCAACATCCTGTCCAGTTTGTGGCTCAAAAGGCGCTTCAATTTTTTGCTCAACTTGCTGCTCTTCAATTTCTGTCTGTTGCTGTCCCTCTTCTTATACTTGCTGCTGTCCCTCTTCTTGTACCTGCTGCTGTTCATCAACCTGTAGCTGCTGCTGATCTTCAAACTCTAGTTGCTGCTGTTCACTAATCTCCAACTGCTGTTGTCCCTCAATATCTAGCTGCTGTTGTTCACTGCCTTCTTTTTCTCCCTATGGTTCACTGCCCTCTCCTTCTCCCTGCTGACTTGGCTGCCCAGTGGTCATCTTGAGTTTTTTAGGGGTAGGCCTACTAGACAAAGGCACTGGGCGATGGACAGGCTGAGTAGGAGACACATGAACAGGAGGGACAGTGGCGAAATCTGCATGGCTAATGAATGAATCCCATGAAACCCCCTTTTTCTCCAGCTGGTGTAAGAAGATAATCTTGATCAAGGAATGATGAAAGAGAGAAGGGATTTGCTGAGGTGGAGCTTTATTTTGGACAGTAGAAGCCATTTTCTCTATGCTTTTGGACAAAAAGTATGGAAGGTTTAGCTGCCTGCTTCTGGTAAAATGCATCAACAAGCGGACATGATAGGCATAAATTTGGTTAAACCTCCCTTCACAAGTGAAATACCTCATTATGGCTTTCATCAGCAGAGCATAACTGTCAAGAAGATAGGAAAAAGGAAAAATAGCAGTGATGGTTTCCCTATGTTCAGGCTTGATAAAAGGTTTATAATCCTCTAGATCAAGATGAGCTTGTTTAAACCACTTTTCACCATGATACGGGATCTTGGTAGCCTTGGATACATACCTTGGGGAGATTTTGAAATCAAGACCTGCTAACTGGAAGTGTTTGTCCTTGAATCTCAAAGCGCACAAATGTGTAAGTGGCGAAAAACTCTTGACTTCTCCTATCCTCTGGCAGAAATCAAGACAACCTACTTCATGGAAATTGAAAAGCACTGATGGGTGAGCATTGATTTCTTCTATGGAGATAGGCTCATATCTCTTATGTGGACCGCTCCTGTGATCTCGCTTTGGAGGCATTCTGACTTTGACCAAACTTTGGAAGAGGAAAACTGCCTTTACTGTATGAACAATGCTCTGCTGGATTGAAACTGGCCACTAGACTGTTTGGACAGATATGGACACTGTGGTTTGGATAAAATGCAACAATGTTTCTTTGAATAAACCACCTCTGCACTTCTTAAAAATAGTCCTTCAACTCTGGATGCACTTCAGCCATGTAAAATTCTCAATAGGAAACCATCAATAAAGATGAGACAATATGTTGTATAAATTTCCTGTATGTAGTGTTAAGCAATCATTCCTCCTGGTGAGTTTGTTAGAGATCAACCAACCCTTGCATTTTGCATCTATAAGACCAATCTTCAATATTAAAACCCTGCTCTTTAGAAATGGTCTTCCTCTTGAAAAATATCAAAATCAACAGCTCTTCAAAATGATATAATGTAGCGAAAAGAAAAAAACAGACCTAGGTTGGGTGTAAAATTAGTGCACAGTGGTTTAGGAAACACACTCTTTGCTTGTGAGTTTAAGAGATCCACCAACACATCTATACCTCTGCCTCCAATGTTTAACTTCTCATCAACAAACTCTGCCCTTTAATGTGTTGTCACCTTTGGAAACTCTCTGTCAACAAATCTTCAGAATGATACAATATAGTGCAAGGAAAAGGCAGACCTAGGTTAGGTGTAAAATCAATGCATAGTGCTTTAGGAAAACCACCTCTTTACTTGTGAATTTCAAAGGTCAACACTACACCTGTACCTTTGTCTCAATGTTAAATGCAATCACCAACAACTCTGCCCTTTAGAAAGTGGCCCTTTTCATTTGTGAAGTTTTAAGAAATCAAACACCACTTTTGTACCTCTGCCTCCAAAGTTAGAATCCCATCAACGAACTCTGCCCTTCAGTGTACTGTTCATCCTTAGAATCTCTCTGTCAATCAATTTTCAGTATGAAATAATGTAGTGAAAAAAAGGGGCAGACTATATGAGGCAGGTTGTATGTAATGCCAAAGTTTCCCTGCTTGGTGATCTTTGAAAGTTTGAGCAACACATCTTGTGTCTTGGATCAACATTACATTTTCCAATTATTCCAAATATGCCTTGACTAAGTATACCAACAACCAATCAGCTTTCATGTGTGAAAACAACTGTTTGTGCAATTTAAAAAAAATCACTTGGTATAATCTTGAGCCAAGATGACAGACTCTTTAAAAAAACCACAGAGCTTTGGGCAGAGGGTTATGTGAGTTTTCTTTTTCAAAACAGTCAAGGGCCCCTCATACACGCAGCCCTAGCTTTTGGAAGGGGAAAACCTTTGTTACACCTGACAGACCTAAGCCCTGTCTCTATGAAAAAATCTTCTTTTCTGTTTGAACAATAACCCCTACAGCTTCACATTTCAAAACCTTACACAGCAAAAACACTGTTCTTCCTTTCTATTTTAGCTATGGGGAAAAGGTTTTGAAAGGTCTTGTATGCTGGGGTGTGAACAATTTGCAGTGGTTTCAACACTCGCTTCCCTCCATAGGCCTCCTTAACAATACATCTTCTTTTTAGCATAGTTCCAAATCAAGGAATACATAGTTCAATTTTGGTATTCGAGATTTTCAAGGGCGGAGTTTGAAATACCTCTTGAAATTGATGGGAAAACCTTTGGAAGAAAACTTGAGTAGCACCGGGATCTTCAGAAGCTGCGCGGCACTCTTTGCAGTCAGCACGTCGCGCAAAAATCACCATGGGTGGCCTGTCGGGTCGACCAGTCGGGCGGTCGGGCGGCCTTGTACAGGCGCGTCACGCCAACGTACAGGCACGTCGCGCCGACAAAGGGCCCTGTGTAAATTTCCGCCCAGGCACGTCGCGCAGAAACCCAGGCACGTCGTGCAGTGCAAAAAAGGTGCAGACTGTGTGATTTCGACCAGAAACGCCTTGTTTTGGTGCTAGGGAGGCACGGGGTCTGGTTTCAGCTTTGAAATTGACAATATTTCCCTCACCTTATTCTTTTATATCAATTCGAAACAAGTCTTAACGGTCTTAAACTTTGGAAAATGAATGTTGGCTTTTGACTCTGTTTTGTTTTTAAAACAGTGGGCTTGTCATTTTAATATATAAACCCGAACATTGGCTCCCACCCCGAGCTTTTAAACCTAAACAACTCAACAAATTCTTCATCACCTCTGCCACCTGCGTTATAAAACTGCTAATGAAATACCTAAACACTGATTTGTTGCTGAGAGGACAGGATTCTGTAAACCTGTTTTGACAATCTTTGGTCTTTTGACTGCTTTCTCCAATCTTTAAATACAAAAGGTGCCAAGTTTACTGGCCTAACTTGGATTTGGTTATGGTTTCTCAATTTCAAAAGGCGCCTCCTTTTTGTTTTAAATAACTTCCTGCCTGAAGGTACATTACTCATGATATATCTGTCTCTTGAATGGTGAGAGAGATGCATTTGCCCCGAACTCAAGAACTGACAATTTATCAAACTACCTCTTTGTCTATTTATAGCATTGTATACCTGTTCATCATGCATTCTATAGCTCAACTTTGGCCACTGTTTTACCTTCTTAGTGATTTTTATCAAGGAAGGACCATTCATAATGCGCCAGAAATATTTGAAAACTTTGAACACCATTTCTTGAAAAGCGCTTCTTTGGACCTTTGGCATGTGATATTGTTTTGTTGCTTGACCCTTTCCCTCAAGGAAAATGCCTTCTTTTTGGCATCAATGGCATACATATATTCAATATTTTCTCTTTTCTACTGCAGGTACAGTCTGACAGATAGCTCTTTGAAGAGGGAAATCAATACCTTTGCATCATAAACAATAACACTTACCTGTGCAATGACTCCTATTCAGTTTTTTGGTATCCTTCCACTGTTTTCTTATATCAATAAGTTTCAGCAACCTGCAATAGCTTTGGCCATCTGCTCATACATGGAGGAGGCTCTTCATCAGGTAAGGTATCTGAAGGCTTTTTGACCACTATGTTTGACACAGCCTTTATCTGAATGTGATGGTAAGTAAACCACTTGAAAAACATCAATCTTAGCATCTTTACTTGCAAGCATCACTGTATTTCAGAAGAAGCCCTAGCCACAGTGACACTGTTCCTCTGTATTGCTCTAAGGGTGACTAAAATATCATCATGTGTTTTGGTCATCTCATGACAAACCATTTGAAGGATAATCTCTGTAATTATGGAGGTCAGTGTTTTATGAGAAAACAAGAACTTTCCTTCTGCCTGGGTAATGGCATTTGTTGTCAGCATCTGTTCTATTTGATCTTGTGGATAAACAGGGTACTTATGATTGGAATTTTCACCAATGACATGCCTTTCTTCATTTCAACAATTCACATGATTTGAAAGCTTCAGATGACCTCCTTTATCAGACCAGACTCTTTTTCTTAGCATATTCCAAACTCTGTTCCTGTTATGACCATCACTCAAACTCATAAAACCTGGAGATATTATTTCACTGTTCAATACAAAGCAAACCTGGACCTTTGCAATCTTCCAAGTCAATATTGGCCAGCACCCTCTGCTTGTGGATGAAGGAGGCGCCCTAACCCTCTGCTTGTAAATGAAGGAGGTTCTGGGCCTTGATAATTTACCAGTTTGCTGAGACAGTGGTGTCCCTTTCTTACTGTGATTTTCATGCTGGAAAGAGCTGTAAAGTCCAGATGAGTAGCTTTTTGTTTTGCAGACATATCTCAGGCTCAAGTTACATTTAGAAGCAGCTGTTCCTCTAACTGTAAACTCAAACATTTACTCCATGAGATGAAATTATATTTCCTGCCTTTGTAGAAACCATAGAACACTGTGAAAAACCTAATAGTCAGCTTGAGATTGGGTTTTATGCAGTGCTGAGATCTAGGGGGTGTGAGTGGTGCGACTTAGGGCTGCTTGTCAATTTCATTTGCAAAGTAAGAGGTCAGTCATGGTAGGCCTGTTGCAGATGGAGGCTTTTTGGCTTTTTGATGATTGCCAAGGGTGAAATGTCTTAAAACGCCACTTCCTAACATAGGGGATACTCTTGAACCAGATGTGGGTTCGCCTTTTAAAGCTGATGGGCAGACTAATAAGGCTGAAGCTAGATAGGATTGTGACCATGAGGTTTTGATTTCGCCAGGGGTGGACTGAATAGGTAGAAGGGCGAAAAAAGTTTTGGGAGGGTTTTCTGGATGACATATTGACATAAGGAAATCAGTTTCTAGAAAACTCAGCTGTAGATATAGTCATCACTAACATGTAAAAAATACTGATGGCTAACAGATTGGAGTGAGTTAGTATTATGTATGGAGTATAATATATATGGTGAATGGTGTATATGCTAATGTTTTTTAAAAATAAGCCATGTATGTTTAACAAAAGCCATGATGAAGTATACATGTGCGTTGGGTTCATTCATGGTTGATATGTGTTGAAGCATGAGTTAAGTGTTGGAGAGTGAGTTTAAAAGAGTTC
Organism: Pinus albicaulis; assembly: GCA_034641835.2. Taxonomy (NCBI): domain Eukaryota; kingdom Viridiplantae; phylum Streptophyta; class Pinopsida; order Pinales; family Pinaceae; genus Pinus; species Pinus albicaulis. Next base: position 759,437,321 of record CM076570.1, on the reverse strand, counting down.
ATAAGTTTTATAGAGATAGAATTGTGGTTTGGTACACAACTGGTATTGTATGATAGTTGGGTACACAACTGGTATTCTACATGTTTTTAGAATCCTCAATATTCTTTTTCTAGCATTTCCTACAATCTCTAATAAGATTGTTAAGCCTTTATTTTTTTGTTGAAACAATGGCCAAAATTGATGGAATATTAGAGTTGTTGAATACTCTAATACTCTCCAATATTGATGGGATGGTAAAATTCAGCAAGGAAACTATTTTTAACATTCAAAATTGCTTTCAAAATGCAAAAGAAAATACAGAGTTTTTGCAGTTGGAATCTCAGCTTCAAAAAGAAGAATAACAACAGTGGAGTCATCATTCTAAACTTGTTTCTGTTCAAATAATTAAAACAGAATCCTATAAGCATCAAGTCAATAATGTTGCAGTCGATTCACATTTAGTGCCTAGTTCAAAAGCATATTTGTATACAGATACACATGTTCACACTGCACTTCCCAAGCCCATCATCAGACCTTGGGAAGAGCTTGTCCACAACAGGCACAGAATGGGTCTTGGATATGACAAGGAGTTTTCCTTTCATATTCCAGACTACTCCAAGCCCATTCAATTTCAGAGTGCCAAATTTCTTCATGACAATTCACATTCTGCTGTTCCAGATCCTGCTCCTCTTCCAAAACAACAACAACAAATTGAAAAATGCCAACATTGTGATCGAGTTGGACATATGAAAGATCATTGTTTCGATCTTCACCCATGCAAGCACTGTGGTTGTCACACCCATTCTTCACACAGATGCTTCAAAAATAAGCCTCCTACAAGAACAAAGATTCATCTTGGATGGATCTCTTCTTGGGAATGGGCATCAACAACCAAGAAGATGTTTAAGTCATATTTCAGAACTTGTTCTAGAATGTTGAACAATCTTGCAGTTGAGTTTTCGCCATCATCTCACCTTGTACCTGACAGGGGGGAAAATGGTGGTCATCTACAAGCTTCGAAGCCACATCAAGCGAGCCTGAGCCACGACCTATCATTCTAGATTCAGAGTTGTAGAGAGATACATAACATTTCAAGCGACCCTCAGCCACAATATCTCATTCAAGATTCATAGTTGTAGCCAGAGACATGGATGCCCATGAGCATGCCTTTGGTTGGTGGACAACCTTAAACCATATATGCGAGGTTGATATTCTTCCTCTTCAAATAATTTGGGACACTTCCTCTAGTAGAAGACTTCAGATTCTTGCCAGTTTTGGAAGAGTTCCAGGAAATGAATCAAGCATTCCAGAGTTAGTGGTCATCCTTAAACCATCGTAGGTTGTAGACCTCCCTTCTTCTAGGTTGAAGGTCTTCCTCTTCAAATATGAGGGACACTTCCTCTAGCAGAACACTTCAGCTTCTTGCCATATTTGGAAGAGTTCCGGGAACTGCACTAAGCGTTCCATTGTTGGTGGTCATCCTTAAACCCCCTCTTTATGCCAACATTTCAGAGAGCTCATTCAACCTAAGTGTTTCCATGCATACTTTGTAGATTTGTATTACAAATCTCTTCTTGGACTCACACATACCCCTTCAGATTAAGGGGGGGGGGGGATGTTGGACACCTAATCCTCTATGGGTAGGTGTGGAAGCCAAATGGAAAAAAGGAGTCCAAGTGACCTTGGAATGTGGAATCCAAGAGTCACCCCATTGTATTATAAATACACATCTATGGTTAATGGAAATGCAATCAATGCTTATCTTTCCCCTTGTGTGTGTTTTACCGTGCATTGTTTAACAGGATCCTTGGAGAGAATTAAAATTATTATCCTAAGTTTGGTTTACAAATGTATTTATGCACATAAAAAGGAAAAGTGATAAAAATTGTTTTATCCTAACTCTAAAGAACTTGGGTGCATAATGAAAATATTGGGATATATTTACCATACTATCCAAAGTTTCACTTTAATCCAAACATGTAGCTACCCGAAAACCCGTCAAATCCTTTGACATTAAACCCCGCCCATCTATCCACTATCCATCGCATCTGCCTCCATATCTATGATTCACGTTGACATTCAACCCCCCCTCTCCATCCGAGCTTTACCACCGGGGGGGTACAAAAGTTGTTTTAGGCTTTGGGCCTACAAATACGTGGCGGCTTCTCCACATTTCTCACCCCCCTCCGCTCATACCATTTACCACCCAATACCCCCCCGAAAACTTATTTTCTCCGCGATACCAAAACCACTTACCTATCTGTTACACCCTCCAGTCTCATCACGCCAGCTCACATATACCCATTTTCAATCACATCCCCTCCCGTGGATATCAATCCGTTAGTGCATTCAATTAAGCTAATGATCGTTAATATAAAAGATCTGCGCCATAATCAATGGTAAAAACCCAATTTCTTATAAAATGATGCACTATAACCACTGTAAACCTTTAATGTGCTAAATTATTTGCAAATTTTATTGTCTAGACAGGTTTATAGAGCTCTAGTTCGACTCTTTTTTTCATCACCGAACAAAGAAATTGCATCCAACTCACCTCCTTCAATCAATACAAATATTTTCTCAGTCCCAGTAAACATGTTCCTTTATAAATCCTTTCAATTCCTATGAAACAAATTGAATAATTCCTTCTAAGAATAAAAGCCACGATGAACCATTTAATCCTTTGTTCCATCATCCTGTTGATTTAGACCATGTCCCCCTAGCTAACAAAGACTATAAGATAAGTGAAACTCTTTGTGAATTTGAACTATTCAATATGTATTTATGGTTAGAAGATAAATACATAGATAAATCAGATGATATTGGACTCTGGGAGTCAAACTTGCCATACTATATCTTCCCCCACACTTTCAGTTCCCCCCTGAGTTCATCCGAAAATTTCAAGCCTGCTATATACCCAATCAGTGAGCCATAATTGCCCCCACAGGTGAAATTTTCTTCACCATCACTACTTAATCTATCAATCAGATGATGCAAGCCCCTTCTATGGAAAATGGAACCCCTTTCTCCCTAGAATCCCTTAATGAATTATATCAGAAGTTAGATTTTTCCAAAAGGGCTAAAACCTTTGACCTTTTCCTAGCAGAAGATACTCAGTTGCCTAAGAAGAACCCTCCCTCCACACCCTTCCTCCATCTTCCCTGACAGAGCCAAGAAAATTATCACAGTCATTGCATACCTCCTTGGCTACTATTCTGACCAGTGGATAGATGAGCCCATAATAGTTTTCCTCTCCACATTTTCCACAGATTCTAAACCATTCGTCATTTTCAATTTCAGCGAATTCTTGGCAGACAGTATTCATGACTAGTTTGTCAAATTTCAGACAAAATAAGTGTTCACATATTTCTCTGTTTTAGTGTATTTGTTTCTATATTATCAAGCATATAGGTTTAAATTTTCTATGAAGAAATTCGCTGAAGATGGAAGTCAACATTCAATAATATTCTGGACCACATTGGTAATGAAAGAGCAGAAAGAGTATTCATACAAACAGTTCATTGAACTCTTTATACATCCAACTATGAGCCTTTTGAGCAGTACAACTAAACCAAGAATTAATGAAGACATCAAAAGGATTTTTCACTTATCAGATCAAGCAAAGACAAGGGACTGGTATTTATGCCAGAACTACACATAATTGTGAGTATATGGTTATGATATTGCTCCTTACAAGCTTCCAAAATTCCTCCCAATGAGGATTTTTTCCTTTGAATGCATTAGACAGATGTTAAATGCTAATGAAATCCACTTTGTATCAACAAATAAGAAATCACAGTTTAGGATTAAAACACAAATTGGGCCATTTATTTGTAACATCAAAGCAATAGGTGAGGAAGCATACATGATCTTGAAGGAGATGAATTTTAGCCTCAGCTTTACCTGGTCCTATGATCCCTTGGGAACCATTTCAAATTTAAGGGTAGAAAACAAGACTAATCCTTACATACACACCCATAGGCCAAAGATAGAGAAGTACGTGAACCAGTTGGAATGGGCTGAAAACACTTTGCAGGAAGTTGAGGAGCAGCTAGTCTCAACGTCAACATCACAGACTCTTATCCCACAGTAAAAAGCAGGAAAAAGGCTAAGAGAAGAAGAGCCACCTTCAGTGACTGACACTACAAGAAAGGAGTTAAATATAATGTATAGAAAAAGTACCAAGCTTAATCCCAAAACCAATACATATAAAGATTTATAACAAGAGGTTGTTGTAATCACTAAGGAGACACCTACATCTTCTCAAGTTGGTGGCCAATCCACCGTTTCTCCTACTACTTCTTCAGCTTCACAGGACCAGCAACAAGCTATTCAGACAACTAAGGTTGTCCCAAGGGAGAAAGAGAAGACAATGTTTGATACATTCAGAGAAATAAAATTGAAGAATGAAATTTTGAAGAACAACACATACAGTCAATTCTGGAAGCATACTTCTAGTTCTGAAAGTAGGTTGTTGTCAGCATTTGACTCTGAGAAAGGTAAAATGCAAATGACCTTTCTTGAGGCACAAATTTCACAGCCAAAGACAACAGCTAATTAAGAAGACTTCTTTTGAGTTTGACATAAAATACATTCATCCCATTGATCAAATAGAGATGCACAAGCAAACAGGTAAAATGATCTCCTCTACCTTGACTAATACAACAATGAGTCTTTCTAAGTTGCAGGTTTCCTTGGCCAATGTTCAGTCACAGCTAAAAATGGAGAAAATCTCCTCTCTTGCCAAGGATACAAGGATAAAATCCTTGGAGGACTTGGTAGTTAAGACAGGATATGATCCCTCTAACATGAATGTTGCAGAGGAGATAATAAAGAAGAAAAATGCTGACATAGAAGCATTGAGGAAACAACTGAATTTGTCAGCTACAGAAGACCCTCTCACCAAAGACATTAAAGAAACAGAGTCTCAAAAGACTGAGATGATGAAGCTCATCATGGAGAAAAATGCACAGTTGAGACAAATGGAGACATAAATGGAAAATATGATTAAAGAGAGGGAGAAGGCTGCAAAAATTTACATGGCTCCTTTGGAATATGTACCTCTTACATCCATCCCCACAGCTACAACTTCTACAAAATAGGCAGTAGATGGTGCAGAACAGTTGACAAAGGTAGTGGAGAATCTGTCTATCTAGATAGAGGAAATCAATAAGTTGCAGGATCAAGTCAAAGTGTTGCAAGACCAGAGATCAAGGACTGAAGCCTCACATTCAACAGAAACACAGAGAGCATAGAAATTAATAGAGAGATTGCAGAAGTCAGAGAGAGAATTAACCATTGGACAGACTTTGGCCCAAGCCAAGGAAATCATCTGGGCAGATATTATGAATTCCATTAATGAAATCTGGCCCTGCATCCAGATTATTTTTGAACAAAAGGAGTTTATTAAGAAGGAAAATGATGCTATCACAAGTATCAAAGAGGAGCTGGGGGATATGCCCATTACAACAAATAACATTATCAAGTTCCTAAACTACAAGAACATATATGAGTTAGATGACTTGGGAGTAGATGATAGAATAGAGACCATATTAGAAGTGAAGAGGATTCTTACCAAAAAGAATTTGGTTGTTTAGTTGGAATAGAAATGCCATGGCTTGGAAATAGTAGTGAACATATTTTTCAACAGGATAGAGCCTTTAACATAGAAGGGTCTGCCTTATATGTTTGTTATTAATGATAAGTTAATAGCTCAGGAAGATTATGTGAAGAAATTGAAAGCAATTTCCAAGGACAACACCAATTTCTCTAGCATTAAAGGCAGTGTGATAGGTAGAGCATTTATGGAGGCAATGAGTAATGAATTTTTCATTCAGCATGAGGTAAATCACATCTTTGTGGTAAAGCCTACCTTTTCAAGATATACTGAGGTTGATGAGATTTACCTAAAGGTAATCAAATTGACTATCCTAGATGAATATTGATGGGATAAACTATGTGAGCTACAGGAGTAAAGAGTCATTAAGAAAATTCAGTTGCATCCAGCACATCAGCTAGCACACCAGCCAGCGCAACCCAGAAATAGGTCCACTTAGCAACTGTTTCCTCTAAAACAATGTCAGTGTTCCAGATGATCTCCACTGAGCCTGGTTTTTGTCATAGTTAAAGTTTATTATTCAATTTTTTTCTAATAATACACTGTCAATTGAGACAACGTTATTGTAATCAGTTTTGTAAAAATTAGTATAAATACTTCATTGTTCGAAGTATTCTAGGTTGATTTATGAGTATATTTTTCCTACTAAGCATTGTAATTTTCAATTTTGCTAGAGCATCAATAATACAAGGACTTATTAAAGGATTCATGTGGTGTATTCATTGGTGAATTTTTTCTTCTGTAATTGTGTTATTTCACTGTTTTTCTTTTCTTTGTAAATCTGAAAAATCTTAATTGTTAAACAGAAACTGTGATGAATAGGAAATGTTAATTATAACACCTTATTCTGGTTGTTTTTCAGTTTATATGTTTTCTACTGAAGTCAAATTGAAGAATACTTAATTTATTTTCAATCTCTATTGAATTTCAAACTTCTTCCATTTCCATATTACATTTAAAATCTTAAAGGATCCAGTCAATCCAACCTAGCTTGCCCTATGATAACTCTTTTAAAAATAGATGAAAAACCAGTTATATTTTTGAATCCATACCCAAATGGGAATATAATCACTTAATCAACCAAACAATCAAAATCAAACAAACAATCAAGTACGGACATAACTAGCCTAAGATTTATTAAAAACAAAGTTAAATTTTATAGAGAGATCCCTCTATGAAGCTGGCAAGGTTAGATCCCAGCTTCCAATGTGGTATTGATGTTGTCCTCTGTGTTTATTCTCACAATATCGTAAATTACATAATGATAACAGGAGCCTGCAATTTTGGACTTGTATAGACCAATTTCACAAACTAATTCCAGACCTGTAAGAACCAATCCAAAGAAGAGAGAGAATAAGATGCTTGTTGATGATGTCCAAATGAGGCTAACTTGTCTTGTATTTATATTCTTCAAAGTGTGTTCAATTTCTCTTAAATTCAACCTATACTTTTGTGAATATGTGGGTTTCCTCCTTAAAAATATATTTTTCCTTAAACAAATTAAATTATTCCAAAGAATAAAAGGCGGATTTCTTAATGAGGAAAATTTTCCAAAGGAGGGAATTTGTCCTTGGGCTGCCAAATTAAGAGGGCTTGGAGTTCTCTTCATTACTTTGCTACTCTATTCAACTAAAAAATCCAGTATAACAATTACCACTTTAGAACCATTCCATCTATGGGCCATCTAGGGAGACTAAATTCAAAGATCAATTACAGTTCATAATTCTTGATCCCGCAAGTGATTTCAATGAGATAAGCCTTAGAGGACAGTTTCCATCATGGATTTTTCTCTTGATTTTCTTAGGTTACTCCGACAACTTGCCGAAACTAATCCAACTCTTTTAGAAACTTTGAATCATAGATCAACACTTAGTATTGATACCATGTATGTAACCCTTCATAATTGATCCTGGACCTGTGAAAACCTTCGATGCTTAGAGAAAGATAGGTAATAATGACCATCGTAGATAATACTCTTCTAGTGACTGCAAAATAAGACCTCGAATTATTTTATTTCTTTCTCAAAGATGACTGCACAACTTAGCATCAAGAATGGTTCGAGTCTTTAGAAGATTATTTTCCCTTACGATCAGAAGGCCACCTACATTGTTGTGAATTCAATTCCACAAAGCTAGATTTGTAGTTCATATTTCTTTGCTACCCTTCAATCTATAGAGGTAAGGTATGTTATATTCAAAATTAATGCTAGTTCATACCTATAAAATAATCCCTAATGAGGGCAGAAACAAGTGAGTCTTTGAAAACCTCGGTCTTCTCCCTACAAGAAGATATGCCCGAACGTATCCCTAAAAACCAATCCAAAATAAAAACCCTAGGAATTCGCTTGATAAAACTTTCCTTTATAGGGTCAAGAGTTGTCATTTTAGAGCTTCAAAGAATAGTCATTCGCATGCATACATTAGGAGATTAGGTCAATGTATTTTTATAGTTTTTTCTTTTGATAGAAAGGGGATTCTAATGGAGAGTTGTTGGAGGAAATTTAGGAGAGTATGTTTTTGAATTTTGGATTTTATTGGAGTTGAAACCTAGGGTATGGTGCCACATCACCATCCTTTGGGGTTTTTTCCCACATACTGGGGGCTTCAACTTCAAACAGTAATATCTCTCAAACCTTGAGGGCTCTTGGGGCGTGCCACATATCAACGAAATCAACTCGATAAGGAGAATCTGATGACGAGGATTTCCAAGGAAAATTAATCGATTTTTTTCTTCAAAAAAACTCCAATATGTGCAGGTTACATTCGTCACACAAGGAATCCAAACCCTAGATTTAGGTTTTCCATCCATCCTTCAATTGTAGCTTCCAATTGTTAGAACTCCACCAGTTCTCCAAAGGCTAAAAAGGAGACTGATAAAGGTAACCATAGACCACTTTGACCTAGTATCTGGCCCTACCAGGCTAAGAGGGATCTCTCTCTGAGATTACAGTCAAGGATTGAATGTGATATGAAGGATATTAGGCTAGATATGATAGGCTTAGGTAGGTTTTGAGTTTTTTGGGATTTGATGTTGGATTAGGGATGAAACTAAGTAGCTAGGTCTAAGTATCATAAGGGTTTACAATTAAAAGGATATAAAGGATCAAGGTAGTAGTGGATCTATGATGGATTTAGGTTTTTGTAGGTATGGTGGAGGGTCTGAAAAAGTAGAGGGATTTAATGAGCATGTTTAATCATGAATTCATTAAACTGGAAGCATGAAACACAAAATGACATTTCCATATAACAGAGCTAAATGAATAGAATTCTGCTTATGAACTGTAAGGAAAGCCAATGAAGATACAAGATATGGAAAGAGGAGCTATATATCATTCATCAAAGACTATAACAGAGAAAAAACATGATCAAAAACTCACTACACATGAATTCCTAGATAATAGCTGCAACTGCATCCTTTGATTTCTGAATATGAAAGTGAAAGTACAAGCTACAAGAGTTACAATCCTTTGATGTCCAACCAGTCAAATGACTGAAAATGATAGATATAGACCAAAACAACCTCTCCACTCTCTCAGGGGTCGAATCCATCAGTTGTGGAGTTGATTACATGATATGCTCAACAAAACCCTAATGTCTAGGGAAGGTCAACCAATTCACCTCATCATAGGAAACTAGATACATTTGACCAAAAATTACAATAACAAGCATGTATCTACCCTATTTCACTATTCACCTACTCAATTACACTTCATGACATCAAAAATCATCATCATTCATCAATTATACATGTAAAAAGTCAAACTGGGTCAAACTGCCTGTGAAAAATGCATACTGGAGAAAATGCAACAAATTTTGGAGAAAACGCAGTGTGCCTAGAGAAAGTGCATCATGCTTGGGAAAAAAGAATTTTGAAGGCCTTCAAGGTGTCCAAATGTTGCTATGGATAGCCCTGGATGTCTGCTACATGATAGGATGTCGAAACACTAAAAAAGGTGGCTTCTAGCCCTCCCTTCATTCTCCCAAGAGTACTCAGAAAGCGCAGCGTGGCCTCCAAAAAGGGGGCAGAAAGGTCATTTTTTGCTAGCTTTTGGGCATTTTGACCCTCCAAAATTTGTTGACATGGCTCCATCGTTGACTAGGATTGAAGTATACATCAAGAGGAATCCACCAATGCTGAGAGTGCATCCATTGGACCTCCCCAACAAAAGCGCAGCGTGGCCCACGCTGCACTTTTTCTAGTGTGACTGGTTTTCAAAATTGCAATTTTGACCAAAAACTCATAAAAACCAAAATTTGCCCCAAAAATTTTCAAAATTGGTCCAGAGATGCCTGACAAGGTATGTTATGCTACTAAGGAAGCATCAGCAAGTAGCTCCAAGTTACCCTTCTTCTTTTGACTAATTAGGGTTCCCTTCAGTTTTGCTTGCAATTGTTTGACTTTGACTTTGTAAATTTGATTCTTGGTGTAGTAGTGGTCAGCCATGTGTTTTTGTAACTTGTTGTCTCCGTTGGCCATGTCAAGGAGCTTCTACAAGTGAATATTGACTTTATCAAGCCAAAACTCCCTATTTTCATCGATTTCCATGGCTATCATTTCTTCAAATGTCAACTCTTCATCTGGTGGATTTTGTTCTCTTTCTTCCTGAAGTGCTCTTTGGAGACCCATGGTCCTCGGCCTTTTCCTTGTCACCTGCTTTTCATGCTTATCTAAATCTTCACTGTTAACTATTGTTTTGAATTTCACATCTTGCACACTAGCTTTAAACTGATTTCTCTCTAAAGACAACTGCTTTACCTTCAACTGATTGTTCTCTTGCTCTAAGAAGGAAATTATGAAATTAGCCCTTGCCAAATTGTCCTTGAGTTCTTTGTTCTGAGCATCTTTGTCCTGGATGATCTGCTCTAGGTTTTCATGCTCTTCATTGGCCTCCAAGTCTACTATGTCAATGTCATGATGGATGAGCTCCTCATCATGCAAAGATGTCTTAGCTGTAATGGTAACCACTGCTTTGTTGATGTGGGCTTGGCTCCTTCCTCAATTTGAGGAGAAAACACAAGCCTTTTGCCTCTCTGGTATGTTTGAGTGACCTAAATCTTCCTCCTCACTGAAACTGTGCTAGGTGAGCCAACCTCCACATGTCTAGATGGTGCTGATGGTGAACTAGGGCTATTAGGCTGGCTACTAGAAGGCAAAAAGACATCTGATTGCATGAAGGTTTCCCAAGTGATGCTATTTTGTTCAAGCTGGTGTAAAACAATGATTTTAATAAGAGCATGGTGGAAGAGGCTGACTTCATGACCACTCTACTTATGCTGAACTTTTTCTGCCATCTTTGCCAAACTTTTGTAGAGGTAATAGAGAAAATTGAGTGGCTTTAGCCCCGTGAAACGCATGAGTAGTCTGATATGATCCCTGTATAGTCTAGAAACTCTTCCCTCACAAGTGAAGTACTTCATGATGATCTTCATCAGTGGTGTATACTTTTCAAGGAGGTGCCCAACAGGAAAACCTTCTTCATGTGTTGTTGATAGTGTCTTCTGAGGGAGGGCTTGTAGTTTTTAATGTCTAGGTCTTGGTTCTTGAACCATTTCTCACCATGATTGGGTATCCCTGTGGCCTCTGCTACTACATCAGTTGATATAGTTAAAGTAACCCCTGCAATCATTTCCTTGTCCTTTTTAAGCTAAGTGGCAAACAATTTAGTCAATGTGGCATGGTATTTGACTCTCTCAATTTTCTTACAAAAAGGAAGACATCCTACCCTTTGAAAACACTGTTTGGATAATGGTGAAGACATCACTTCATGAGTGGTTAAGGGCTAATATCTTAACAGCTGGCCTCCCTTGTTGTAAGGCCTCTTCTCCTCCATTTGATGGTTTGCAAGGGGAAAAACCGTAATGGGACAAAACAAGGGAAGGGAGTGAAGGGATAGGATGAAGGGGTTAGGGAAGGGAGATGGGAGTAGGAAAATTTAGGGAGGTAGACCGGGGTCTTAGGGAACTATAGGAAGTGGAATGGAGTGAAATGGGTATGGGAATTAGGCTAGGGAATTTTTACACAGTCCTAGCTAGGAAATCTGCCAAAAATGCAACATTAGGCTAGGGTTTAGGTTTTGGGGCTTAGGAAATTGGAATGAAGGGGTGTGAAGGCTATGGGAGATGGTTTTGAGTGTAAGGGAGGGTAACAAGTCTATGGGAGATTGTGTTTATCTTGCAAATTTTGAAAAGATGGGCCAACCACTAAAATGCAGCATATGGACCAATGGAGGGTTTACACTCTAGAACAATGAAATGGCGCTGCAAGGAGGGGTTACTAAGGTGTAATGTACTTGTGCAATGATGCTGGACACCTTGATAGCCTAGAAACCTTCAAAAATTGATTTGATGCCTCTGGGAGAGAAAACACAATGTGTAGAAGAAAACGCAGTGTGTAGCTTAGAAAACGCAGTGTGGCTACTTTGGCATCAAATTTTTGGAATGTGTTTGCCTCGAAATTGTTGAGGAAGCACTTGGTGATGAATGAGAGCTATTTATCAATGAGGTGAATGAGAGAATGAGCTTGAATTGGTCTTTTATAGCTTGTGATGGTCACTTTTCTTCATAGTAATGGGATGGCCCACTACATGTTTTTTCACTTTGTTTTGAAAACTTGTAGCTTTGAAACTTTCTTATGCAGTTTTGGAATTTGAAACTTATTACATAATATGAAACATAAATTACATTTTGAAACCAAATTTCATTGAACAAATTTACCTATTACCACTCCTCCTTTGCCGGATTTATGCATGGAATGACAAATTTTGGTGACCTTAACCCTAATGACCTAATGGTGACACTGAGATTAATGAAAACCATGATGATGTTGACTGAAGTGATAATGATGATATTTCAATGATGGTACACTCAACTAAGTGATGACAAGGATTGACATGTAAAATTTTTGAAAGCAGCGGAAATAGCCCCAAAAACACTATCTAGTGACGAGGATGAGAGAATTTTTT